>JAOANR010000323.1:0-50000 GCA_030278955.1 Hygrophila difformis | reverse complement strand
TTCAAAGCTGTACATCCCTTTTCCATTAATGAATTGCATTCTTTAGTTGTTAATTCTATTTTTGTTCTTAACTTTACTCAGCTATGAAATTGGAACTTCATCAAAGCAACCAAGGACTTCACTAGAGAAATCTGGATCGGGGGAAACTCAGATCACAGATCTTCCCTATGAGATTCTTGGAAACATTTTATCAAGATTTGCATTTGACCACCTTGAGACTGTCTTTAATTGTAAACTGGTCTGCAAAGAGCTCGAAAAAGCTACTCATCATCCTTTAGTCTTGAAAAAGGCTTCTCTTGAAGACTTTACAGCATGGGGATGGGGAACTTTTGAAGAGACACAAAGCATTTTCCTTGAAACCTGCAAAAATGCAGGAAATTGGATGTACCAGTTACATGAGGCACTGCGTTTATTCGTCAAAGACAAGAATGAACAAGCAGCGTTTGAACTTTTGAAACCTGCAATTACTGATAATCACCCCCCATCCATCTATGTAAAAGCTCTTATGCTCTTAAGTAAGGATGAAAGGGAAGAGCAAGAGAAGGGAATTTGGCTCTTCGCTCCTCTGTGCAAGAATAGACGAAGACTCAAGGATCTTCGACTTCAAGTCAGAGGGTGGTTATCCAGTTATGAGGAATTCATCTCACCTTTTCAAGGACAACCCAAGAAGAGACTTTGTGACCTTAGGAGCTATTATGATAACAATCATGGTCCCTCAAGGAATACTTATGGAGTTGTGTCAATTTACTGTATGAGGTGCTTAGTTTCTGAGCATTGTAATCTGTTTCAAAGATTTGGAATTGAGGCAGAGACACCTCCTCATCTGTAATTGATAGGTTGAATGTCATAAGAAACACCATGCTTTATAGTTCTATATTTTCTAATAAACTAGATGTTTTGCTTTTGATTAATGATGTTTTGAATTCGAATTTCCTGCTATTTTCTGATTAAATTAGACTCAGTTAGCATTGAAATCTTCACATTTAGAGCAAATCTCTAAATGTGAGTATGGTGATGTCATGAATAGAATGATGAATATAAAAAGAAAATCTGGTATTATGTTTCTTTTCTATCATTTGCACATTTAGAGTCAAGCTCTAAATGTGAGTATGGTGACACTAATTTACCAGTTGTTCTTGTTTCTTAAGGATTCATAAGATGACCTATGAAGAACTTCAAGCTCGGAATATAGAATCGGACAAGAAAGAGAAATCATTCTTGGCAAAGACGAGAACAGTTAAGATGGTAGAAACTATTCGGAGGAGTGGTGGATGGACAGCAATGCAAATCTCACCTCCAGAATTTTATATCAATCCATTTACGCTTCAACATATACCAGAAAAGGAAAAGGAATCATTGAAGATTGATTTAGAAGAAGCATTCTGGAATAAGATGAATAGATTTTGGGATGATCAAATGATAATTCTGATCAATGATAGGCAATGGCCTAATGAAATCAGACTGGAAAGAATTTTGGAAAGGGAAAGGAAGTGCATGGCTGAGTGGAATCAGGAGTGCTACAGAATTATCAATCCGAAAGATCAGACAGGGCTGGAGCTGGATTACTTTGATCCCCAACCACTACCAAAATATGTTAAGCGACTCACCAAATATTGCTGCAAACTTAATGAAATCCGGAATGCTAGAGTCTATGATGCTCAGCAGGCACTCCCTGCATACATGCCTCCAACATTCCTGAACAAGAAGGGACCCATTGAACAGAATTTCTTAACAAATCTGGCCTTAGATAAGATTATTGATGCTCGCATCAATTTAAGGCATGATCTCGAGCCTTATTTCAAGAAAGCTAAACAGGGTCAGACAGTATGGAAAGATGTCCTTAGAATTATTCAAGAAGCTAGAAATGGCTGGATCAGGTATATGAATAAATGGTCAAAAGGGGATGATCTAAAGAAGAGGATTCTTAAACCAGGGTTGGTAAGGAAACCTAATGAGGAATTTCCTTTGGAGGAGTTTGCTGAATTGATGCCAGAACAGCAAGCATGGATTAAGGATGCAGAGAAGAGAGAAGCTGAGAGATCAGGCAAAAACAGAAAGCAGAGATCAGATGCAAAACAGACACCACAAAACATAGTAAGGAATATTTTCAGAGAATCAGTTGTTAATGAAGGACTGGAACCTATAGCGAATTTCAGAAAAGCTTCAGCTCCATCAATAACACCAGCAGATGCAGATCTACTCATTACAGATAGACCCAATAAGATCATGAAGAGATTACCTCTAACTCTCCAACAGGAAGTTCATGGATATGTCTAGGAGAGGAAGAAAGAATTCATCGAGAAGTATGTTAGGTATGATGCTATGTGCAGGGAAAATGCATACAAGGAGCACAGACCTTACACTGATCAAACACAAGGAAGAATTCAGCAGGTAATTATTGATGATTGGGATGAATGGAATGAGAAATATCTGAATAGAAAGGGAATGAATATCATGCTGAAGGGATTAGGCAAGAATTTCTATATTAAGAAGCACGATTCAGATGAAGACAGCACAGATGATGAGCAAAGAATTGAGAAGATGAGAGTAGTTGATGAGGTTACAACTATTTTGGGAGAAAAGAACGAGGGAAATGATGAAATCCATCCGATTCTGCAAGAGAGTATGGATTGCTATTATGCAAACAAACGAAAGGCAGATCGTGAATGGGAGGAACTCATGAGAACTCAAGACAAGAAAGGTAAAAAGAAAGTATCCTCCAAAAAGAGGAAGTCACACAATCTCAGTTCGAGCACTTCAGATGAAGTACCATTAGCTAAGAAAAGGACTGGAAAGAAGGTGGAGGCAGGCAAGCCTGAGGAAGCTAGCCGAATTCTGAAGAAGAGGAAAAATGGAGATGAGCTAACAACTAAAGAAATTCTGGATGTGACAAAAGACTTGATGGATGAAGATGTTGAGATTCTGCAATCAGCTCAAGAAAAGAAAGAAGTTGTTACCTACAAAAGGAGAGGAAGGTTACATTCTGAGCAGAAGGAAACCAACCCTGAAGAATTTAAGCAGCAAGGATCTTCTCTTGAGAATGTAGGAATCATTCCTGAGAAAGAAAAGCAACAAGAAAAAGAACCTGAAAAGCCAGTTAAAAAGTTCAGGATAAAGATGAAGGCTAGAAAGCCTAAGTATGTAGTACCTGACACCAGCTCTGAAGAAGAAAAAGTCGAACCAACTCTAGGGATAGTTCCCTACACAGAGAGGTTGGAGCTCACTCCTTACGCTAATTTGGAAGTGGGGGATATAGATCCAGAGGGCTGGAGAGCATGCATTGAAGAACATCAACCTGATGAACAAGGATCAACTAGACCAAGCACTGATCTCCAACTGGTTCAGATTACTGAAAAAGATGATAGAGAAGGGCAAGATGAAGATCAACAAGCTCAGGTCAACAGGGATCTTATTCAAAGTCAGATTGATCTACAAGGGTTTTCAGGAGAAGATACTGAACAAGATATACCACCAGAACAAGCTGCAGTTGAGCAAGAATTTGTAAATCAAATTGAGGAATCAGTGGCAGACATATTTCAGGAACAGACACTGGAAGATTTACAAACTTTTGAAGATATGAACTTGCATGGAACTACAGTCGGGAACATGACTTACTCTCTGGAAGGACTGATTAAAAAGTTCAGAAAATTGGCTAGAGAAGGAGGGAATCCACGCACCTCAGCAGAACAAGCAAGTGAATATGCAGCTAAACTTGAGTCAGAGTTAGAGGAAATCCAACAACAAATAAATCCTGACCAAGTAATGGAACCATCTCCATTAGCAATTCAAGCTTATGAAGAAGAAGTGCAGAGAAATGAAACTCAAGAAGCTCAGCAGAGAAAATATTTTATGGAAGACACTGTCAGTCAATATCTCAGAACACAGACGAATGCTGAAAATCAAATGAATCAATGGCTCCTTCCACCTCAAGTCAGGGATGAAGTAGTTCAGAGAGCAATTGTAAGGATGAATGATCCTGAATGGGCCGCAGAACAGAAGAAGAGAGTAGAAGAGTACTTTGGAGTCCAAGGATTTCTAGATTCAGAATCTACTACTATTCCTCTTCTACTAAACGAACCTGTACAGGAAGATCCCACAGAGATCTTAAATCAGCATAGCCTTGAAGTTACTGAGAAGGTAGATACCAGCACGTCATTGATTTATGATTCAGGTATAGGCAATTCACAACATGATGACATTGATAGAGTTCAAGAAGAACATCCAGAGCCTGACCATGAGCAAAACTCAGAACAAGTTCATGAAAGAAATATGGAACCTGCTCAAGAAGGAGGCCAAACAGAAGAACAAGAAAATGAGAATGCTGGGGATGAGCAAGAAGGAGCACAAGAATCTGAGGGAAATGAATCAGATACATCTGAAGGATCATCCCCCGGAAAAGATGTCCCAGAATTGCTACCTGCGAGTTATTGGGGAAAGAATAGTCCAAAGGTGAGGTTATCAATCCCTGACAGCATTGAAAAGAGGACTGAATTTACAGAAGAAGAAATCAAGGTTAAGTTTAATGGAAGAAAGGAAGCATTGGAGAATTACTTGGGGATGTCCAAAATGATTGTTCCGGACAAAGGATTTCATCCCAAGTGGCTGGATCACAAGTGTATCAGCTACTGGAGGAGGATCAATGAATGGGACATTTTCATGAGACATAATAACAAATGTGGTTATGTGGAACTGACCAGGGAGTTCTATGCTAACTTTGATGTTGAGGCAGAAACAACATGGATTAGAGGGAAAACAGTGCAAGTCACTGTAGAAACTCTAAATGATCTGATTCAGGAACCTTTGTTAGAACAGCCAGAAGTCAAATCCGAGGTCCTACTGAGGAAGAAAACTCAAGGAAATAAACTTGTTAATGCTAGAAAAATGGCATTGGGTTTCTGTTCAACACACAGAGGAACTGAGCAGAATAAGATTCCATTGAAGAATTTGAAGCCTGAGTACTTGCCTACACTTGATTTCTACTACTCAAAGCTCAGACCTACTACAAATTTTCAAGGACCCTCAGCCGGAACCTTCGAGGGATTTGCATTGTTATGGTCAGGAAGGAAATGCAGTGCTGCACACCATGTTCTCAATGTTATTAAGTCAAGAGTTGGAGAAGATGCAGCATTGGCTTATCCGAATTTAATCAGAAGACTTTGTGAGAAACAAGGAGTCTCAATCACACCATTTTTACCAGAGATCATAAAGATAGATCCTCCTATTCCATTACCAGAAGACACTTTAAGGGGAGAGTTGATTTACCAAATGCCAGACTTAGAGGAACAAACTTCCGAAGGATCAGGATCAAAGGTGCCATCTCCTAAGACAAAAAGGGTCTATCTTCCTTCAAAATCAAGATCATATCAGTCAAAAACCTCAACAAAAAGGACAAAGACTGTAACTCCATCTCCTGCATTGAATCCTATTCCAGAAGATGAAGAGTTTGAGAACACTTCTGCACCATCTCAACCTGTGAGACAGCCAATGAGGAACACAGTATCTGTGGATGAATCTCAGAATATGAGTACTTCAATCCAAAGTTTTGCACAGTCCATGGAGATGCTAGTGAAAACTATGTCAGAGGACAAGCATGTTCAGAGAGAAATGGAGCAGAAGAGGATTGAACTTGAGCATGTCAGGATTCAAACTGAGGAGAAACTCAGGAAAGAAGAGATGGAGAGGCAAGAGAAGATAAGGAAGGAAGAATGGGATAGACAGGAAAGAATGAGAAGGGAAGAGATGGAAAGATTTGAAAGGCTGAGAAGAGAAGAACTTGAAGAGAGAAGACAGGAACGAGAAAGGGATATGGAACTGAGGAGACAGGAGCAGTATAACAGCACGAGATTGGTAGACATTCTTGCCAACCTAGTCTCGGATCTAAAGAAATCTCCATCCATACCACCTAAAGATCCAGACAATGATGCAGGACCATCCTGAGATCACAGGGGAGTTCTCTGAAACCTTCTTCTTCTTTTAATTACAGTCTCTTTTTCTTTATTTCTTTCCTGTTTCCGTTAGTCTGATATAACTTAGGATAGATTTAATATGAAGTTGTGTCATAGTATTGAATTTCAAGCTAAATAGTAATGATAGTAATAATAAACTCAGGGAAGCTAATAAACTGATAAAGGAATAGAAGATGAGTTTAAAAAGTGGTTCCTGTGGAGACATCTACTTTATAGATTTTCACTGCAAGCATGAGCCGCTCTTGAAAACTGTTCTTAGCTGTAAGCTCTGAGATCGATTTATGTCATTACTGGATAAATAGTTTGAAGGTTTTGTGATGATATTAACCTTAGTGATTTGCATACTATAAATAATAACTGCACAAGGTTAAGAGGATGGATCTAATCTAGTCTCTCTTGGAAGATGAGTGTGCATATTGAGTAAAAAAAAAAAAAAAAAAGAAAGAGAAAAAGAGAGCAAGGGAAATTTTAGAAACAGACGTGGTAAAATAATGTGGATATAAGTAGCTGGCACAGCTGCCCCTCTGATTTATAAGTTGAAAAACTTTAAAAGAGCAGAATCAAGGGCAGGGGAGTTGAAGTTTCATCTGCAATGTCAGGTCATGCGACTCCTCCTAATAATGTGAAACCGAGCTATTGAAAGCCACGGAAGGCCACCCCTTGATAAAAAAAAAAAAAAGAGAGAGAGTGTATTTCAGAATACAAGATATGCACATGAGTTGGACAGGATTGAGCGTGAGAAGAGAAATCTGATTAACTAAGGAGCAGAGCAATAATTCACATAAGTGCAAATCACTTCTGTTAATGTTTCCATGAAATCTGGTGAATTCAAAGTCAGGTATGAAGCATCAATCAGTTGAAAGAGTTGAGCTTGGGATAGTTGGAAAAGAGAAGGTAGTGATCCAGTGGAGTCTTACATGAACATCTTAATCCCAGAAGCCACTAATTGGACTTATTCTTTGAAACTTTACAAGTTTCTTACCACTTGAGGACAAGTGTTTCTAAATGTGAGGATGGTGATGACAGCCTTTTGTGACTGTCATTTGCGTCCAATTTAGTGTCTTAATGATGATCTTTTGCTCTTAATTCCATTGATTTTTGATGAATGATCATAAAGGATTAGAAAAGATGGAAGAAGAATTAAGATTGCAAAGAAGTTGGAAATACATGAAAAATGGCTTGAAATTCTGAGTTTTCGTTGTAAGTCTCACACGCAGTGTTTCTATTGAACTGATCCACGCCTTGTCATGCAGAAGGAAGTTAAGCTGGAAAACAGCAGGAAGTGGAGAGGACATAGCGAGGAAAGAAAAGGAATGGTGCGAGGGCTTGTTTCCTAATCAGGAAAAGATTTAAGGAAAATGTGCGGATGCTGAAAGTCCACGCGATGATGATTGACATCGCGAGGAAAGGAAGTTTGTGCAAGACAGAAGTTTTATCTGTTATGGCGAGAAGCAGATTCCTTGGAGAAACTGTGAGACCTCGCCTCATCAAGAAAGATGATTACATTTCTGACTCTCGCTTTGAAGGAACTGGACAAAGCGAGAGGAGAGCTATTCTGATGCGAGCGGTTATCATCCAAGGCAGAAGCAGTTACAAACACCCATCTATAAATAAGAACCTTGGGGAATCTGCTCAGCAGGCGGGAGATTGAAGAGAATAGCTCGACTTTACTCTCCAGTCCACTTTTTAGAATTTAGTAGGTAGGTTAGGATTTAATTTTCTCTGCAATTTACTTTGATGTTCTTCAGATTTGTAATTTGTTTTCGTAGATCTGAATTTCAATTTCGCAGTAGATTTCTTTAAGATTAGCTAGAGGATACCCTGGGAGGAGAGTTGCTTTCGGATCGCTTGTTCATCCATCATGACGATCATCATCTAAACTCCGACTCGCTCGCTCATCTTTGCACTATTCTGATAGCAATCAGATTTCCAGGTGTATTCGTTTTTAATTCTTTGTTATTTGAGATACAAGAAGAATGATCGGTTGTCAGATTGCGAATTTCTTATCTTTCTGGTTTCTATTTCCATTTCGTAATTCTGTTTCAGCAGAGTATAAACCTCAATTTCATCATTCAATCTGAATTTTGCATCATATCTTGAATTCGATTTTCGAAGATCATAACACTTCCACATCTTTAATGCGCAAATTGTTCGTTCCAATTACGTAAGAAATTTGGATGTTGTAACCGAGTTAGGCATGATCTGGCAGAATTATGAATTTACTCGATTTTCTGTCAATGTTATGTTTATAGAAGAGAATCATAAGGTTTAATGTTCAGAACTCTAAAAGGTTCCTAGAGACCCATGCAGTGTTAATCATCGCTTGATAATCTTTGAGAATCAATAATTTTGAGTTCATGAACCTGGATGCAAAAGATTCTACGTTCATAATGTTCTAAACAGAAATTCCAGAAGGTAGTTATGACAGTTATAAATTCTGATCATTTACTTTGAATAAGGATATTCCCTCGCTTCATCCTAAAAGATGACGCGAGGAAATATCCAGATAGATCTATTATGACAAAGGCTATTCAAATACTCACGCGATGACAATTTGACAAAGCGAGAGGATCAATCTATAACAGCAATAGACTTGGTATCCATTTTATAGGATATTAATCATTTACTTTTACTTCCTATATGTATATAACCAGTACCTATAAGTAGGAATTGAGTACCTCGCCGCATTCTTACAGAAACTATCGCGAGGCATTTAATTCTTTGTATAAACAAAATCTGGAGAACATTCTTTGAATATTAGCTCCCTCCACGCTTTACAGACATAGCGCGCGGAAAATTGGAATGTTCATAGTTTGAAACCCAAAATAGTTACTGCGAGCTATTTTGGACACTTATTTTGCAGAGTTATTTCTCAAATTCTTTTTCTTAGGAAAGTTATCTCCTAATTCTGTCTAGTTTCCAATGTATATTTTGGAAGCATCCTTGCATTTTGATTAAGAGGATTCAGAACCCTCAACGTCTCTTCATACATATAATACTACATATACATATAATATTTTGGGATATTTCCCAGTATATGATGAGTAATCTTACTTCATGATTACAAAATTACAATTCATATGTGCAACACGTATTACTATTTTACACTGGTACGCTGAGAGAGATGATGATATAGGTTTACTCAATCATTATTTACTCAGGACTGATAAAGAACAAACTTGTTCTTCAGTTGGGCATTTAGTACCTGTCGTTTAAAAGGGAAAGATGTTTCAAGAACCATCTTTTGTCTTAAAAATTAGTAGAGTATCAGGAAGATTAATTTCCGGGGTTCATGGTATTATAGTTATCACTATAGCTATGAGTAGGAGATTAAATATTTCTACTACAGTCTACTAATCCTGAGTCAAATCATGGATATTTGGAACTGTTTACAGAGATTTCTTGAGCTAAATCAGTTATACAAATCTGAGTAGTCTGGATAAGTCAAGGAAGTTGAATAGCAATTTCATCTTGATATACTTACAAGACTATTATTCCTTATGAATACTTGCAGGAATTACTCTGAAGAAATAAGTCTTATGAAAACACTGGATGATAGATTTAAATATTAGCTTTTTCATTTGTTGTAGAGGACATCCAATACAGGATCATAAGATCAGTTTGATCAGAGTAATAAAAAGAACAACTTCAAGTTCAGATGAATATAGTAAGATTTAGAAGTGACCTCGAGTTGTCAAAGGCTTAATCTGAGTCTGAAAGAAAAAGGTTAAGTGACGATTCTGAAAGCTATCATCACAGAAGGAGTCTGACAGATCATTCTGTGATGATAGTATTCCCCGATTTCAGAGCTTAGAATGTCATGACACTGAATCATAAGTACCTGTCTTGGGAAGTGATTGAAGACATGAAGAATTGATTAAATTGTGTAAAGGATTTTTCTATCTCAATGAACTTTCATTATGTTCTAGCCAAATGAAGTATGATAATCTCACCATATGCCTATTTCATTTGATTTGGTCTGTAGCACCTTAAACACGTGAATAAGATCATAATGTTCTACATCATTTTAATTGCTTTCTTTACTACATTTACAGCTTTAAGCATTTACATTTCAGTAGTATTCTTTAGTAATAATCACTACAACATTCTTAAACCCTGAATAGAGACAGATTCTGAAGCTAATAATTCTATTAAAACACTTCTATCGTGTAACTCTCTTTTGAACGATCCCGACAATTAAAATAAATATTGCAGCTTGATACCGTGCGCTTTCGGTAGGAAAAACTAGGCAAGCTTTTTAACAGCCCTATAGAGATTATAGTGTAAAGGCTGTTGGGGGGCACTGACCGAGGTTTCACCTCAAAAGCTTCATCATGATCACGGGGGAGACATGCAACAAGAGGTTGGTGATGATGTTACTGAGGAGCCTACAACTGATGATGTTGATCCAGTTGGAGAAGTACCACAACCACCACTACCAGTTGAGCCAGTTTTGAGGAGATCCACTAGAGAGCGCCAACCATCAAAGAGATATAACACCAATGAGTATGTGATGCTTACAGATGGAAATGAACCTGAAAGCTATGAAGAAGCCATTGGTCATGAAGCCAAGAATGAGTGGTTGAAAGCTATGCAAGATGAGATGAAATCTTTAAAAGATAATCAGACTTATGAGTTGGTAAAACTACCAGAGGGTAAGAAAGCACTCAAGAACAGGTGGGTTTACAGGTTGAAGACTTCAGAAAATAGCTCACAACCAAGGTACAAAGCAAGGTTGGTTGTGAAAGGTTTTGGTCAAAAGAAAGGTGTTGACTTTGAAGAAATATTTTCTCCAGTTGTGAAGATGAGCTCCATCAGAGTTGTTCTTGGTCTGGCTGCCCGTTTAAATTTGGAAATTGAGCAACTTGATGTGAAAACTGCATTCCTTCATGGTGATCTAGAGGAGGAAATCTACATGGAACAACCTCAAGGCTTTGAAGTCAAAGGCAAAAAGAACTTGGTTTGTAAGCTTAAGAAGAGCTTGTATGGATTGAAACAAGCTCCGAGGCAATGGTACAAGAAGTTCGATTCATTCATGATAGGTCAAGGGTATACCAGAACACTGTCTGATCACTGTGTGTTTGTGAAGAGGTATTCTGATGATGATTACATTATCCTACTGTTATATGTAGATGACATGTTGATTGTTGGCCATGATGCTAGCAAGATTGAGAAGTTGAAGAGAGAATTGGATAAGTCTTTTGCAATGAAAGACTTAGGCTCTGCTAAACAGATACTTGGCATGAAAATAACCCGCGACAGGAAGAAGGGTAAACTTTGGCTATCTCAGGAACGCTATATTGAGACTGTGCTTGAGAGGTTCAACATGAGCAAGGCAAAGGCAGTGTCTTCTCCACTTGCAAGTCACTTCAAACTTTCAGTTAAACAGTGCCCTACAAGTGAGAAAGAAAAAGAAGAGATGAGCAAAGTTCCTTATGCATCAGCAGTTGGCAGCTTGATGTATGCTATGGTTTGCACCAGACCAGATATAGCTCATGCAGTTGGAGTAGTGAGCCGGTTTCTCTCTAATCCAGGAAAAGAACATTGGGCTGCAGTGAAATGGATTCTCAGATACTTGAGAGGTACTTCCAGTGTATGTTTATGCTTTGGTACTAATGAGCCTATTCTGGTTGGATATACAGATTCAGATATGGCAGGTGATGTCGATTCTAGGAAGTCCACATCGGGGTTCTTGATGACTTTTGCAGGGGGAGCTGTTTCTTGGCAATCAAGATTGCAAAAGTGTGTTGCTTTGTCTAGTACTGAAGCAGAATATATTGCCATCACAGAAGCTTGCAAAGAAGCTTTGTGGATGAAGAAACTGTTGGAAGAGCTTGGCATTGAACAAGAGAAATGGATTGTTTACAGTGACAGTCAGAGTGCAATCCATCTATCTAAAAATTCGAGTTTCCATTCAAGATCCAAGCATATTGATTACAGGTATCATTGGATTCGTGACGTGCTTGAGGACAAACAGTTGAGTTTGGAGAAGATCCACACAAGTGAGAATTCAGCAGACATGTTCACAAAGTCTTTACCGAAAGAGAAGTTCGAAGCATGTAGGCGAGGAGCGGGTTTGGTACAACCCAGAAAATGAACCGACGGGGGAGAATTGTAGGGTCAGTCCATTTAATGGGCTTGACCAAGTAAAAACATTAAAAAAAAAAAAAAGAAAACCCACTTACCTGTGCAGCCGAGTGAAGGAGTCAGCAAGTCTCAATTATTGAGATAGAGATCAGATCCAAAAACAAAAACAGAGAGAACAGAAGCCAGAACGAAAACCAGAGAAAGAAAGCAGAGAAGGAAAAGGAGGAAGAAGAAGGCCAATCCTTCAATCTCTCCGACAGAAAAGTTCCAATCTTCGGTGAAATCCTTTTCTCTTACACCTCTCTTGTTGTTAGCCTAGAATTTTGTTCTAGAAGTACATATATTTCTGGGAATCCTCTGCCGACTGTAGTTTTTGTTGATTAGTCAAGATTAGAGAAAATCTTGATGATTGTTGGTGAACCTCTAGGCATATGCTAGAGAGAAACATTGGTGTACCCATTATTTGATATAGTGGAGATTTGAGATGGTGGCGACTGGCCCGTGGTTTTTACCTTCTTTTTGAAGGGTTTTCCACGTATAAATCTCGGTGTCGATTTACTGCTTTATGGTTGATTCAGTTGATTTGGTGTTGTTGGCTTGATTGCATCTGTTGGAAATTCATTTGGCACACAGGGGATATACTGTTTTGGATATTTGTACTGTATTGGTATTTTTGGTGATCCCACAGGTTCCGCATTGTTCCGCTATTTTTCCCAACAGCTTATAAGCTGCCCGTACACATTGGAACCTTCTTTCTTGAATGAAATCGAGCTTTCTTGGTTCCCCCCGTGCTCTGTCGCAGAGACTGTTTGGGCCAAAAGCCAAAATATATATCTTGATAGTCGTATAAAGTTGGTATCAACTATACCCAATGATAAACGTCAATTAAAATAAGTAAAAATGTTTAGTTAGGGTACAAGAGAAAAGTAAATGAAGATAACCGCTGTAATGCATGTGGAAGAAATGTAAATCTGTTACAGATCAGGGCAATAACAGTATGTTTCAGGTAGATACTGCTGGTATACTTTGAAGCAATTTAATTAGCTTATACAACCATCTTACCGACCTTTGATTACAGATGTCAAATTAAAATTCAGATTCTTATGCTCAACTTTAATCTTAGTACTGGAATGCATTTACACAGCCATACTGATAATTAGTCCGAATGCAGAAGAGATATTTGCATATTCAAATAATCCAACACCGTGATGGCTCTGATACAACTTGATAGAACAAAATCAGGAACTAATACCTCAGGAGCAAAACTGTGTTGAATAATTGAATAGTACTGATATGCAACCACTCCGATACCAAGCAGAAGATTGTGCCACCTGTTTTGGTTAAGATCCCTCCATAACGTTTTTTTTTCCTACCCCATAAGAGTACATCTACAAACTGAAACCTATGATGCATTCCTACTTGTGATTTTTGGTTGTGTATAGTTATCAATGAATGTCTTGGATGATCTCCTTGTTTTCTATCATCACCTTCACAACAAGGGCTGGTAAATTTTCTTCCCTTGATTGTTCACCAATGGCTTAATAGCGTAAAGATGAATAAATCATCAATACACTATTGTGTAATCAAAATCTCTATCAAAGTATTATCTTCTTCGAACAATTCAGTGGAAGATTTCTAGAGCTGCTTTAATGTGTTTCGAATCAATTGATGAATAATGAATTCAAGGTCTGATGTTCTTCGTCCAGTCCACGGAGTATATAGGTGCAAGACTTTATCTCTATGGAAGGTGAGTATCTTGCCATTAACTCCCTCCATCCATAATAATCTTTCGAGATTGAGTTGCTCAAAATAGGTCCTTCTATAGCAGAATATTCGTCCATAGTTGGGAGCCTTTCCAGAAGCTCAAAAGTTGTCCTTCCTTAAATACTCTGTTTCCGATAAAATTTGGCGTGAATTCAAGCAATGGAGTTCGGATATCGGTTTTGAACAAATACATCAAAACTTTATTCTAACAAAGACTAACCGTTCTTCTCTCCCTTAATTTGCACGATGGGAATGAGAATTACAAATTAGGTATTGCCCAAGGTATTACAATCGTATTTAACAAGAGAAGTAACTAAATACTAATTGGGCCTATCTTGCAATCGTATTACAATCGTATTTAACAAGAAATTTGTGGAAAGTTGATGAATTTGGAGGTGAAATTTATTGAAGTCGTCGCCTAGAGCGCTAGGCGACGAAAGACCCGCGAAATTCGTGTAGTGAACTTGCTTTCTAACATAAAAATTCATATTTATTATATGCATATCTAGTATAATAGATCTCTTTTAAGACTGAACTTGTTGATAATACTCAGTTTACATTTAACACACAAATTGAACCTTTCTACATAAGCAAACGGCAAAGTCCTCATACATAAATGACCTAGAAATGAGATCTGAATTGATTTACGAATGGCCTCACCCACCACAATTTGGCTGGAACGACCACCCTAAATTAGAGACACTATTGTCCAAATGAATCTAAACAATATTAGATTCCAAAATTCGAATTTTTCAATATATGTGGTTGATTGGCATGAATTCTTTCGAAGAGTCTGCTATAGTGAGGACTACTTAGAATTTGTGAATGTCAAAAGAATCATTTGCATATATTTTCCCTACAAAAAATTTGCAGGGAGATGATAAAAAAAGAAGACGAATGTCATCGCCTAAAATTTTGTCGCCTAATGGATTTTCATCGCCTTGTGTGTGTCAAGCGACGAACAAGGCAACAAAAGAATTCTTTTGTCAACTATCCGCGAAATTGTTTTAGTGTTTGGTTAGGCTGTTAAATTTGTTGAAATTTTATTTATTTTGAGGTTGTTTGGGAGTACGCAGCTTCAAACAATCTCATAATCCAAATTTCATAATCGGTAATGTGTATTTATGTTGTTCAGGAACTACGGGTTCATGAATGAATTAGACTCCCTCCGTTTTCATTTAACTTTACCCATTGCATAGTTGATACTATTCATTACGTAACTTTCAGCTTTTTTAGTGTAGTTATATAAGATAATAAAACATTGAGATTTTGTTAGATTCGTCTAACCGTATAGTTTTAGAAGATTTGTTTTTTTATAATTTTACTTGTATATAATGTGAGTTATTAATGATTAAAAGCATGTATTGAATTACGTGCAATGTAGAAATAGAGAGGTCATTAAAAATAAATAAATAAATAAATAAATAAAAACGGTATTTCCCTTACTTTTGCACACCCTTATGTCAATTCTCTCTGTCTTCGGGGCTATATGAATAAGCCTTCATATTTTTACACCCCCTTTTGATGACGCTCATGAGGATTTCAAATATTATATATTGGGCCAGCATATGCAATAGCATATTGATAAATGAGCAAATTTGACCACATATATGCTCTTTTTTCTGTTTGGTAAACAATATAGTCAAAGAGCATTATTGATCGATATTTGCTCAAATCCAGATTTGTGAACAGATTGTAAGCGACTAAAATACCCTCGCATTCTCTTCATTCCCTAATTCCCTAATTTTGTGAGTCCGCCCATTGCCATCGTCGATCAAGTCTCTGCCGGAATCCTCCCCCATCATCGTTCCATGTCCACCGTCCGACCATTGCGTCGACCAGTTTCTCCCATCTGGACTCCCAAACAGTCCCACTATAAATCATGTTATCAGTTTGAACCTGATATCTCAAGCTCATAAAAAGTGATGTCAGAATATATTTTGGTTAAGTTCATTAAAATCGTGATTAACTAATGAGACTATTTCCACAAAAATAAAAATAGCGAGGGATAGTACTATCGTAGCAATGACAAGTTGACAACAGAAAAAGGACTTAACGTGCAATCATGGAGTACTCTTTTGAAGAATTGTGGATGGAAGATTAGGTAAAGGCAAATATCGAAGATGAAGGCTTAAGCAAGCCTCTCTAATTGTCTGCACATCACTTGATCAAAACTCCCATCTTCCTCCTACATCGCCAAAATGAGCGTTCCCCGACCCATAAATTGCCCAGGAAATTGACACAAGGTTCACTAAGACCACCAATAAAGACCGACTCGTCATGATATAACCAAGTTGAGAAGTCTTTTGTGGAGGGTATTCACCCTCCATTAGCTTCATCTACACGTATTCACCCTCCATGTAAGGGATTAAGAATGCTCCAGTAGAGAAAAATAAAAAGTATCAATATAAATTGCAAATTTACAACGAACTAGAAGTGCATAACTCTTGGTAGAAAACAGAAGCATTCTATTAGTGAGGAATAATTGGCAGCCCCACAAAATGTCAAGAGATCCCTTGAATTTACCTCTCTATTTATCGGTGTACAGCAAATTACGAAACAAGACTATCCACCCAATAACAAAGTTAAACAACCCTCCAGACACCTGAATGAACAAAAGGAAAACAGAAACATCCAGATTCCGATTTAAAGCACAAGTGGTACTGAAAGAATAAAGTTCTGTAATTTAACTTACTAGATGAAGCACAGGTGCCTCCAATACATGAATGACAACGGCTCCGCCAACACCCAATGGTGCAAGAGATTCAACCACATGTAAAACGTAGTACTCATATTTATAACTTGGTTACTACAATAAAACAACCTTCATGACAAATCAATGGAAACACCAAAAGCCTAAGAAGATTTGCATCAACCTGTTTCATAACTTGGTTACTACAACAAGATGAGAAACCTTTCATTCACCATCACAAGCACATGTTAAGGAACACATAAGTAAGTAGGTCATACTAGTAGTAGAAAACGTCTCTACACCTCTTTCTCTTCATCATACACTCAATGCAAGATATCTAAATTTTGTTGAGTCTAGTGTTTTGTTGGAAGTTCAAAACCGATGATTGAACCCAGGAAGATAGAACCTCATCTGATGCATCGTTGGCCCTGCGTGTCCCATGGAGTGGAAGTTTACTGAGATCAAGAAAGGAACTGGGTCCAACGGCTCTTTTCTGATTAGAGTAGGTGAAGACTAATAATTCTTGCAGGGATTACTTCTCTACTTAGAAAAGAGCTGTTACTCACAACTCAAATCTTCCCAACGGCTATTGCCCAAAATGGACAAATTATTCAAATTCCATTGAGTATTTTTTGGTTTAAGAAGGGAGCTTTCAAGATGGAACTCTCAGAGATTTATTATTCATCATTCGAATATCCTGAAAAAGTTCTCAACAGTAATATTGTTGTAAGATCCATTCTCTAGCTCGATCAACAGCCTAGCGTGCGCCGATATCGATTTATTGCTGTGAGATTGAGAAGCCTTGAACACTCCTTTGTTGGATTCGTGCTCAGAATTTCTTGAGTGTTTTCGTAAGAGACATTTAAGGAGTAAGTTCAAGGCTTGACAAGGAAGTTGAACATCAAAGCTTTATTCTTCTCAAACTTCGGAGGAAGTGATTCACAGGTTCCTGCAAGTGGAGCTCAAGGCAGGTCGCATTGAGGATTGAAGTAGAAGGGGATTTCTACACCAAAGACTGGAGGTTTTTGGTCACCACAACCTTCCACTTGGAGTTCGGAGTGAAGTCACTTTATATATTTTGCTATTGTCTGTAGTTGTTTGCCATTGGTTAACCATAGTAAAATATCCTCCTGGATTGGTATCCCCCAAACATAGGCCGAAGGCCGAACTGGGTCATCAACTCGTTGTGTCTCATTTATTCTTTATGCGCATTTGATTCTAGCTTTAGTCATTCCGTTGTGCATGTTCTGTGCTTTACACTGGTTTGTTTGATTAGTGTGTTCATTGTGATAGTTTGAACCTGATACATTGAACCACTTGCATAAAGAGTATAGTTTGCTTCTGCTTGGAACCTAACAAATGTTCCTCTTCCCTGGATTTCCCTAAGGTTAGAAGTATTAATGTGAAGGATACAAAGAATGAGGCATGTGATAAATGGCAAATGCGGGGATGGCAAATGATTTTTCATTCATTTTTTAAAGTCGGAACAAACAACCAATTTCCCCTTTCCTCACACTAACATCGTGCTCATAGGTTCACTTCCTACTTTTCTCTATTTCAAAGGTAGAAAGAGTATGAAATTTGACTGTTTCTGACTTAGCTTCAAGATAAATATGTTTGCTTTAAATCTAGACAAGTCAAAATCGCACATGATCATTTTTAAGAGCATTTTTCAGATATAAGAAAAACAGTAATTTTAATACTCAAATTCTAGCTCCCAACACGTGTTTATTCCTGCACCCAATTGTTTCAGGCCGAATATATAAACATAGCCTTGACAAATGCCGATCAAAAGCCAAAAGAACAAAACTGTTAATACCTGATGATTGCCTTCCATGAACAATAAGCAAACAGTCTGATCAATATCAGAAGTAAGCACCAAACAAATTACCAAGAATTTGATATGGAGATTTGGAGTCTGTCCAATTGGTTAAACTCCATTACATTAAAGATTTCAGAGAAGAGAAAAAGAACAAACAAGTTTACAAGAATTTATACATTATGAAGAAATTAAATTGAATAGATGAAAAACAATGATCAGAATACAATTGCTTCTACTCCCGCTTCCATATATCTGATGCTATAAATCAATAACGGGTTCATTGATAGTTCTTTCAAGAAATGGGGGCGCAGAAGAGGTAATTTGTTGCCCTTATTAGAGAATGGCTTTGGGTGTCCAATCTATCACTACAAATCTTTGTTTGTCTTTTTTCTTTTATTTTTTATTTTATTATTTTTTTTTTTTTGGCAATAAAGGGGAGGAAGTCACCTGTTTCTTGTAACGGGAAACACGAAAAACCGCATATGGATGAGAACAAACAGCAGGGAAGGGAAGGCAGACCTAATCTCCGTAGTGGTATCTTCTTTCTCTCTTAATCTTCACCCCTATTTTAGGAGCACTAGTAAGTAACCCGTCGAGATTCGACGGGTATAATTATATATTTTATATATAATATATATACTTATAGCATATGAAACTAATAGAGAATATATGATAATTATAATTTAATTATTTTTATAACTAATAGAGAAATTATATTAAACCGTTTTCTTGTGGATTGTCCCGTACAAACCTAGCAGATCAATAAAAATAAATAATAAAATTATATTTTATTTAATTTAAAATTTTATTTAAATTTAAATAAATTGAAATAAGTACACCCTCCGTCCCATTTCAAATGTCTCATTTTCTATTTTGGTCCGTTCCACTTCAATTGTCACATTTCTTTATTTAGAAAATTTTTACTCCTTCAAACAAACATGACATTAACTATTTACTCCACTTTAACACAATAACTCATTCTACCTAAAATATCGAGTCCAAAAGAAATGTGACATCTCAAATGGTACGGAGGGAGTATTAAGAATGATATGAAAATTTTCCTTATAATTTGCTGAAAATTTCACTGTAAACAATGTTTCTTGTAGTATATTGAATTAATCTATCTTAACTAAATATAAAATATTAATACTATGAGTCTCGACTTGCTAGTAACACGAGATATGGCAACATATAACTGTTCATTGCTAAAAACAGGTTTTGGAAGATAGAATTCAACATTCTTTAATGATTGACATTGACTTTTCTTTATATTGCATAGCAACAAACTGCGAATGAGAAGTGTCTCATCTGAAATCGAATGGAGAATTTGGTTAAATCAGACGGGCTCATAATCATTCTACCAATCAAGAATTTTCAACTTTCATGGTTTCCCAAAATTATTTTAACCTCAATTATATGGTTTCTCATCTTGGTTACTATCAATCTGCTTCCACTGTATAATTTATTTGATTGATCTATATACCTAAAAAGAATGACTATACAATCCTCATACAACTTTATTTTATGATTCAGTAGTCCAGAATACTTGATCGTGTTTAGATATTCTGAAGAAAATATTTCATTGTCATTTTCCATGCTTTTATCCTCTTGACAAATATTTTTAGAACTGAGATATAAATTTTCATTTGCAGACACACATTACATGATGTAATCATTAATTGTATCAACTCATCTAATTGGAAGGGCTAGTATAGCACCTATCTTTAAAAATGTCTATATTTGAAGTGATGCATTTTCAATTATTCTACCTATGATAAGGAGTTGTATGCCATTGTTCGAGCTCTCCACACATGGCAACATTATTTGAGAGGTCGTGAATTCGTCATCAATACTGACCATGAAACACTCAAGCATATCCGGAAGCAGGGTCAGTTGAACACTCGACATGCGAGGTGGAGCAGTTTCATTGAATCCTTTCCTTATGTGATAAAATACAAGAAGGGCAAGGATAAAACGTGGTAGCTGATGCACTCTCCATGAGATTGAATTTAGCTGCGTTGGCTACTACCCATCTTGTCGGATTCGAGCATATTAAGGAATTATATCCAAAGGATAAGAATTTTGGCGAAGTCTACAAGAAGACTGAGAAATTGGCATTTAAAGGATTTTCTCAGTTAAATGGATTTCTGTACTATGGGAACAGATTATGCATTCCCCAAGGATCCGTCAGGGAGCTCTTAGTGCAAGAGGCGCATTCTGGAGATTTAATGGGCCACTTTGGGCGGACCGCTACTGTTCTGGTTTTGTCTGAAAGATTTTATTGGCCCAATCAAGTAGAACATTACATTGCAAAGTGCATCGTATGTTTACAAGCTAAGTCCACAGAGAAGCCACATGGACTGTACAAGGCCTTACCAGTACCTCAAGGGCCTTGGCTTGATCTATCAATGGATTTTGTCTTGGGATTGCCAAGAACTGCTCGTGCCAAGGATTCCATTTTTGTGGTTGTTGATAGATTCAGCAAGATGGCACATTTCATTCCTTGTGCCAAAACCAATGATGCACCACTTGTGGCCAAGCTATTTTTCCGAGAGGTCGTAGGATTGCATAGAGTGCCTAGGACAATCGTATCGGACCGGGACGCAAAGTTTGTTAGTTATTTTTGGAAGGCACTCTGGGGAGAAATTGGGACAAGATTACTTTTCTCAACGGCATATCATCCCCAAACCGATGGACAAACGGAAGCAGTTAATCGCATTTTAGGTAATTTACTAAGGATTGTGATAGATCTAATGCCAAAAGTTGGGACGAAAGTCTGCCTTACATTGAGTTTGCATATAACAGGCATATACATAGCTCAACTCATATGTCTCCGTTTGAAGTTGTTTATGGTTTTAACCCGTTAACACCGCTTGATCTTCTGCCATTGCCTCGCAATGAGCATTTAAATGTTAGCGGCAGGGATAGGGCAAAGACAATCAAAGACATGTACCAAAAAGTCAAGGAAAATTTGGAGAAGTCAGCTGAGCATTATGCCAAATACAAGAACCGAGGGCGAAAGAGTTAATTTTGAACTCCGGAGACTGGGTTTGGCTAAATTGGAAGAAAGAACGGTTTCCGGCCGGTCCTCGCAACAAACTTTCCCCACGCGGGGATGGGCCATTTAAAATTCTGAAACTAATTAATAATAATGCATATGAACTTGAATTATCTGAGGAATATGGCCATGTTAATCATGTGTTTAATGTTTCAGATCTAACACTTTTTGAACAAAACGAGGAATATGCCAATCGGTTGATGGATCAACCTTCCCAAGGGGGAGAGGATGGCATGGGAGCCAAGACGAATGCACTAATTTTTCCAAATGGCCCTTGTTCGCGAAACCGAGCGTTGCGTTTTATGGAAGGAGTTTCGAATATTTTGAGAACAGATCAAATTATGAAGGAACTCGAGAATGCCGAAGAAGTCATTGGGACGA
Organism: Hygrophila difformis; assembly: GCA_030278955.1. Lineage (NCBI taxonomy): Eukaryota > Viridiplantae > Streptophyta > Magnoliopsida > Lamiales > Acanthaceae > Hygrophila > Hygrophila difformis. The sequence continues at coordinate 28,230 of JAOANR010000323.1, read as the reverse complement.
GACTAATAATTTACCTCGAACATGACCAAAGTTAAAGGCCCAATTTATGTCTTTTAAACATGGGTGATCTAGAATTAATAGAGTCATTTTCCCCCTCAAGCCCAATCCAAACAACTACCTTATTTCTACTAGCCCAAGTCCTCCCTACGGCTTAACAGTCACAACAACCCAATAGCCTTGTTGTAATACCTGAGAATTTTGCAACATAAAATAAATAAATAATTAAACAAATAAATAATAAATACAATAAATGAATAAATGTAGAGGAAATGAGAAATGAAATTTAACTTAAAAAGGTATTAAAGAAATTTAATTAAACAAAAAGAATTAAATAAAGTTAAATAAATTGTTACACGGGAACCCGACACCAATGGACTCGAGAACTCAAGTCCACACATAAATTTAGATCCGAATAAAATGACGATAGGAAATAGAAACCCGAAGATAGCCCGGAAATCGTAATCCGAGAACATAGAGGGATAGAAGTCCGAAAGAGATGAGGAAGAGCTCGACGGATCGCACGACTCGCCCGGACCGAAGTCCAGGCGTGAGCCGCGCGGTGGCCGCGCGGGGTCTACCCTTACCGCGCGCCAACCCCGCACCAAACGACAGAAACGCCCCGTGCGAGATTCTCTCGCCCGAATCCGGATTTTTCGGCTTCGGTTGCATTCCGTTCAGCTCAAGACTCTTAGGGGCAGACCTTGGACGTCCCCTAGATCTTGTTCCCCTATAAATAACCCTCCAGAGTAACCCTAAACACTTTTCAAAACCCTACAATTCACTCTACACACAAAACCCTAATTCCGGAGTCGTCGGAGGCACAAAATCGAACCAAGGGACTGTCGTGGACGAAAATTGGAAGACTCCAACGTTGTGGTAAGTTCCGATCCGATTTCTTTTAATCCGTGATTCAAAAACGAGTCCTAACGATGTTCTTTTCTTTCCTACACCCCGAATCTGATCTAGAACGAAGAACCCGACGAACCGATGAGATAAACGGTGGACTGGAAGCCACGCCTCCGAATCGACGAACCCGGACGACTGTAAATCAGTAAGTTAATGCTTACATTATTTTGGGAGGATTTAAAATACTTTTAATCTAAAGATTTAACCAAGAATTGAAAATCTGTCAAAGCAAAATCCTTAACAGCGCATCGTTTTTGTATGATTTTTCCGACCCTTAAAACTGTTCAAACGAGAAAACTTAAAACACGAAAAATGTTCTTAAGACATTAATCGAGCTTCTGTAAAATTTTCGGAATTTTTCATGGTGTTTTGATATCTGAAATCGACCCCAAACTGAACTGTTTTAAATTTGGATCTTGAAATCTTGACAGAACATAGGTCCGAGCTTGTATGCGTTTTTGACAATAGTTCTAGGCCGATTCAGATCTTTAGTCGAACATAAAAGTTGTAGATAATTATCATAGGAAGTTCCCTGTAAAATTTCATTAAATTCGGAGTTAGTTTGCCATGGTAGATCTCGAAATTTTGAAACTGCTGTGTATAAAATTCGGACAGATTATTGATATGATGAAAATTGACGTTTTTGACCTATTTCCATAACTCGGATCGAAAAAGTTAAAACACAAAATTTGTTCATATGTGTTTTCGAGTCACTAGTCAAATTTTAGAATTTTCGGACTTAAATCGGATTTTTAATTAATTTTAGAGTAAACAGTGGTTTACCAAAGTCAAATCTTGAAATCTTGTTGAAACGGTGTAATTAGCCTTTAAGGTTGAAACGAGTCGAAATCTCCTTTGAAATAAATTAAGTGAAATTAGAATTTTGGAAATAAATCCCCTTACAAACTTGATCAATTAAAATTAGGGGTGAGTGCTCTGCAGGGTGCCCCCTAACTATTCACTTCGTGCCTTTATGGACGATGGTGACCCCCCGCGAAAATTACATTGCCAAAACGGCATGAGAAAAGGGCCTATACTCTCGAGAATATCCATATGAGTTTTCCGAGGCTTCGGAGTGGTACTGGGTATGGCGGATAGGGTTGCGGCCGCCGGGCTACCGGCTAAACTTGACGAGATTGCGATGCAATCGTGAAATACTTGAAATTACTAAATCTTGGGTGTAAGGTGGGAATAAATTAAATATTTATTTATTGTTCATTTAGATTATTTAAATGCTTTACTTTAATTAATTATGGTCCTTATGTTAAATTATGTGAAATGTGTTATTAAATAGAGCCATGAATTAATTTATGCAAATTGGTTAGTTAATTAAATTAAATTATTTATGATTATCTATTATCATGTTTTTATTAAATGTTGAATTAATGGCTTTAAAACCCTACGATCATGTCTGTGTTAACTTACTCAGCAAGTTGTGCTGATCAAACCATTTTATTTATTTTTCTCACAGAGTATGTGGAGCATGTATGAGCACGATTGTAACACCCGAGAAATACCCGAGAAATTTTGCGCACGTTCAAAGGAATGGAATTAATTTCTCAAAATTAAGGAAGACGTTTATCCTTGAGGAGGGTAAATGGAAATATCCCAACAATAAAGTTGAATCAAAAAGTTAAAGTGAGGGTACAACTTCGGGGACGAAGTTGATTTTTAAGAGGGTAGACTGTAATACCCGGGATTTTTACAACGACCAAAGAAACAAAATAAAATTTATTTCCGAGAAGAAAATAATTTATTACAATAAATTATTGCACGGGAGTCTAAATTCGACAAATTCAAGATTTCGAATGCGAGATTATTCGAGTTCGAAAATAAATTTCAGATAGGAATTGTAATCCGAAAATGACTCGAAAAGTCGAGCCGAGAACGTAGAAGGATAGAAGTCCGAAAGAGAGGAGGGAAGGCCCGACGGATTGCACGGCCCGGCCGGGCCGCAGCCCAGCCAGGGTTCGCGCAATGGCCGCGCGGTCTTGAAGGAGATACCGCGCCAAGGACGCGCCATAGCACCAGCAGCTGCGGATAAACGCGTTTTCGACGATTTCTTGCCAAAATTTGACCATCCACTTATGGTAACATGATCACAGGAGATGGAAGGTGTATATGGATGATTTTTGGGCGTCCTTACTGATAATGGCCAAAATTGACCATTATTTTCAATCTATTTCCGTGTCTAATACGGACATTTGATCGCATTCCGGTCTTATTTAAATAAGAAAGCAGTCGAATTTGACAGATATGTGCAAGTTTGTATAAATAATAAGCTGGTATTGAAAAACACAAAAATATTGCTTTTTTATTAAATTTGTGTTAAAAAATCCAAAAACATGATAAAAATATTAAAAATTCCACATTTGATAATTATGGTTTGGTAGTATCTGTTCGGTGGAACACGGATCCATTAAACGGAACACAAACAAAATATCAAGTGGAGCAAATATCCTTATTTATTGTATTTTATATTTTATATTTTAATGTATATATTTTTAATTTTTATGTTTATTTATTTCTATTTCTGTTTTCTACTATAATTAAAATAATTGGTCCACTAATCACTCTCAATTTTAATTTACAGGGGATTTAATTTAATTTGGTCCAAAGTATTAATCAAAATTGATCCAACCCAACAAATACAGTCCAACAGTCCATTAATCATTTTTATTTGATCCAGGCCCAGTCAAAACAAAAATTAGCCCAATACCTTCAACCCATCTCCAATCTAGCCCAAACCACCCTAGCCCAATTATCACAGGCCCAACATCAAAGCCCAATCCAATACCACCCCTTGGCCCAACCCAAAATTCAAACCCTAACCCTACCCTAATCCTCCCGCCGGCGGCCCTCGCACCACCACCTCCATCTTTTTCCTCACCAAACCCCCGCGCCTTCCCATCCACTTCCGTCACCGGAAAGCCACCATCCATCATCCACCATTTCCGGCGACCTCCATCTCCACCATCTCCTCTCACTCTCCGTCTCCACCGTTGCCCTAATCATTTCAACAGCCGCCTAGCCGCCGCCCACCAGTCTCATTTCCTCCATTTCCAACACCTCCAATCAAGCCTCCATCTTCAGTCATAACCCACAACCGCCCCCTCATCCTCTCCAACAGCAATTCCGCCCACAACTGAGCCACGGTCGCCGCCCTCTCCACTCCGGCAGCCCCTTTCCGTTCACAGTCCCACCATCGTCCTCCGGCCATCATCTCCACCTATCTCCGGCGAACTCAAACAAACCCAGCAAAACGAGAAGCACATCAAGAAAAATGGAGAGCAAAGAAGAAAACTGGAACGAAAAAAGGAAGAAGAAGAAGGAGAAAGAAATTTGGGAAGAAGAAGAAGATGGGAAAGGAAGAACCTGTCGAGATAGAAGAAAATGAGAGAAAGAAGGAAAGAAAAATGGGAGAGAGGAATGGAAAGAGGAAAGAGAAAGAGAAAAGAAAATAAATGAAGAAAGAGAGAGAGAGAAAATCCCATCCGGTCGCGATCCAATGCCTCGCGACCGGGTGCCTCGCGACTGAAAAATTGCTCCGCGACTGTGAGAGGGGGTATCGCGGCACGTGTTTAGGGAAAGGAAAATGGTTAGGGACTGGGAGTATCGAGACACAAAATCTGTGTCTCGAAACAATGTTCCGCGACAGGGAGAGAGAAGCAGCCTTCCGCGACAGCACGCAGTCACGTGACTTCCTCCTCCCTTCAAATTTAATTTTCCCACATGCCGAAATTGATTAGGAGTCCCTGGACTTGAAGTCCCGCAGACACAAGACTTTTGTCTCTTCCTCCTGGACCTCGAGCTCCCGCCCCCTCCTGCGCGTCATCCTGGAGCTAAAAAGTGTGTCCTAAACCAGATTTTGTTCCGCGACAGGCATAATTGTTTGGCGACTGGATGGGCCTTGAATGGGCCTAGGGCTTAATTCTCCTCATCTATAAATATAACCTCCCAACCCCTTGAACAATAGCTACACACCCATTATTTTTCAGATTAGTTTTGTTCTTCTCCTTGGGGGCACCACTGTGCTCCCTAGCAATTTTAGAATAGATGGTTTCATGGCCATGTAATTTTCATTTTCAGTTTTAGTTTGGTAGTTTTAAGTAATAAATGAGTTTCTAGTAGTGTAGCCACTTTTATATTTATTTGTATTTTCAGTTTGTAATTTTAGGTTTGAACATTCAACTAATGGGTGTGATTAAACCATATTTTGGTTTTTGATGTTATATGAGAAAATGCTTCACAAAAAGTTGTTATGGATCACTTCCATAATATTAATTGCTTTATTTTTGCATTTTGGTCACTTGACCATTTTTATTATTTTTAGTTAGGTTTAATGCTTTATTAGATTAAATAAGTGCATAAACATTTGATACTTATCCCTTGATAGATTTAGTGTAGGTTTTAGTTTAATTTCAGTTTGTAGTGTAGTTTTCTCTTAATTTATGCTACTAGTACTAGTCTTTGTCTTTTTGTTCATTTTATAAATGTGTTCTTATTTTCTTTCCTTTAGTTATTAGGTAGTGTTTTTATGTTTAGTTTTATTTTTATTTTTATTTTTAATACATTAGATCTAAAAATGGATAGTGTTAAAGTGTTTGTGCATATTTATTTAAAATTGCATTTCTTATATTGTATTGCATCACGTTGTAATCCCACGGGTTGCAACGTAATTTTCCCGTTATGATCCCACGGATCACAACGCACTTCCATGCAATGCAATTTAAGGCGTTATGCTGCCAAAATTTTATAAAACTTTTAAATCCCTCTGTCGCGGACCCACGGTCCGCGACACATTCCTTGATTAGCGACTGAGGACCCAAATACTTGCAATTTATTCTGGAAGGGCTCTGCCGCGAAACCCCTGTCGCGGACCCACGGTCCGCGACACACCCTTGTTCCGCGACCAGGAATTATGCCCTTGTTGAATTTTCAAACCTTGTGTTGCTAGACCCCTGTCGCGAGGCCACGCCTAGCGACACAGACTTTTGTTTTGCGACACAACAACCCTAATTTTCAAAACATCCCATTTCTCTTATTTCCCACCTCTCTGTCGTGATCCCCCTGTCGTGGACCCACGGTCCGCGACACAAATTCTGCTTCATGACATGCTTGGCACCTTTTTGCCAAATTTTTATTCTCCATCTCATCCCATTAATTAATTGAATCTTTATATTAATATTTTGAGGTTGAAATCCAATGATCTCAACCCATGATTAATTTGATATAAAGAGCTTTGTTCAATTGACCATTAAAAGATTTTTCTACATAAGTTGAACTCTAATGATCTAAGTATATAATCCGGACTGTAATTAATTAATTAATTATGGAATGAGTGATTATTTAGACAAAAAAGGTAATTATGGAATAATTTCCATACCCTTGCATGAGAAACCAATATCTCTCATACAAGATGACCCAAAAATATTTTCTTTTATTTATTTTGTCTTTTCCGTGATTGTGTGAAACAATTAGTAAGAGATATAACAGACTAATGTTGGCGGGTATTCCCACACGGATAAACTAGCTCGTGGTCTGTATATTAATTACTAGATGTTATTTTGCATGGTCCGGATAGTGGTCGGTGGAAGCCTTGGCTGTTCGTCCATCCGGGATTATAATAGCTGCTCAGCTGACTCCTACCCGGATACAGTTTTATTTTCTTTATCTTAATTTCAAACCTGAATTCCGAGTTGTAGTAATGTTAGATGATATTTGCCAATGTCGTCTAATAATTTCTGCAGTAAAAGAGCATGTGGGTTTTTACTTCCAACTTCACGGATAGTGGATGTCTAAGTGACAGTGGCAACTGAAATATAAGGCCATCCCGCTATCTAAAAATCATTCCATCCAAATGAGAGGGAAATTGGATAGCAGATGTTTGCAGTCCACCCAATCGTTTTGCCATCTTTTTAGCCAAAAATAAATTCTTCTCATCTCCGGCTATTTCATCTTTGTGTTCCAAACTTCTGTCTAAACCCACCTTATATTTTGGGTTATTTAATTTTACACTTCTTTATAAAATTATGCATGATACTATTATGTAAATATTATGGTCATAATTATTTTGGGATCCTTCCCTTGGACATAGAAGTCGTGATTTAAATCAGATGTCTCATGATAAATTTCCAACAAAAATTCATTTATAAAATCCGGATCTGAGTAAGGGATAAATTCCACAGTTATGACTAATCCATATCCGACTGGGGGTTGATTTTGGGGAATTAGAAGCAGAGTCAGCGATTAGGTCTCATCTAGACTGAAAGGATCTGTGTTTTAATTGAGAGTCTAGTACCTGTTTAGGGAATGGTTTTCAAATCAATTATTTTCCAAAATTGTTGTGTGTTGGGAATCTTGTATTAAACATGGCACTGAATCAAAGACCACTTGGACTCAGATAAGGTGTGATGAATAATGCTAGAGGAACAACATATGGGCCTTGGTTATTCTCTGAGATAGGGTTGAGTATTCTTTCAACTGCTGTCCTCTTCTGCCAAAGCCTATTTTTGAGTCCTGAGTGAGTGCATCCGGAATGAACTAATTTATTAGTTTGTTTCATTAGTTTGTATCTCATAACCACCCAACGGGAAGTGAACACTGTGAGCGGTTCACCGAGAATAGGGAATTCTTGATCCACACCCAGTCATTCTGACTGGGGGCTTTCTTTTACTACCAGGGTCAGACTTTCAAAAACCTCCGAGTGATAGGATTTTAAATGCTTTCTTTATCGCTTTCTTTTAAATGCTTTCGTTAGAGGTCACTCGGTTGTATTGAGAGTTGTGTAACTGCTACTAGGACTGATAGTTAAGGGATAGTTCAGGGCTTAATTAGAATCTTTGGGTGTGACATGGGGGAATGATGGGAGTACTTGACACTTCAACTAATGATTTGTCAGGTGTTGCTTGTCCACCACAGATAAATAATATACCTTAGCAATGCATTGCAAGGGTAGTTATGCGTCTGTGGTATCTTAGAATTTATTTTCTTAAGAGCATGTAAACTCTTACTGTAAGTACCTGTCTGTTAAAGGGAACATGGTATAGAGAGCATGAGAGTTAGCTAACTGAAAGGATTATCCCAAGCAAAGATCTGTGTAATTAAAATGGAAGTTTAATTATGTTTCATCTGAATCTTGTCCAATCTTTATTATTTTCTTCCTGTCCCTTCTGTCCCACTTTAAATTTGCTTTCTTAGAATAATCTTAACCGCTTTCTTAGAATAATTTTATTGCTTTCTTAGATTGAATTTAATTCGCTTTCTAGAATAATTTTATCTGCTTTATCCTATTGCTTTCATAGCTTAGAATTAAATTATGTCAAATAGATGGTAGATTAAAACACAAACTTGAATCGAGTAACCGAGTGGAAAATCTTAGTAAACGATGTGGGCCATGCTTCTATCGCACATCCTCCAGTGAACGATCCGGTACTTACTATAAATACTGCAATTTTTGACTCCGTGCGCTTTCGGGGGCACAGTTTCTTAACACGAGTAAATAAAAACGTGACAACCTATAAATATATCCCTAAACCCAACTCCATCTTCATAAATTGGTTTCATTAAATAAAATCGAAAACCATGATTATTATTTTTCAGAAAATACTCATATAGTGGGAACTTGTCAAAAGTTTCATGGCAAGGAACTTCATGACATGAAATTGTGAAAAGTTTCATGCCGGGGAGTTCCACAGCGCCGTTTGAAATCAAAGTTTCCCACATGGGTAATAAAAAGTGGAATATATCCTTAAACCCTTTTCCCATGAATCATAACTCTTTTCATTTAATAAATTCAAACTTAGGATATTTTATAAAAATGCTCGTGTAGGAAATTGTCAAAAGTTTCACTTACCCCATATCTATCAGATTTTCAGTCCCACAATCTTCCTTGTCCCTCCAAACCCCAAGTTCGCGAAGTTACAACAATTTTCCCGACGATCAAACCAAGCAAGAGGCGTCCGAAGGATATTCCCAGGCTGTAGAAGGGTTGTAGTAAGGTGTAGACTATGTTTCTTTCATTCCATTAACTCAAACACGTTTTCTAACTACGGATTTCTCGTACGATTTAGCATCTGGACCAAAGGAGGGAGCGTACGTGGAGATTCAATCCGTTCGTAGAAGCCTTAGACGTTCCGGACGATCCAGAGACGACCTAGGAACTCTAACATGTAAGTTAACTTGTTGCGTATCAATTTTGGAGTCCCTTGGTCGAGTGTTTCGAGAGATCTAAACAAAACACTAAAATCTGTCACCAAGAACTCACCTTTGCGCGATTTCTAAAATCCAACAAAAACCCCTACTTCGAGTGTTCAAACCGTAAAACTCCAAACTAAGAATTTGATCCTAACACCTTAATCTAGTTTGTGTTAAAATTTCAGAAATTTTTATCGATTTTTGACCCCCGAGATCGCGTCGGACATTTTCTGAGTTTCATAAGAATTTTCAAAAACCTGACAGCGTTCATGTCCGAACTTGATGACCGTTTTTCGAATTGATCCAGTCAGTTTTGAACCTCATGATACGAACCAAATTTGTAGCTAATTATGTCTAGTTTATCCCTGTAAAATTTTATAATTTTTGAACTACGTTTGATATGCCAAAAATTCGTCAAAATTTGAATCGTCAAATCTGAAATACTGACAGCTTTCCTATTCGAACATGATCCGAATATTCATCACTGATCTGATAGGAATTAAACTTCGAGTTCTAAATAAAAGTTGTAGATAATTTCCTCAAGGACGTGTGGTTAAAATTTCATGTGTTTTCGTTAACGTTTGAACCTTCAAAAGACGATCTGAACAGCCTGCGCTTCCATTAAGAAATCCGACAGATTTTCTATCCGAAATTAATGCACGAATCTGATTTAATCTGGAATGTTTTCGGATATATTGCCTCTAATAAAACTTGTTCATTTTTGTGTCGTGTACGCGCTTGTAAAATTTCATAATTTTTAGAGATCGTTTACTTGGTCAAAACGTGGTTTAAAAACAGTGCGCTGTTACTAGTAAACTGACAGATTTTGAGTTTTGAAAAGATTGTGAAATTCGACTTGTTTCCTTACCTAATTTCGAGAAAATTAAAACATGAAACTTGTTTGTAAAGATGTTTTTAAGCTTCTGATTAAATTTCAGAATTTTTGACTTTGAAATGAATTTTTAAATTAAAAAGGCGTAACCTGTGACGAATTGGATTTTTCGAACTTGAGAAAAAAACTCGAACTATGAAATGCGATATCGGATCTCTTGTATATGACGAAACATGAATTTTCGAAAAATCCCGTTCACTAGGCTGAGCTGATCTTCATACAATTATCTTTGAGACTGCCTCGTTAGTGGTCTCCCTACTACCTGAGATTGCCTCGTTAATGATCTCGCGCGCTGTGCTTTATTGAGACTGCCTCGTTAGTGGTCTCCCTACTATCTGAGATTGCCTCGTTAGTGATCTCGCACGCAGTGTTTTATTTGGACTGCCTCGTTAGTGGTCCTACGATTATTGATACTGCCTCGTTAGTGGTCTCCCACTTATTTGGACTGCCTCGTTAGTGATCCTATGAATTTGAGATTGCCTCGTTATTGATATTCCCTTGTGTGGTGTCCTCTTCTAGTTAGCGGGATAATGTTAAAAGACTCGTGTGTGTATTTAATTAAGCTGTATTTATTTATCACGCTTTTAAATTATGCATTCTAATTACCCCTTTAAATTTTGCATTCTAGTTTCGTATAATTAATTATGCTTTTCCACTGCAAGTTAAATTACGAATTTTTAATATTTCAATTAAGCGTGTGTAAACTATAATTTTTAAGTTAATTGAATAATCTCTTTTAAACCCTTTATTGTTACGTTAGGGATTAACTTACTCAGTATTTTATATACTGATAAAACCCGTTGTTCATTTTTCTTTTACAGAGTATGAAGACATGTCATGATCATATGCACGCATTCGGGGCTCGGGATTTTTGAATACTATATATGTTGCATTCTAGTCTAGACTTTAGATATTACTGTGTATTGGCCATGTCGGCCTATGGTTATTTTCCGCTGCAAGTTAATCATCGCACATGAATGTTATAACATTATCTTAAGTATTTTCCGGACTTGTTTAAAATCATTTTCGAAAAACCCATAGCCTTGCATCTCATTAGCAAGCTCGAAGAAGTCATGTCTTGCTAGGGAGGTGTGGCGGTGGCATCCCGATCTGGGTTATCAAATCCGGGGTGTTACAAAGTGGTATCAGAGCCCGGAAATATTTTTAAATTATTATTATTTTTGGCCAATATAGAGGCCAAGGATTTTTAAACAAATATTAATATTATTTTTAAATTATTAAGTACCATTATTATTATTTTTAAATTTTAAGTTTTATTTCCATGGAACAAAATTTATTTAAAACCCATTGAAAATATTTACATATGCATAGAAATTTTTCCAACAAGTTTTTAAAGTCACAAAAATATTTTTCGGGGTTGGGGTAGCATTGTATAAAGCATACATGCATTCGCATACATACATACATGAATATCGCGCTAATTTTTTTTTATGTGAATTAATAGTGTCAAAACTCTTACCTTAAAATTGGTCATGACCTTGACTAAGAAGCGTTTGCTTAAAACTAATTTTGCCTTAATCCTAGAACTTGATCACCTAAGTTTAGCATTCTCCTATCTACTACCTCTTGCCAATCCTACCTTATAGATTTTCTTGAACGCTAACTTGCCTTAGATTAGAAACTCATCTTCACGTGCGTTGATAACAGAAAATGGCACCTAAGGGAAAATCGAGGAAGGAAATCCCAAACAACACCGACGCTGACCTCCCCAACGCGCCCAACAATACGGAGATTACTCATACATAGGAGGGCAAGCGCCTCCTATTCCCAATAATTCGGACGAACGCCTAAGAACTATGGAAGCAGTCGCTCGTATCTAACAATTAAAGCGAAAAGACAATGGCGAATCGAGCAAAAACTCGCAAGGATTTGAGAAGAAGAATCGTAATAAGAACAACAATAATAACTTTAGGAGGGGCAATGACCAAGCTAGATTCGATGGGTCCAGGGGGAATGATAATCGTGGTGCATTCATACCAAAATGCCCGCAATGCAATCGACCGCATTTGGTACGTGGATGCCCAAAGCCTGGAGCTTGTTTTAGATGTGACAAGACTGGTCACATAGCTAAAGACTGCTGGGCTCAAGAGGAGACAATCGAGAAGAGACTAGATTTGGTGAACCCTCAACAAGGAAATCAGAGAGGAGCTGTAGGACAATTGAATGACGACGCTCAAGCCGACTTACCAACCCAATGAGGAATGATCGTAGGCAACGTGTATCCCATTCAAAATAAAAATAAACAGATTCAAATTATTTTGAACTACGTAATGGCTTGATCCCTTCACGGGGTACGTAGGCAACTTAGAAATTTCAATTCTAAGTACAGTCATTAAATAAGAAATAAAAAATGACATGATATGATACAAGAAATAAAAACCAAATTTACATTAGCTCCTAGCTCACGAGAAGCTAACACACAACTTCGAGGACGAAGTTGATTCCTAAGGGGGAGAGGATGTAACACCCGAGAAATACCCGAGAAATTTTGCTCACGTTCAAAGGAATGGAATTAATTTCTCAAAATTAAGGAAGACGTTTATCCTTGAGGAGGGTAAATGGAAATACCCCAACAATAAAGTTGAATCAAAAAGTTAAAGTGAGGGTACAACTTCGGGGACGAAGTTGATTTTTAAGGGGGGTAGACTGTAATACCCGGATTTTTACAACGCCCAAAGAAACAAAACAAAATTTATTTCCGAGAAGAAAATAATTTATTACAATAAATTATTGCACGGGAGTTGAAAGTCGACGAATTCAAGATTTCGAATGCGAGATTATTCGAGTTCGAAAATAAATTTCAGATAGAAATTATAATCCGAAAATGACTCGAAAAGTCGAGCCGAGAACGTAGAAGGATAGAAGTCCGAAAGAGAGGAGGGAAGGCCCGACGGATTGCACGGCCCGGCCGGACGGCAGCCCAGCCGGGGCTCGCGCGGTGGCCGTGCGGTCTTGAAGATGAGACCGCGCCAAGGACGCGTCAGAGCACCAGCAGCTGCGGATAAACGCGTTTTCGACAATTTCTTGCCAAAATTCGACCATCCACTTATGGTAACATGATCACAGGAGATGGAAGGTGTATATGGATGATTTTTGGGCGTCCTTACCCCATATCTATCAGATTTTCAGTCCCACAATCTTCCTTGTCCCTCCAAACCCCAAGTTCGCGAAGTTACAACAATTTTCCCGACGATCAAACCAAGCAAGAGGCGTCCGAAGGAGATTCCCAGGCTGTGGAAGGGCTGTAGTAAGGTGTAGACTAGGTTTCTTTCATTCCATTAACTCAAACACGTTTTCTAACTACGGATTTCTCGTACGATTTAGCATCAGGACCAAAGGAGGGAGCGTACGTGGAGTTCAATCCGTTCGTAGAAGCCTTAGACGTTCCGGACGATCCAGAGACGACCTAGGAACTCTAACATGTAAGTTAACTCCTTGCGTATCAATTTTGGAGTCCCTTGGTCGAGTGTTTCGAGAGATCTAAACAAAACACTAAAATCTGTCACCAAGAACTCACCTTTGCGCGATTTCTAAAATCCAACAAAAACCCCTACTTCGAGTGTTCAAACCGTAAAACTCCAAACTAAGAATTTGATCCTAACACCTTAATCTAATTTGTATTAAAATTTCAGAAATTTTTATCGAGTTTGGCCCCCAAGATCGCGTCGGACATTTTCTGAGTTTCATAAGAATTTTCAAAAACCTGACAGCATTCATGTCCGAACTTGATGAGCGTTTTTCGAATTGATCCAGTCAGTTTTGAGCCTCATGATACAAACGAAATTTGTAGCTAATTGTGTCTAGTTTATCCCTGAAAAAATTCATAATTTTTGAACTACGTTTGTTATGCCAAAAATTCGTCAAAATTTGAATCGACAAATCTGAAATACTGACAGCTTTCCTATTCGAATATGATCCGAATATTCATCACTGATCCAATAGGAATTAAACTTTGAGTTCTAAATAAAAGTTGTAGATAATTGCCTCAAAGATCTGTGGTTAAAATTTCGTGAGTTTTCGTTAAGGTTTGTACCTTCAAAAGACGATCTGAACAGCCTGCGCTTCCAGTAAGAAATCCGACAGATTTTCTATCCGAATTTAATGCACGAATCTGATTTAATCCGGAATGTTTTCGGACATATTGCCTCTAATAAAACTTGTTCATTTTTGTGTCGTGTACGCGCTTGTAAAATTTCATAATTTTTAGAGATCGTTTACTTGGTCAAAAACGTGGTTTAAAAACAGTGCGCTGTTACCAGTAAATTGACAGATTTTGAGTTTTGAAAAGATTGTCAAATTCGACTTGTTTCCTTACCTAATTTCGAGAAAATTAAAACATGAAACTTGTTCGTAAAGATGTTTTTAAGCTTCTGATTAAATTTTAGAATTTTTTACTTTGAAATGAATTTTTAAATTAAAAAGGCGTAACCTGTGACGAATTGGATTTTTCGAACTTGAGAAAAAAACTCGAACTATGAAATGCGATATCGGATCTCTTGTATATGACGAAACATGAATTTTCGAAAAATCCCGTTCACTAGGCTGAGCCGATCTTCATATAATCTTTGAGACTGCCTCGTTAGTGGTCTCCCTACTACCTGAGATTGCCTCGTTAGTGATCTCGCGCGCTGTGCTTTATTGAGACTGCCTCGTTAGTGGTCTCCCTACTATCTGAGATTGCCTCGTTAGTGATCTCGCACGCTGTGTTTCATTTGGACTGCCTCGTTAGTGGTCCTACGATTATTGAGACTGCCTCGTTAGTGGTCTCCCACTTATTTGGACTGCCTCGTTAGTGGTCCTATGAATTTGAGATTGCCTCGTTAGTGATATCCCTTGTGTGGTGTCCGCTTCGTAGTTAGCGTGATAATGTTAAAAGACTCGTGTGTGTATTTAATTAAGTTGTATTTATTTATTATGCTTCTAAATTATGCTTTCTAATTACCCCTTTAAATTTTGCATTCTAGTTTTGTATAATTAATTATGCTTTTCCACTGCAAGTTAAATTACGAATTTTTAATATTTCAATTAAACCTGTGTAAAAGTATAATTTTTAAATTAATTGGATAATCTCTTTTAAACCCTTTATTGTTACGTTAGGGATTAACTTACTCAGTATTTTATATACTGATAAAACCTGTTGTTCATTTTTCTTTTACAGAGTATGAAGACATGGCATGATCATATGCACGCATTCGGGGCTCGGGATTTTTGAATACTATATATGTTGCATTCTAGTCTAGACTTTAGATATTACTATGTATTGGCCATGTCGGCCTATGGTTATTTTCCGCTGCAAGTTAATCATCGCACATGAATGTTATAACATTATCTTAAGTTAAGTATTTTCCGGACTTGTTTAAAATCATTTTCGAAAAACCTATAGCCTTGCATCTCTTTAGCAAGCTCGAAGAAGTCGTGTCTTGCTAGGGAGGTGTGGCGGTGGCATCCCGGCCTGGGTTATCAAATCCGGGTTGTTACAACGATCATGCATGGGATTTTGGGAACATTTATTTTGTTAAATTTTGCATTAGACTATAGTATGAACGGGCCTGTTTAACCCGTGTTTTGGCCATGTTGGCCCTATTTTACATTTCCGCTGCAATACTATACTTAAATATTAATTTCCGCTGCATTATGCTATTATTAACTTCGAATTTATATTGTATGGGTTGTTTGAAAGTATTTTAAATATTTTAAATATTGAAATACCTAGCATTGCATCTCTTTAGTAAGCCGGAGAAATCGTGTCTTACTAGGGAGGTGTGGCGGTGACATCCCGACCTGGGTGATAAAAAACCGGGGTGTTACAAGTTGGTATCAGAGCCCGGCTTATTTTTTTAAATTGGTATTATTATTTTTGAACTATTGGATTATTATTTTTAAAACTATTATTTCTAAATAATTATTATTTTTAAATCATTATTATTATAATTATAGAAGCCCAAGTTATTATTCCTAGGAATTCCTAGCCCAAATTTTACTTTGAGCCAAAAGATAATTATTTTTGACCAAATATAGAGGTCCAAGCATTTTAGCTATTATTTTAAAATTTTAAAATCATTAATCCCATGGAATAAATTTTTATTTTTGAAACCCATTGGAATTAGAAAAAATAAATATATATATACTTAGTGCATGAATTATTTTTGGGGGGAAAATCATCACTTGCATGTGCATACTGCATTTCCTGAACATAGCGAACTTAGAAGCGTGTAAACGTTCTAACTTAGATCTTTTGCTTGCGCTAGATGGCTAGTCAAGATATGATGAACTTGATGATCAAAATGATGAACGCACACTTCGACTCCAAACAAACCATAGAACAAATGAAACACCGCATAGCACAATTGGAGGCAAATCTGCACCACATGGGCAACTTAAGAGAGGCAGACCACCACCGCATAAACCAACTCGAACACCAAGTCCAAACCCTCACTACACAAAATCTAATATTGAAAGAACACGTCGATGCTGTAATACCCGAGAATTTTCCAACATAAAATGAATAAATGAATAAATACAATAAATAAATAAATAAATAAATAAATAAATAAAGAAAATACAGTAAATAAATAAATAAATGTAGAGGAAATGAAAAATGGAATTTATCCTAAAAAGGAATTAAAGGAATTTAATTAAACAAAAGAAACTAAATAAAGTTAAATAAATCGTTACACGGGAACCTGATCTCAATGGACTCGAGAATTCGAGTCCAAACATAAATTTCGATCCGAAGGAAATGACGATACGAAATAAGAACCCGAAGATAGCTCGGAAATTGGAATCCGAGAACATAGAGGGATAGAAACCCGAAAGAGAGGAGGAAAAGCACGACGGATCGCGCGACCCGCCCGGACCGAAGTCCAGGCATGTTTGGCGCGGTGGCCGCGCGGGGTTTACCCATTCAGCGCGCCAACCCCGCGCCAACACGACGGATCGCGCGACCCGCCCGGACCGAAGTCCAGGCGTGTTTGGCGCGGTGGCCGCGCGGGGTTTACCCATTCAGCGCGCCAACCCCGCGCCAAACTGGCAGTAACAACAATGCGAGATTTTCTCGCCCGAATCCGGATTTTTCGGCTTCGGTTGCATCCCTTTCGGCTCAAGACTCACCAAGGCCGACCTTGGACGTCCCTAGATCGTGCCTATCTATAAATAACACCTCTTGTCAGCCCCAAACACTTTTCAACTCTTCATACGCTCTATACGTTCGAAAACCCTAATCCCGGAGTCGTCGGAGGCACGAAGGCATTCAAAGACTGAATCTTGGACGAATTTCGGAGACCCTCGTCGCTGTGAACGAAGAACCCGACGGATCTAGGGAGATAAACGGTGGACTGGAAGCCACACCTTCGAATCGACGAGCCGAAACATCCGTAAACCTGTAAGTTAGCCTAACTATGGTTTTGGGAGAATTAAAATACATCTAATCTCAAGATTTAATCAAGAACATGAATTATGTCCACACGAAAACCTATACAGCGCAGCGTTTTTGCACGAATTTTTAGGAACCTTAAAACTATTCAAACAAGAAAGCTTAAAACACAAAAAACATTCCTAAGACTTAGATCTAGCTTCTGTTAAAATTTCGGAATTTTAAATGTTGATTTGATACCTGAAATTGACCCAAAACCGAACTGCATAAATCTGGATCTTGAAATTCTTGGCAGAACTTAGTTCGAACTTGTTGGTGATTTTTACCTTAGATCTAGACCGATCTAGGATTGGCATTGAACATAAGAGTTGTAGATCTATAAGTTTAGAACACCTCTGTAAATGTTTAGAATTTTTAGTTAAGATTTGAACCCTCGAAATCAAACCGAACAAATCTGTGGTTTCCTCGAACTCTTAAAAATCAGCAGAACGGATCTCTAACCTTAATCTGATTTTTTGAGACTGATCTACTTGGAATTAGGCCTTGAGATCTAAATGAAAGTTGTAGATAATTGTCTTAGAGAGTTCTCTGTAAAATTTCATTAAATTTGGAGTTGATTTGCTATGGTAGATCTCGAAACTTTTAAACTGATGTGTGTTAAATTCGGATAGATTAATGATACGAATAAATTGACGTTTTTGACCTGTTTCGGTAACTCGGATCGAAAAAGTTAAAACACGAAACTTGTTCATCTCTGTGTTTTCGAGTCGGAGCTGATTAAATCTGATTTTTAATTAATTTTGGAGTAAACAGTGGTTTATCAAAGTCAAATCTTGAAAATATTGTCGAAATGGATTTTTAAATGATATTGGAGCGAACAGCGTCCTGAAATAGATTATTTTTGAGAAACTTACTAAATTTGGGAATTTGACCTTTAAGGTTTAAACGAGTGGAAACTCCTTTAAAATAAAACACATAAGCAAACGTTTTCAAAAATCCCGTTATGACTAGTTTGAGCTTTCTACGTAGAGGGTGAGTGCCCCATCGGGTGCCCCTCTAGCTTTTTGCTTCGTGCCTAAACGGACGAGAGTAATCTATGTTGGGACTGCAATGCAATCGAGGCTAAACTTGAAATACTATGTAGGGGTTGCAACGCAATGAAATACTATGTAGGGGTTGGAACGCAACCGAGGCTTAACTTGAAATACCATGTAGGGGTTGCACTGCAGTCGAGGCTTAACTTGAAATAGTATGTAGGGATTGCCATGCAATCGAGGCTTAACTTGAAATACCAATGAAATCTTGATCTCGACTATGGATTAACGGGAAATTTAAAAGACTTGAATACTTTCCTTCGCTTATTTAAATTATGCTTTTAAGTTATGTGATGCAATTATTTACCTTGCAAGCTATATTGTGATTTTATGGAATCCCTGTTTATTTAATTATGCAATTAAATTGTTGTTAGATAAATAAATTAAATTATGGGGTATTGTGTACATGTTTTCTTAAAATTTAACTAATGGCTTTGAAACCCCATAATCATGTATGTGTTAACTTACTCAGCACGTAGTGCTGACCAAAACCATTTCTTTCTTTTTCTTTCAGAGTTGAAGAGTATGCATCATCATATGCATGCATGGGATATCTTTGGGAGATACTTTAATTTTTAAATTTTGCGTTAGACTAGAAATTGCATGAACGGGTCTGTTTAACCCGTATTTTGGCCGTGTTTATACATATATAATTATTACTTTCCGCTGCAACTTTGATATATTATTTTAAAATTATATATGAATGGGCTGTTTGAATGTTTTAAATTCTGAAAACCATAGCCTTGCATCTCTTTAGCAAGCTCGGAGAAACCGTGTGTTGTTAGGGAGGTGTAGCGGTGACACACCGACCTGGGTGATCACAAACCGGGGTGTTACAGATGCCCATGGAGAGGACTTGAACAACATCTGCAACGACCTACTGCCGCCAAATTCGGAGGAGGAAGATCCGGAGTAGGATAAGGAATTTCTATTTTTAGAAGATACTACTTTTGCTAGGGAAATATTTCTACTTTTGTACATCCTCTCACTTGTACTAAAAATTTCTTTTAAGGAAATAAAATGCAAGATTTATCAATTTATATATATATTCAAAAAAAAAATCTGGACAAACTTGTCCGCCAAAAAAAATCGAAAATCAAACCCTAAACCCTGGAAACCCTAAACCCTAACCCTGAACTGAAAAAATAAATAATAATAATAATAATAATAATAATAATAATAATAATAATAATAATAATAATTGGCTTTTTATTTAGCCCAATCGAACATTATGTGCAAAAACAGAAACACATTTAAAAATTATTTGCTTAGACAATACATATCCATGTCCTAATCTATACCATTTGTAACAGAATGACACCCAGAGGAAGACCGAGGACCCAGCCTGTTCCCCAAACTAATACTGAAGCACCACCAAATGTCACGGAACCGGCTCAACCTGTAGGAGCACAACCCCAAGGTGCGCAGGACGCCCCCACACCGAACAATGTGGGCGATCGTCTGCCGACGATAGAGGAAGTCTTGGTTGCGCTAGGGAATGCGCAAGTCAACCATGGGCAAGCTGCGGCGGTACCTCCGCCCCAGGCTCGCCCCAACTATCTGGCGATGGTGAACCCTTACCAGCCGCCCCACTACACAGCTAAACTGGAGGAATGGATCCGGACCTTCGACAAGCTGCTGGGAGCAGTCAAGTGTCCGGAAGGAGAGAGAGTGCACGTCGCTTCGTACTACTTGGGAGGCGAAGCAGACGACTGGTGGCAGGCGACTCAAGCCAAGCTGACCGACGATGACGAGCCCTACTCGTGGGCGGAAATGATGGAGGTGCTCAGGGGTAGGTTCTATCCCTTGAGTACCAAAGCAGCGATGTACGAGGAGTTCCTGTCGCTGAAGCAAGGAGGCCAGACCGTGCAAGAATACTATACTCGATTCAAGGAGCTGGTGAGGTTCGCACCAAGATTAGTACCCACGAACGTGGAGAAAGCTCCAAAGTTCGAAATGGGACTGAACTTATCAGTGCGTCGTGGTGCTCATTGACGACATCCTGATCTACTCGAAGAGCGAGGAAGAGCATGCCCAACACTTACACCAAGTGTTAGGGATCTTGCGAAGGAATCAACTATACGGCAAGTTGTCGAAATGTGATTTCTGGTTGAAGGAAGTAGCATTTCTCGGACACATAGTATCCGCTGATGGAGTATCAGTCGATCGGGCAAAAGTTTCTGCCGTGACGGAGTGGGCAGCGCCAATGAGTCCAACGGAAATAAGGAGTTTCCTTGGATTGGTTGGGTATTATAGACGGTTCGTGAAGGACTTTTCAAGAATCGCACGTCCTTTGACCCAGCTACTGAAGAAGGGAGTAAAATACGAGTGGACCGATGCGTGTGAGACTGCGTTTCAGGAGTTGAAGAAACGACTCACAACCACACCCGTATTGACGTTACCATCAGAGAATGGTGACTTCGAAGTTTATAGCGATGCTTCGAAGGAAGGTCTAGGTTGCGTCTTGATGCAAGACTCGAGGGTCATAGCATATGCATCACGCCAACTGAAACCTCATGAGGAGAATTACCCAACACACGACCTGGAGTTGGCAGCGGTCGTTTCGCTCTAAAGATATGGAGACATTATCTTTACGGGCGAAAGTGTTGAATGTTTACCGACCACAAGAGCTTGAAGTATATATTCACTCAGAAGGAGTTGAATCTGAGACAACGAAGGTGGTTGGAACTTATTAAGGACTATGATTTGGAGATATCCTACCACGAGGGGAAGGCGAATGTGGTAGCCGATGCCCTAAGCCGGAAGACCCAACACGTGACAAACTGGTTGATAATTCCGCCGGCATTGTACATGGATTTGGCGAGATTGGATGTGGAACTTGTGCATCCGGGCACAGTAAATGGAATGATCAATGCGATGATCGTGGAGACCCCGATATTGGATGAGATTAGGCTCGCTCAACCGGGCGACGCGAAATTGGAGAAGATAAAGGGGTATATTGCCGATGGAAAGGAAATAGGATTTGCTATCCCCGAGGATGGAAGCATTCGCTTCAAAGGAAGATGGTGCGTGCCCCAAAAGTGTGCCGAACTGAAGCAAAGATTGATGGATGAAGGGCACAACACACTATATTCAGTGCATCCCGGAAGCGACAAACTTTACAAAGATCTGAAGAAGATCTACTGGTGGCCGGGAATGAAGAAGGAGTGGCAGACTTCGTGGCGAAATGTCTCACCTGCCAAAAGGTTAAGGCAGTACGACATAAACCTTAGGGTTGATGCAACCACTGGAGATCCCAAGTTGGAAGAGGGATAGCATCTCGATGGACTTTGTCTCGGGATTAACGCGATCACCTAAAGGCATAAACAAGATTTGGGTGATTATGGATAGGCTAACAAAGACGGCCTTATTTATCCCAATGAAAGACACGTGGACTATGGACCAATTGGCCCGAGCCTACATTGATAATGTGGTACAACGACATGGAGTACCACATGACATCATTTCTGACAGAGACAGTAGATTTGTCTCTCATTTCTGGACGGAGTTACAAAAATCTCTCGGTACTCAAATCAAAATGAGCACCGCATTCCACCCGATGATGGATGAACAAACCGAGAGAACGATCCAAACACTAGAAGACATGCTGAGAGCATGTGTGTTGGAATTTAAGGGAAATTGGGAATCTCATTTACGCTTAATCGAATTCTCCTATAATAATAGCTACCATGCTAGCATTGGCATGGCACCTTTCGAGGCGTTGTATGGACGAAGGTGCCGAAGCCCGTTGAGTTGGGAAGAAAACAATAAGTCTATGGTAGTGGGACCACAACTTATCGAAGACATGGCTCAACAGATAAAGGTGATTCAAGGAAAAATGAGAGCCGCTCAAGACCATCAGAAGGGTTATGCTGACGTAAGACGAGGAGACCTAGAATTTCAAGTGGGAGATAGGGTCATGCTAAAGATATCACCCATGAAGGGGGTGATGCGCTTTGGCAAACGAGGAAAGTTGAGTCCTCGATACATAGGACCTTACGAAATTCTAGAACGAGTCTGAAATCTAGCCTACCGAAAATGGCTTTACCGCCACAATTAGATCGAGTTCATAATGTCTTCCATGTCTCACAACTAAAGAAGTATGTGCCGGACCGACACATGTACTTCAATCGGAGGTAATCGAACTCGATGAGGATTTGACTTACGAAGAAGTCCCAGTGCGAATTGTAGACGTTAAGGAGCGAGTAACGAGGAGTAAAACCGTCAAGCTGGTCAAGGTTCTTTGGTCGAACCATGAAAGTGAGACGGCAACTTGGGAGTTAGAATCCGACATGAGAGAGCGCTACCCGACACTGTTCCAAACCGACACCGACACAGGGGACATAACTGTAATCTTAAGGGGGAGAGGATGTCACACCGCGTCTTTTCGTGTACTTTTGTAAACAAGCAAATAAATTCAAATTGTTTTGAACTACGTCATGGCTTGATCCCTTCACCGGGTACGTAGGCAGCTTAGAAATTTTAATTCTAAGTTCAGTTACAAATTAATAAAACAAACAAAAAGACCTTAGCACGAGAAAAGCCGAAACACAACTTCGATGACGAAGTTGATTCTTAAGGAGGGTAGACTGTAATACCCGAGAATTTTGCAACATAAAATAAATAAATAAATAATAAATGAGAAATAAAATTTAACTTAAAAAGGAATTAAAGAAATTTAATTAAAGAAAAAGAATTAAATAAAGTTAAATAAATCGTTACACGGAAACCCGACACCAATGGACTCGAGAACTCAAGTCCAAACATAAATTTAGATCCGAATAAAATGACGATAGGAAATAGGAACCCGAAGATAGCCCGGAAATCGGAATCCGAGAACATAGAGGGATAGAAGTCCGAAAGAGAGGAGGAAGAGCTCGACGAATCGCACGACCTGCCCGGATCGAAGTCCAGGCGTGAGCCGCGAGGTGGCCGCACGGGGTCTACCCTTACCGCGCGCTAACCCCGCGCCAAATGACAGAAATGCCCCGTGCGAGATTCTCTCGCCCGAATCCGGATTTTTCGGCTTCGGTTGCATTCCTTTCGGCTCAAGACTCTTAGGGGCAGACCTTGGACGTCCCCTAGGTCTTGTTCCCCTATAAATAACCCTCCCGAGTAACCCTAAACACTTTTCAAAACCCTAACGATGTTCCGATCCGATTTCTTTTAATCCATGATTCGAAAACGAGTCCTAACGATGTTCTTTCCTTTCCTACACCCCGAATCGGATCTAGAACGAAGAACTCGACGAACCGAGGAGATAAATGGTGGACTGGAAGCCAAGCCTTCGAATCGACAAACCCGGACGACTGTAAATCAGTAAGTTAATGCGTACATGGTTTTGGGAGGTTTTAAAATACTTTTAATCTAAAGATTTAACCAAGAATTGAAAATCTGTCAAAACAAAATCTTTAACAGCGCAGCATTTTTGTATGATTTTTCCGACCCTTTAAAACTATTCAAACGAGAAAACTTAAAACATGAAAAAACATTCCTAAGACATTAATCTAGCTTGTGTAAAATTTTCGGAATTTTCCATGGTGTTTGGTATCTAAAATCGACCCCAAACCGAACTGTTTTAAATTTGGATCTTGAAATCTTGACAGAACATAGGTCCGAGCTTGTATGCATTTTTGACAATAGTTCTAGGCCGATTCAGATCTTTAGCCGAACATAAAAGTTGTAGATAATTGTCTTAGAATGTTCTCTGTAAAATTTCATTAAATTCGGAGTTAATTTGCCATGGTAGATCTCGAAATTTTGAAACTGATGTGTATAAAATTCGGACAGATTATTGATATGATGAAAATTGACGTTTTTGACCTATTTCCATAACTCGGATTGAAAAGGTTAAAACACGAAATTTGTTCATCTCTATGTTTTGAGTCACTGGTCAAATTTTAGAATTTTCAGACTTAAATCTGATTTTTAATTAATTTTAGAGTAAACAGTGGTTTACCGAAGTCAAATCTTGAAATCTTGTTGAAACGGTGTAATTAGCCTTTAAGGTTGAAACGAGTCGAAAACTCCTTTGAAATAAATTAAGTGAAATTGGAATTTTGGAAATAAATCCCTTTACAAACTTGATCAATTAAAATTAGGGGTGAGTGCTCTGCAGGGTGCTCCCTAACTATTCACTTCGTGCCTTTATGGACGATGGTGACCCCGCGCGAAAATTACATTGCCAAAACGGCATGATAAAAGGGCCTACACTCTCGAGAATATCCATATGGGTTTCTCGAGGCTCCGGAGCGGTATTGGGTATGGCGGATACGGTTGCGGCCGCCGGGCTACCGGCTAAACTTGACGAGATTGCGATGCAATCGTGAAATACTTGAAATTACTAAATCTTGGGCGTAAGGGGAGAATAAATTAAATATTTATTTATTGTTCATTTAGATTATTTAAATGCTTTACTTAAATTAATTATGGTCCTTATGTCAAATTATGTGAAATGTGTTATTAAATAGAGCCATGAATGAATTTATGCAAATTGGTTAGTTAATTAAATTAAATTATTTATGATTATCTATTATCATGTTTTTATTAAATGTTAAATTAATGGCTTTAAAACCCTACGATCATGTCTGTGTTAACTTACTCAGCAAGTTGTGCTGATCAAACCATTTCATTTCTTTTTCTCACAGAGTATGTGGAGCATGTATGAGCACGATCATGCATGAAATTTTGGGAACATTTATTTTGTTAAATTTTGCATTAGACTATAGTATGAACGGGCCTGTTTAACCCGTTTTTTGGCCATGTTGGCCCTATTTTACATTTCCGCTGCAATACTATACTTAAATATTAATTTCCGATGCATTATGATATTATTAACTTCGAATTTATATTGTATGGGCTGTTTGCAAATGTTTTAAATGTTTTAAATATTGAAATACCTAGCCTTGCATCTCTTTAGTAAGCCGGCGAAACCGTGTCTTACTAGGGAGGTGTGGCGGTGACATCCCGACCTGGGTGATCAAAAACCGAGGTGTTACACTTGTTTAATTTTATTTTAGCTCTTGTTTAATTTATTGCAATGGGTTGATTAAAGCCCTTAGTTAATTATTTAGCCTTTTAATTATTATAATTAATGGTTTGCCTATATATATGGCTTCCCCCAACTTCGCTACTCACTTTTTGAATGCTATTGAATATTTCTTCTTCATTTTGAAAGGTCGTTGAGGGCTTTTGCTTTCAACTTAGGTGTTTAATCAAACTTGGCTAAACACTCAATCCAAGGGTGAGATAACTTGGATTGTATGAAATCTTTGAGATTAAGTGGAAGGAATGGGTTTCAACTAGTTTGGATTCCTTTCCAAAGCTATTGAGTAACTTGGATAGTCTCAAACCCTATCCCTCTTTTTCTTTGTTCTTCATCTTTTATTTTTGATATTGTATCTAGCTTGTCGATCCATGCCAACTATTTGCTGTGGTAAGAGCTTTAAGAGTTTGGCAGCATAATCTTCGGGGTAGAAAATTCATCATCAATACGGATCATGAAACTCTGAAGCATATCCGAGGAAAAGGACAACTGAGTAAGAGACATGCACGCTGGAGCCAGTTCATTGAAGGATTTCCCTACGTCATCAGATATAAAAAGGGAAAAGACAACGTGGTCGCGGATGCCTTGTCGCGCACAGCAACACTTGCTGCCATGGCGACGACCCATTTGCTAGGATTCGAGCATATAAAACTTTGTATGCTACCGATCCAGATTTTGAGGAGGTGTACCGACAAATAGAGGTACACGGATATAAAGAGTTTTCCAGACTTGATGGTTTTCTCTACCGGGGAAATCAGCAGTGTATTCCAAGAGGTTCTGTCAGAGAATTACTTATACACGAAGCTCATAACGGACAACTGATGGGACACTTCGGCAAAAATGCCGCAGCTGAAATCTTAGCAGAAAAATTCTACTAGCCCGGACTGAGGAAGCTAGTCGAGGAATTTATTGCTAAGTGCATCGTTTGCTTGAAAGCAAAAGCCACGGTTAAGCCTCATGGTCTTTACCAAGCTTTACCAGTTCTAGCAGGTCCGTGGTTGGATATTTCTATGGATTTCGTGCAAGGTCTACCCCGCACTGCACGGGGAAAAGATTCAACATTTTTCGTGGTAGATAGATTTCAAAGATGGCACATTTCTTGCCCTGCATGAAAACCAACGATGCACTGCACATTGCGAAGCTATTTTTCAAGGAGATAGTGAGATTGCACGGGATTCCGAAGTCGATTGTATCTGACAGAGATGTTAAATTCATCAGTTACTTCTGGAAATCCCTCTGGAGCGAGATTGGAACGAAGCTGTTATTTTCAACTGCATTTCACCCGCAGACCGATGGCCAAACTGAAGCTGTTAACCGGGTGTTAGGTAATATGCTTCGTATTTTCACCTCTTCAAACTCGAAGAGTTGGGATGAATATTTGCCGTATATTGAATTTGCTTACAACCGGCACATTCACAGTGCAACTCATATCTCTCCATTTGAGTGCGTTTATGGTTTTAACCCCCTATCCCCGATTGACCTTCTGCCATTGCCTAGCAATGAGCACTTAAATGTAAATGGCAGAAATAGGGTTCAAGCCATCAAAGAGATGCACAAAAATGTCAAAGAGAGCCTACAGAAATCGGCGGAAATAGGGGTGTGCATCGGTCGGTTCGGTTAGGTTAACCGAACCAAAATAAAAAACCGAATTTTTTCTAAAAATCAAAATCGAACCAAAATTAGTGAAAACCGAAATAACCGAACCGAAATATTTCGATTAACTGGTTATACCGGTTAACCGAACCGAACCGAACTGCTTTTCTAAAAAATAAAATATTTTGATCAAAACATCTCTATTACCATTTTCAAACCTGTAAATTCATCGTGTCAAACAAAACCATCATATCTACATATAATTATGAGTGCGTAATACTAAACCATTCCAAATTGCATTGTTCAAATTACACAAATGAAATGACAAAATAAAAAAAAAAATCACCGAATAGTTCAAATACGAAACAATATAAAAGTCTCAAAACTCTCAACAGTAGTTCTCACTTCTCATCCACACAAACAGTCACCGAATAGGGGTGTTATTTTGTATTTATTATATAATGGAATAATGTATTTTATATTTTTTAATATATAATTCAAAATTTCGGTTCGGTTCGGTTAACCGAATTGTGGATTTTTTAAAACCAAAAACCGAATCGAAAACCGAAATTTTGGATTTTCAAAACCAAAAACCAAACCGAAATCCAAAAACCGAACCAAATTGCAAAATTCGGTTCGGTTCGGTCGGTTTGTTTGGTTTCGACCGAAATTTGCACACCCCTGGTGGAAACATACGTGCAATATCATGATAGGGGAAGAAAAAGATTGGTGCTGAAACCAGGAGACTGGGTGTGGCTTTATCTCAGAAAAGAAAGATTCCCAGCAAAGAGACGCAGCAAACTGTCTCCACGAGGAGATGGACCATTTAAAATTTTAGAACGGATTAATGACAACGCATATAAACTGGAATTACCTGAAGAATATAGAAATATTAATCCATCTTTTAATGTTTCAGATCTTGTGCTGTTTGAAAGAGACGAACAGGATGAATACGATGCTTGTCGGTTGATCGCTCAACCTCCTCAAGGGGGAGGGAATGGCGTGGAAGCCAGAACGAGTGCTACAGTAATCCCATTTCCGGATGGACCCTGTTCGAGAAAACAGACGAAGAAGTTCACATCCCACGTTGCTGAATTTATCCGAGATAATT
>JAOANR010000322.1:0-235122 GCA_030278955.1 Hygrophila difformis | reverse complement strand
AATCCAGCAATTGAAGCATAAGGAAAATGGTGAGTCGAGCAAGGACTCGCAAGACCTTGAAAAGAAGGATCAGAAAGACAACAATAACAACTCTAGGGAAGGCAATGGATCTCGAAGGAAAGAAAATAAAGGTCTCAACAGCGGAGGAGATGACAACCGTGGTGCGTTCATACCACACTGCCCATGATGCAACCATGCACATCTGGTGCGCCGGTGCCCGAAGCCTGGAGCCTGCTATAAATACGGCAAGTTTGGTCACAAGGCTAGGGGATGTCGAACACAGGAGGAGGCGATTGAAAAGAGAATAGATCTGATGAACCTTCAGCAGGGAGAGGGTGACGAGGGACAAGACCAATACCCAAACCCTCTTGAGAATAATGAATAGGCAGTTATGGGGACATAACTGAAGTCCTAAAGGGGAGAGGGTGATACCCCGTAATAATTTATTTTTGGAGTTCGACTCGATAAGATGTATCCTAAATCAAAAATAAACAAATTCAAATTGTTTTGAACTACGTAATGACTTGATCCCTTCACAGGGTACATAGGCAACTTGGAAATTTCAATTCTGGGTTCTTTCA
Organism: Hygrophila difformis; assembly: GCA_030278955.1. Classification (NCBI taxonomy): domain Eukaryota; kingdom Viridiplantae; phylum Streptophyta; class Magnoliopsida; order Lamiales; family Acanthaceae; genus Hygrophila; species Hygrophila difformis. The sequence goes on along the minus strand of JAOANR010000322.1, from coordinate 234,541 downwards.
AACAATAATACACAATAACACAATATCACAAAAACGTAATGAACGAAAGGACCTTAGTTCTTAGCTCGCGAAAGGCTAACACGCAACTTCGAGGATGAAGTTGATTCTTAAGGGGGGTAAACTGTAATACCCGAGATTTTTATCGGCGTTCAAAGGAATAAAATTCATTTCTCAATCCGATCAAGGCGAAATATTTCCGAGAAGAAGAAAATAATTCATTATTGCTCATGAAATGAATTATCGATAAAATTCAAAATTCAAAATGGAATAAAAGAGGGAAAGAAAGCCCGAAGATATTCCATGGATTGATCCCAAAAATTAGAATTAAATTTAAGAAAGAAAAGAATTTTTAATTCCAAGAACCCGTGAAGTCGGAAATGATTTAAATAAAATATCGCACAGGAGTAAAAAATCGACGAATTCGAAGCCGGCAAATTCAAACTTGACGAATTCTAGATCACGAATACGAAATTAAGTCGAGACGAAATAAATTTAAGATAGGAATCGTAATCCGAGGATGACCCGAAAAATCGAGCCCGGAAACGTAGGAGGATAGAAACCCGAAAGAGATGAGAAAAGGCCCGACGGATCGTACGCCCCGGACCACGACGCAGCCCTGCCGAGAGCCGCGCGGTGGCCGCCGGCCTGGAGGGATACCGCGCCAAGGCCGCGTGGTTGAGCAGGATGCGATCATCTTGCACTTTTCGACGATTTCTTACCTTATTTTCGATCCCCGACTTTGGTAACTCAATCCGAGTCGAGGAAAGGAGTATATGGACGGATTCTGAGGTCTTGGAACTCATAATTTTCGTCCAAAGTAACCCTAGTAGCCCCTCTCCTCTCAATTCTCTCCAAACTTCTCTCAAAACCCGAAAACACCAAGTTCATGCTTTCTGACCACTTTCCGGCGACGAAATCCGACCAAGGAAAAGTGTGGAACAAGGATTCAATGATTCCAGATTGTTGGTAAGTAGTTGTTAAGTTTTCGTTCATCTTTTCGAACCTAAAAATTTGATCTAACCCTTAGATTTCTACTTCCGATTCCGATTCGTGGCCAAAGGAGGAAGAATCGTGTTGAGGAGATCCGTTCGTGATGATCCGTAGATTCCGGACGACCCAAGAACTATTTAGAACTCATATCATGTAAATTAATCCTTACTACGGTTTTGGTGGCTAAAACTTAACCCGATCACGAAGATCTAACGAAGAACTAATAAAATTTGTCAACAAGAGATTTACACACGCTCAGCGTTTTTGGACGAAGTTTTCAGACCCTTTAAAATGCTCAAACGGAAAAACTCAAAACATAAAAAGTGTTTCTAAGACATACATATACACGCTGTAAAATGTTCGTAATTTGTTGTTAAGTTTTGATGCCCGAAACCCGAATCTGAACACTTCTGCATATTTTTCAAACTTGGAACTTTGACAGATTTGACTTTCGATCTTGTTAGCCATTTTGACCTCTGATCTAGGCCGAATTAGGACTTGTATTAAACATAAAGTTTGTAGATCTATGAGTCATGAATACCTCTTTAAAATTTCATAAAATTTCATCGAGATTTGGACCTTCGAATCCGAACCGAACCAATCTGTGTTCTTACCGAACTCATAAAAGCTGACAAATTTAGTTTCGAACATGGTCCAAATATTAACCACTGACGCGACGGGAATTAGACTTCAAGTTCTAAATAGAATTTGTAGATAATCAAGTTAAGTTCGTGCTTGTAAAATTTCAGAGTGTTTGGAGTTCATTTGCTCTGTCGAAAAACTCACTTTCCAAACTGCGACAAGCCTGTAATTCCTTTGATACGCTCGCTCAAACCCCTCCCGTAGCAGACGAGCTTTGCGAACCATCGAATGTACCTGTTAACCCAACAAAATTACAAGCCCAATAATTTAAAGCCCAATATGCATTCGGTCCGTTGGGATTTATGTTGGTGGAACTCAGCCCATGGAGGTAATGAAGTGCAGTTGAGGATAGCGGTTGAAGCCTCCCAAATCGTGGCATCAAGGGACGTTGTGCAGACTGGAGAGGACTTATAAATACCAGCAATGGCCTCTAGCAACAGACACCTCAAATCCTTCTCAAAGAAGCCGTCTTTACATTTTTACTTTCTGCAGTTCCTTTTTTATTTATTTATCGCTTTCTGCACTTCAATTATTTACAGCTTTCTTTTAATTCCTGTAATTTTTCTTTCTGCAATTCTTGTAACTCATTCGGCATTCATCAATGAAAAAGAGGTTTATACCACAAATATTTTTACGGTGAAACAAATTGGCACGCCCAGTGGGACCAGAAGTTAAAGCCATATCCGCTTCGAAGATGTGTATGCATCTCAGATCTGGAAAAATTGTTAGTGATCTGACAAAGAAATTTGAAGAAATGTCGATATATGAGAAGACTCCAGTGCGAACACTGTCTGAGGACGCCGCTGAGACGGCGAGTACTTCTCAATCACAACAAGGGATTATGCAGACCCCCACATTGACGGAGCAAATGCGGCTTTCGATGACAGAATCGATGGCCGAGTTCATGCCTGTACTTACCAGGCATTTGATGGATGTTTTGCAACCTGCTATGGCCGATCAAATTGATAGAGGCTTTAGTGCATTGAGTGCTCAGCAAGAAGTAACTGCTTCTACAACTGTTCTAGCCAACGGCGCTAACACGGTGCTGCTAAGCATCACATGTCCAGGGCCATCAGGCGGCCAACAGCAGACATGGAAACAACACCTGGCCAGCCGCCACTCCCTGAGACTGAAGGCCTGGCTAGTCCGTTTATCTTTCCATATCAAGCTGCATATGCCTTCACTCCAGCGGCACCTACCGCACCGAACCTTGGCTATGCGGCACCTCCAGTACCAATCTATGCATCACCAGGATGCCTGATGGCGTCCAGTGGCTCACCAGGCTGTATAGCGGCCATTGCTGGACCTGTAGTGGCACCACGCCAAGCGGCACCTCTTGTGTCGAATGCTTCAATCACACTGTATGCGCCTAACTACTCACCAGTACAGGAACCACTAAACCCTGGTTGGATGCCGCCAACACTAGGGGGTAGGCGCCACAGCCCTGGGGGCAGACGCCACAACCAGGGAGGCAGGCGCCACAACCTTGGGGGCATGCGACATAGCCAGGGGGCAGACACCACAACCTTGGGGGCAGATGCCACTTCCGGGGGGCAGACGCCACAACCTTGGGGGCAGACGCCGCAAACTGCCACACAAGCCGCCATTGCTCCTACTACACTCCCACTCGCGATGCCGCCTACACAGGCGCCAACAGTGTCACCCGAGGTGCTTGCAGACATGATGCAGCAACACTTCGGGATTCAACTTAGGCCGATGGAGCGGCCTACATACAGGAAGCTTTACCCTGATTGGGTAGACACGATGCAGCCATACCTCGAGGCTTCAAAATGCCTGGGTTATCCACATTCTCGGGGGACAGCCACATCAGGTTCACTGCACAATGTGGGGAAGCGGCGGCTGATGACTGGTTGAAGCTGAGGCTCTTCAGCTCGTCCCTCACTGGACCTGCTTTCGCATGGTATGTATCCTGCCTAAGTCAATACAGAATTGGGCCGATTTGGAGCGAGCTTTCCATGGCAGGTTCTACACGCCATTGTTACAGGTGAGCCTCGCAGACTTAACTAATGCAAAACAATCTTCCAATGAGACGGCAAGTAATTTCATTAACGAGTTACAATGGCTTAAGGGCCAATGCACGATGGCAGTTCCTGATGGGGAAATAGCCAACATATCGGTGGCTAATATGTTGCCAACACTAAAAGAACATTTAATTGTGCATGATGCAAGTAATCTTGCCCACCTGGCCGAGAGAGCGGCCCGCTTGGAAAAATTTCTGAAGGAACAGGAAGAGAAGCGTCTTCCTTTACAAGGTACTCATTTCAATAAAGTGAAATCGGGTAAAGAGGAAGACGACCCAACAGGGGCGGCTTCTACATTGATCCTTGGTAGAAACAACCCTGGATAGTGGCCCTAGAGCGTCATTGACAGCGGCCTTGGAGGCCGAGTAGTTGGTGGTTGAGTAGTGGCGGCATGACGATGGCAGCCGAGGAATGGCGGCTGGTGATTCCGTCGCAGCGGCTGGGCTCTGAGGGCGGCGACTGAGGCCCTCAAGCTCGGGTGATTGAGGCAGGCTGTATGATTGTGGTTGAGTAGGCCGCACGATCGGCTGAACAGGCCCTATCAATGGATGAGCAGGCTGCATGGTTCGCTGAGTAGGTTGCATGATCGGTTGAGCAGAGTGTATAATGGTGGCTAAGCGTGCCGCATGATCGGCTGAGTAGGCTGCATGATTGGCTAAGCAGGCTGCATGATGCCAGGCTGAGTGGCGGCTGAAGGCTGACAAATGGCGGCCAGAGCCTGCATAGTGGTGGCTGACATCCCCTTGGTGGCGGCTGGATGTACTCCTATGGCAACTCAGGCAAGGATTGATGGCAGCTGAAAGGTGTCAAGTGGCGGCTGGGAGTGCAGACAGTGGCGGCTGGATGATTCGCGGGTAGCGCTAATGAAGCTTCTCAAGGTGGCGGCTGGGACCTTCCTGGTGGCGGCCAGGTGTTCCTTGGTGGCGGCTGGGGAAGGTTCAGCAGCGTTAGGAACTTCGATGCTGAAGCTAGCAATCAAGTGGCAGCTCAAGCTCCTTGGTAAGCGAAACACATTGGCGGCTAGGAGGACTTGAGCGGCGGCCCGAAGGAAGTGAATGGCGGCTGGGGCCTTGAAAGTGGCGGCTGAGGCTTCTTTTGTGGCGTCTGAGGTGAATTCCGGACAGATGGTGGCTGAAGTAAGGAGGATGGCGGCCAGAGCCCTCCTGATGGCGGCTAGGACACGCACAACGACGGCCAAGGGGGTCCAGGCGGCGGCCCGGCTTGTGTGGTTGGCGGCCAGGAAGGCTTCAACGGTGGCTCATGTTTCGGTCAGGCGGATCGGAGCTTCGGACGGCGTGGATGGACAGCCCGAGTGTTGGCTCGGTCCGACAGGGCTCAGGCCCAGGCCTAGGTCAAACGCGCAAATTCGTCTTAAGAAACTCTAACAGACAAATTGCGCGAGGGGGGCATATGTTAACCCAACAAAATTACAAGCCCAATAATTTAAAGCCTAATATGCATTCGGCCCGTTGGGATTTATGTTGGTGGAACTCGGCCCATGGAGGTAATGAAATGCAGTTGAGGATAGCGGTTGAAGCCTCCCAAATCGTGGCATCAAGGGACGTTGTGCAGACTGGAGACGACTTATAAGTACCAACAATGGCCTCTAGCAACAGACACCTCAAATCCTTCTCAAAGAAGCCGTCTTTACATTTTTTACTTTCTGCAATTCCTTTTTTATTTATTTATCGCCTTTTGCACTTCAATTCTTTACAGCTTTCTTTTAATTCCTGTAATTTTTCTTTCTGCAATTCTTGTAACTCATTTGGCATTCATCAATCAAAAAGAGGTTTATACCTCAAATATTTCTACGGTGAAACAGCACCGAAGTAATATCCCCCCTAAAGCATGCACTATTCCTTGAGCAACAAACCGTCCACATGAGAGCCCACTGACTGCCTGTCCAACTTTTAGTAATGTTGAAGAAAAATTCTGCAAGATCATAGTCAAGAACCATCGAATTTGTGGTTTATGTTGTGCAGAAGCAATATTACTATTGTAATATGTATAAATTATAGTACTCCCTCTGTCCCATTCCAAATGTCCTACTTACTATTTTTTGATGTTCCATAGTGGGACGGAGGGAGTATATGTTTACGAGTTTATATGTATATGTTTGTATATGTAGTACAGTAGTGCATTAAGAAAACAGAGAAAAAGTAATGTAAGTTGGTGGAGGAAATCTTTCACTCAATGAGAAATCAATATATCCTACATAGCAGCAGTATACATGCCCGGCTTATTTACAGCGCTACCTTTTTCTTTAGCAAAGCCATTAATCAGATAAATAATTGGTGAAAGTCTATGTCACTGTCACGCAAATTACAAATCAATAAAGAGAAGGAATAGGAGGCGGGTGAAGAATAGAAACCCCAATTTATAATTAGAAGTCACGGGACTTAGACTGTTTACTTGGTCACGTTCTCATTTCGTATTTATAGAGCTACTTGAACCATCATTAAAGAGATAAAACATGATTGATCTTATCTAACAAGGTGAGTCATATCATATGGCGTGGTAGCTTGCTTGGGTATTCAGGCATTCACTCGTAGGTACATACATGTATGTTACAAATGCATGTAACTGTGATAGTTTCCTTTTTTTTTTTTCTTTTTTTATGAATCGGATATATTCCCATACCACATTGCACATATGATCAATCCCTCGAGAATCTAGTGGGCATTGAAGGGTTATTTATTTCAAAACAGAATTCTGCATACACTATATATATATATATATATGTGTGTGTGATAATTTAAAACATATTTTTATCATTTTAGCTAAAATGCAAAATTAATTTAATAAAATTAATGATATATTATTTAATATTTTGACTTTTTTTATTTTATCATTGCTATCCTTTTAAATTTAGGGTAATGTACATATATATATATACTTCCTCTGTCTCACTAAGATTGCTACTTTGACTTTCTGGCACTTTCCTGTTTAAGTTTGATTCGAATTTTTATCATAGTTATGTAAGAAAAAACATAGTCGAGTGAAATCTTGTTAGATTCGTCTAATCTTGTAGTTTAAGAATATCAAATTTTTATATTTTTTATTGTACACAATTTAAGTTATTAACCGTTAAAAATATGTATCGGCATATGTGTCAAGTGGGTCCATAACAATTATAATGAGACGGAGGTAGTATATATTTGTGCCTAAACTATTTTAGAGTGTCCATTTATACACGTAAATATTTCTTCTGGAAGAAAATATACATCAACTATTTCAAAATGTCTATTTATATACCTAAACTTTTTTTGTTGAAAAAGAATGCACCTCAAAAAAAGTTATGTATATAAATGTACATTTTGAAATAATTAATGTGTATTTTGTCAAAAAAAAATTATATGTATAAATGGACAATTTAAAATAGTTCGCGTATAAATAAATAAATAAATACCCTTAAAGTTAACTACCTCCGTCTTTCATTTAACGTTTGGTAATGTGCTACTTTTTTTTTTTGAGGAAATAATGTCTCCATTCAAGATTAAAAATGACAGCAAGTTTTACAACACACACCCAAACAACCTAATACATAACAAGGTTCAATACTGTAAAAGTACAACACCCCCTCCATGCTCCAACCATCCCCTATACGACTTTCGACAGGTTTAAGTGAGTCATTTGACAAAAGCACTCCTCTGCACAGAATGAATCAGCCACAGAAGGACAATTACAGATACAAACCCACAGTGGAGGCACCATGAACTCGGCACCGTCAGTTTTCCCCAAAATAGAGGAACTCTATAGCATGAGGCACACAGCAGGTGCAGCAGCTACATTGGTAATGTGCTACTATTCACACATATACTTTCACTTAAAGTTTTATTATAGTTATTATAAGTTAAAATATAGTCAAATGGGATCTTGTTAGATTCGTCTTGTCGAATAGTTTTTAAAAATCGAACTTTTAGAATTTTTACTTGTACCAAATTTAAATTATTAAAAGTTTAAAATATACATTGAACTGGGTGATATGTGGCCGTCAAAAATATTTGAAGATAGAATAAGTATTTTGTAAATGTGGGATTTGGTGTCCTCTAATGGTTAACCTTCCATTTCGTAATTCTACCGGGTCATCTAAATCCTAAACTCTAAAACCATTTCTTGTTTAAAAATATGATAGAAGTATATACTACTACATTTTAAGTTTTTTTAGGTGAATATTATGGAATCCCAGCCTCATTGGGTATTGAAATGTTATATCTTCCAAAACAGAATTCTGCATACATAGGGGATGTTTGGGAGTCAGCAGATCCGCTAGCAGATAGCTGATTCGGAGAGAGAATTGTGAGAGGATATGCTATTTTAATCCGCTATATGCTTCTAAATCTACCCACAACCAAACACACCCATAATGGCTCGAAGCTGAATCAAGTCATCTGCATTTGGTATATAATGTAAAGTTGGTTATTTTCCAATTAATTTATATAATGCCCTCATCCGGAATTGGGCTTGAGCCTTCGAGGAATTGGTACACGAAGCTTCTGAAAATAGGATGTTTACTGTGTGGGCTTCTCACTCGACTTTGTGTCACACTACCAAAATACTTCTAAAAATATGAGGTTAAAGTCTAAAACGACACAAAATTCAAATTTTATGGTTACTTAGTTATATTAAAAACTTTTAAAAAATAAAAAATAAAAAATTATTGTCTATTTTGGGGATGTCATTTTTTATTGTCGATTCTTTTGTCGGCAGGTGGATCCGATGATGTGTTTTGAAGATCTTAATTTTTTGCCCTCCGCAAGTGTTTCTCTCTTTTCTTTTTCTTTTTTTTTGTTAAAGAAAAATAATAATAATCATTTTTTAAGTATTATTTATCTATATATTACACTGTGCATGAGGGATAAATGAAGTACAATATTTGTGTGGTATGGACTCTCACCATCTTTCCTACCATGTAAAGGTATTCAGCAAAAGGAAAAAAAAAAAAAAATATATATATATATATATATATAGATGGAATAAAACGATTAAACATTGATTTTGAGGAGGAATCTTTTTGGGTCAATGCCTCAATTCACGCATGGTACCAACCACTACATGAATACTATATGCAAAACCTTATAATCCTTTCTTGCTAGGGAAGAATGTTTTTGTAAGTTTGGTAATTAAAGATATCAGGTATAAAAGTTGGTAATTTAGGCCCTGTGGTTAAACTCAGGAAAATTATGCTTAAATTTACTTTGAATTTTAAAATTGGAATTTCTTGATTTGAATATCTTATGTATGTATAGGAACGATTAGAGATACATGCATTGAGCTACCGAGGAGGTAATAACTCCTATGTATGGATAAAATTCTTTTCTAGCATCCCGGGCTATGTTAAACTTTGGGGATTAATGAGTAAAGCTACTCGAACTCGACTCGGGACTCGGCTCGAAAAAAAAGTCGACTCGTGCTCGAAAAATTCGAGTCGAGTCGAGTAGAGCACTCGAGTACCGAGCTCGAGCTCGAGTCCGTGTATATGATACTCAAATTCGAGTCAAGTCGAGTACTCGACTCATTTTCTTTTTATTTTTTTAAATTATAAAAGGAAAATGCAAAAAAAAAATACTCGATAAACTCGAGTACTCGACTCGAACTCGAGAAGGAAAATAAAAATAAAAATAATCGAGCTCGAGTAGCTTGACTACTCAACTCGATTGAATAAAAAAATACTCGAACTAGATTCGAGCTCGACTACTCGACTTGAGCTCGAGTAGCTCAAAAATACCATCAAGTCAAGCTCGAGTACCCCACTACTCGAGCTCGACTCGTCATCACCCCTAGTTCAACTTACAACAATGTGTTGCAATCAGATAGGAGAATTCTTGGCTGCCAGGCTTATCAAGGCGTGTAGGAGGCATTACACACTGTTATTGTGATGATAAGATGCTAATAATAATGTGAAATAGGTTAATAAGACTCATCTGATGAGACAAATCAAACAAAACCAATGAAAACCTACAAAACTTGTGCTAAGCTTAATTATTGAGTTTGAGGGTGAAATTTTGTATGAGTATTCCAGCATAGCAACCGATACTTATTAGATTTGTAAACCCATTATTTGAATCTTTATTTAATAATTTTGAGTGGAACAATATTTTCTTTTTAAAATTTGAATACATGATAAATCATTCTATAATATTTTTAAAATGAATTGATGTTTTGTGTTTTTTTTTTTTCTTTCTTTCAATTTTTGGCACCATTGTTTGAAGCAGTTCTTTAATAAAAAAATGAAAATTGTATAGTGAACCGATTATCATTGAGATCCTCTCTATTAATAACAAAACTTACACCACCAACAATTAACACAATCCACACAAGGGTAATAACCCTCTATTACCCTTCAACATTGGAAGCTCAAAAAATGTAGCCCAAAAACATCTTGTGCGCTTTTAAGGAATTACTCGGTAAAGAACATTCATTTGTCAAGGTTTGAAATGGAATGACGTTTTACCATAGGTTGCTTGTTAGCTAGCAGATATCTCTTTTATGTCTTTCTCTACGAGAAACTGACCTGCCCATACGGAGCCTTCTTGCAGTGAGGGCTTCCAGCAGAACCTCCAGGGAATTTTCGATGGCTTCAGCCTGTTTGTCCAGTTCAAAACAACCGAACTCCGGAAGAAGTTGGAGCTCATAGAGGAGGCCTACTGCAGCTGCTGCTGTGCAGGTACGATCCCACGACGGTTGGGGTCTACACTCGATTTTGAAACCAAATGTTAGCTTATCAAACAATTGTAAATGGAAAGATGAACATAAATATGTAGACATATGTGCGTGCGTGTGTTTACATGGGAATGAATTTATCAAGTACCTCAGTTTATGCATCAAAGATACCCCAGTGTTCAGAGATATGCACTGAAGGTCATCTCCCCATGCTAATTTAGCTTGATCCTGTATAGAAAACCAGTTCAAGGAAAAATGGAAAAAATTACTAAGAAATTTCATTTGGTACTCGAGAACTGAAGATTAAAGGAAACAATTTAGTGATGTTTCACTACTTTAAGTAGTAGGGGCACACACCACTTTTGCTTGCCTAAATAATGTAGATAGAATTCAACAACTATAATCAAAGAAATTAATAGAACTATGTGAAATTCCAAAGCACACATTTTCTTTCTATGCTGTAGTGTAATAACTATTTTCCTGAAGATGAGAAGCAAAATTAGAACTCAATTGTGCTTAACGACATCTATATATTTAGTTTTAGTACAAAAGCCATGGCCACAGTGTAGGTGTAAATGATTCATCTTATTGCAAATGAATAACTTGATGATAAATTGACAAAAAAACAGACAAGAGAACTCCGCACCTGCAAACGTCTGAACATGGCAGTCGAGTTGCTCCAAGTTCCATCAATCAAAATAAAGTGCATGGTATTATTTTCATTTACCTACATGATATAATATAGGGACTTCAGAAAAGTGTACATGCTGCATAGGAGGAATTAATAAAAGGAGATTGCAAAGAGATGTTTTAGATACAGTAGTGAATTATGAATCATTAATTACACTCACCCAAACCCAACCAAGAACAAATATGTTTAGCCATATTTATAGCATAGCCAAGGGGATCTATAAGTTTCAATTATTGATGTGAGCAGAAGGACATATTGCAACGAGATGTTTTAGATACAGTAATGAATTATGAATCAGTAATTACCTTCACCCAACGTCCCAACCAAGAACAAATATGTGTTTTCATATTTATAGCATAGCCAAGGGGATCTATAAGTTTCAACTATTGATGTGAGCAGGACGAATTAACTGATTGTGCAATTCCTTATCTCAATGTACTAGTTGAACCACTGACTAAAATACTTCATTTTAACTAGTTTTTACAGAAGTCGTTTTCAAACAACCAGTACACATTTTTTGCACACACAGGACAACTGTAAACTAGAGAAATCTTCATCCCAACTTTAACCAAACGATCAATGTCTAAAACATGGAATGCATTCCATCAAGAGTTCACTGCAAATTACTCCTGCAGTCCTAAAATCGAGGGAAATGCTGGTAAGAGGTTCTATATCTTGGCAAGGAAATGTTGGTAAGAGGTTACTGCTAATCAGAGAACTTAAAGGCCTGAGAGATTTGAACAGCTTACAGTGAGTTTGAGTAAAGTTTTATTAAAATTTCGATCATTATTTTGTTCAAACCAATCAGAAAACACAAAGTTGCAATACCTAAGAACTTTGGTGCCAATTTAGAAACAATGGTTGTATTTTCCAGTTGAATGAAATAAAAGGGCACTCTATTTATACACCATAGTAACAAGGGGAAAAAGTAAACCAGAGTCCTAAGTTAGAATATTAATTTCTACCAGAATTTTATAGTTTCATTTAGAAAACAAGTGATATCACAGTTCTTATATCCTAAATATCTTGATGGCATTATTACATAGTCTAAAAACATAGTCTTTAAAATATGAAATGTACTTCTTTATTTGTTCACACATTTTGTGCAAAATTTCTAGTCTCCCTCTGGCTCTTTTTTGAGCATGCAGTAGACCTAGTAGACCAGTCAATTGCAGTAATTTCAGTAATCAGTTTCGTAGAATCTGCATATAAATTGTCGCATGCAAAATCATAACCTAATTGAGGTACGCAATAATAAAGTTTATAGGAAGTGACTGTACTGGATGGGTTTGTACATCCGTGGAGCATCCAACACTCTCCTTAACCGATTTTGGGAATGCATTCTTATTTGGATAAAGGCAACATACCTTGTGTTTCCCTGCATAATGGCAAAATTTAATGCAATATGATATAATAAAAAACTAGAAATAAGGTTTTAAAAAAAAAAATTAAAAAAAAAAATTTTAAAAAAGAGAGAAACAGGACAAAGTTGCAAAAAAGATAGAAATAAAAAACCATGGCCAACTGCCAACACCACATAACCATTAGAACTGAAATTTCCTCCTTATCGTAAAAAGAATTCTTCTTAGTTCTTATTCATTTTCTTCTGATGCAATCAATAAATGGCTCGTGTCATGATCAGGATAGTGTATGGAGAAACCCATGATACCTTTAGATTGAAAAAGATAGTGAAACACACCATGATGAAAAGTTATTGTAATTTGGAGAATCACCGAATCACTTAAAATGGTTCCGAAATTAAAATGATAGAAAAGGAAACAAATGTTGATAAAAGAATGAAACTAAATTAGGCTGAACCAATGCACCACAAATCCTACTACTAGCAGTAGCACCTTTTTTTATAATCCCTCAAGTCATGTATGTGCCCCCCTCCCAAAATAAGATAAACCATCTCCAACCAAAAATGTTTAAATGGATTCTTACAAGAAAAGTGGCACAACTTCACATTACAAAGCAACATTATGATACAATCCTTGTTGATGTACTGAGGCAAGTCAACATGAAAGTTGTGTAGAACAAAGAAAATTTTGACAATGAGAAACATGGCTGGGACTATCATTGTTAACTCCAAGCATGTCCAAAGACAGCACAATAACTCACTCCGAACTTTCTGCCCCTGTAGTTTAGTATCTTCCTCATTAAAGTTTTGTACTCTCCAGGTACTATTCCAAAGTTGGTACTTTTCAATTTTTTGTTGCCATGTCACACAAAGCAGTAGTTGTTTGAACATGGAGTATCTAATTATGCTAGAATAGGATATTGGATCATGCCAATAGTATATTTCCCAATCCCATATTCCTAAAGTATCACATTGTTACTATTCTAATGATGATTTGATTCTCTTTCAATCTAATCATCATAACCAGATTCTACAAATAATGTGAATTGTATTTGTTCGATTAGAAAAAGGAGAATTAATTCCAAAACCATCAATAAAATTTTAAAAAAAAAAGCCTTATAATTAGTTATTTTATAGATTAATTCAGCAAAGTACATTCAAATTTTAATCTCATTTCTCAACATCAATATGCTATGTTTGTACCTCAGTTTCCAAAATCAGCACATCAGTTCCATACAGCATGAAAATATTGAGCATATCAAAATCCAATTATAACCATCAAGTATGATATTAAAGTAGTTACCAAGACGGTGATTAGAATTGTATCCAGGCCTATCTTAATTGGATTACTACATGGTACCATAAAAGGTCAAATAATGTTTGTGACTAAGAACGTGCGAGAAAATTAGCTTAGATATATAATATTCAATACTCAGAAAGAGCATCTACACTTACATGTCTAAATTATTAGTTGATTACACAAGGAAGAGAACTAGTATTCTAGGCCTCAATCTCAAGTGATTGATATGGTACACCAAAAAAGATGATGACAAATTGACAATCAGGCTAGAAAAAAGGCTTCATTGGTCTTGCAATCCAACTAATAATTTATGTATGTATAAATCAAAAGAGAAAGAAAACTGTCATAATTCTGTCACCTGCATGCTTCAAGACATTCCACATCATCTCCTCATGCTCAACTATGCCAAAGAGACATAAAGTTGCAGATTGAACACCAAAAACTTGCCATAATAACTTCCCTGTATTGTTTTGTCGCAGAAAATCCTGTCAACAAATAGAACATGCAACATATAAGGGTTCTCTTTTAATTAGCACATTCGACAATACACACACATGCCAAAAACAAGAATTCATATTGTCTGGGAGAGAATATAATTCTCCTGCTTCTCTTCAATAATGGCTTTCAAAAACATTTGCAAACGATGAACTCTCCCTATTTCAAAATATACACAAAACATTCGAGAGCATTCGTTTTACAATTAGGAGAAACATACAATATTCCTAAAATGAAAAACCAACTAGACATGTGAGACAACCGGACAAACTTCTCAAATCATTTGTCCAGATATACTTTTTTTTTATAGCTTTTAGAACATTCCCGAAGCTAATCTTTGCGGAAGGTTTTACAACAGTATGAATGGACAAAAGCAAAACACAGCCTCCCCCGTTTTGGTTTCCGACTTGAAAAGCAGAAAATATATAAGGCAAAACAAGTCATAAGTCTAGAAACTCAAACCTTTGGGTGCATGTACAACCAGAAACGCACTTGATGCCAAAGAGAGTACCTTGCAACTCTAGAACACATGCAATCCTCCAGCGGAAGCCAACACTGTAAAATGATTTAGAAAGAAATTTAAAAAATATGTTTTCTCCAAACAATAATTAAGAATTGCTCAAGGAATACAAAAACTTTCGGAAAAAAATTAACCTTTGTACTTGCTGAGAAATTAAAACTTACAAATACTAATTAACAACATGCCTTCTGGCAAAGATAACCCCTGCTTCCGAGTAGCCGGCATGCAATTTGTCTAGCTGAAAAGAATTGAAGTTTTTCTTCAGAACTTCCCAAAGATGCATATTTTGCCCTATGCTTCTTGTCCTCTTGCACCTTGAAGTCCCCCTGGAAAGAATTAAATGATGACAAATATAAGACTCCAGATGAAACAAACGTGCCCTAAAAAGAAAAACTCACGTGTAAAAAAGACAATCTTGTAAGCTTTTCCATACAGTGCACCAGAAAGTTAGGAAATAGCTAGAGAGTAGAGGCTTGACATTAAATAAATGAGCAACACCAGTTTATCAAAGTGGCTATTACACTTAAGCTACCAAACCACATTTTTGTGTTTTTGTTGAAAGTTGCATCCTTTATCAACCCATTGAAATGTTCGAAAGAAGTACTATAATAGTAGAACAAAATCCATATTCATATTCATATATGTAAAATCTACTAAAGTTCCATTTAAAACCGAGCTGTTAAAAGTACTATATGAAACTTCAAGTCTTCACCTATAACAAAACCATCACCATTGCCCATTGCATCCTAATCAATATATAACCAAATTCATTTGTTTGTTTGGGTTCCTGACATTGTTGCAAATCTATTTTGGATAAATGGACATCGGTGAAAGTAAATGTTGGTGCACTCAAAGACATACCAACAGCAGAACAAGTGAATAACTGCGAACAAAGAAAAGAACAACAAAATTATGAGCTAGGCTTCATACTTCCGCCGCGACATCTATAGTCCCTTTTAAATTTCGAAACAAAAATCTTCATATCATCCGACCATGAATAAACATGAATTCTTGATAAAATCAAAATCAAATTGGCATTGAAATGGATAAGATTCACCGACCGATAAGGTTCCGTGGTTTCCATCAAACGTCATTTTAGAATCAAGGTCTTTCTCCAAAAGCTCCAAATCGTGAATAACTTGATTGACCATTAAAGGGACAGGCGAAATAGTGCCCCAGCCCTGCCATTCGTGGAGGCTGATGGCGGTGGATTCCAGTGAAGGGGATGAGTTTTGAGAGGAGAAAGGTTTGGCGGCCATGTGAAGACGAAGGGTAACCTTGAATAAATTGCAGAATCTTGAATGCCAGAAGACTCGGCTCACCATTACCAAGGGTCTCGCACAACTGGCACAAGGAACCATACTTCTTCCGCCGCTATTGTGGACGCGCCCGCACCGAATCCCTTTATAAACTTTCCTTTTTCTTTTTTTTTTTTAAAAAAATACCTGTTGCGTAGACCCTAGCCCCTAGGTAAAAATTAAGCATTATCATATAGGATATTTTTCTTTAGAAGCCGAAGTCAGGGAAAAATAAAATTAGAACCAAGATAGGGAAATTCAAACCATATACTATCTCCGTTTTTATGAAAATGAAACATTTGGTGTTTAGACACTATTCATTATTTGATTTTGATTCACGTTTATGCAATAGTTATAGAAAGAAAAACATAATCAAGTGAGATCTTGTTAGAATCGTCTTATCTCGTAGTTTTATAATATCAAATTTTTATAATTTTTATTTATATACAACAAAATTTTTATAATTTTTACTTATATACAACATGAGTTATTAACTGTTAAAAATATGTATCGGACTGCGTGCGCAGAGTGAATGTTGCACATTTACAAAAACAGAGAAAGTATTACCTTCATCTTATTATAATTATTTCGGACCCACCTGACACGTATGCCGATACACACTTTTAATCGTAAATAACTTAAATTGTGTTCGATAAAAAATTATAAAAATTTAATATTCTAAAACTACAAGATTAGACGAATCTAACAAGATCTCACTTGATTCTGTTTTTTCTTACATAACTATGATAATAATTTGAACGATCTGAGGTTCAAGAATTGCCACCATGTCAGGCACCAAGATTGTCCAGGAGAATCCTTTTGGTTGCCTGTGCACTTATTCCACCAATATTCCCTACCAAAATTTGAAATCTTTGAACTCTATCAAAAATAAAGGAGTGATGTATCATGTATGGGAGGATATAAGCCCTAAGATTGCATGGTATTACCTCATGGCTCCATCAGGTGGCTCATCAAACATTATTGACATCATATTCCTTATGAGTAGGAACCTTATAATCCTGTTCCGTCACTTCCTCAGCTACCGGCGACGAGGAGCGTGCACGCTTGGCAAGGTTTGCCGTTTTCTCAATTGTAGACGAATGAGGCACCATCCGGGCCTTGCCCTTTAGTTCCCCAAGCTTTTTATCCTTGTTGGTTCGTTGGGTTATAATACTCAATTCCTCTTTCTTCTTATTTGAGCCGATCCTAAAAGAAATACTTCTTTGGTTGCTTATTTTCCTGTCCTTTTTTTTTTTTGGTTCCATCGGCTCTTTTTTTTTCACTACCTTAATCCAATCTCTCCCTTCAGGTTGAACTAGAGCAATCGTATTGTTTTCCTATTCTCCAGACATATCCATTTCAGAAGAGGTGAGCCCGTGATTTTCCCAATTTGTGTTTAGCCCAGGCGCAAGCTTCGACTCCTCTTTATCTTGATTGTCATAACTTTCCATAGCCTCTGCTTCCACATCTTTTTCCTTAGCTCTGAACTTCTCCCTACTATTTGCCTTATTGTCTTTTCCAACTTTTGTGTTCAGAGAGTCAACCTCCCTTTTGTTCTTCACAATGTTATCATCTGAGCTTTGAGCCCGGACCTCCGATTCAAGATGGAGAACGGCGGTCACCAGAGGCGCCACCTGACATCTCCTCCTTACAGTGAGTATCATCATGCCCATATTTCATACATTAAGAGCATAGAAGTTGGAGACTTCGTAAGCAACCTTTTGCCACCTATCACCGATCAAAATGCTTGAGACAACAGGTAGGCTCAAATCAATCTCTAACGCAGCCGCTACGATTAACCCCTTTAGTCATATTGTCCACGCAAATGGGCGTCCCTAACGCAGCCGCCATCTTGGTGAGAAGAAGTTTATAAAAAAAATCTAGACACAAGCCGGGGAAGCGCTTACAAACAATTGTTTTCTTGGGAGATTTAGCATTTGCAATGAAGTTTGAGGGAAACGCCATCAAGTAGATATCAAACACCATCGCAGGTCCATCATTTAGAACCCTCGTCCGATCAGCAACCCGGTCAAACTTAACCATGAAGAAACTTGCGTCCATGTCAATCATTTCGAAGCCGTTGTGAATCTTCCATATTCTGGAAATCCTTTCCTGGAGAGCCACATAGCCAACTTTCTTGCCCAATACAAAGATTACGAGACCATCTTCAAAAGGTTTGAATATTCGCTCCTTGAGCCGAGGGTCTACCGTGATGCGCGGTATCAACGGTCACCATCTAGATAGTCCAAGACCACCAAATTAGCGTTCGCAGGATCTTTAGTCAGAGGGCTAGGGACAGCTCCTTTGCCTTCCAAAACCTTATCACGAAAAGAGGCCGGAGGACCACTGATAGCCTCCTTCGGATGCTATCTTTTAACCATTTCCAAGCCATATTTTCAATGAATTTGAAAGTAAAATCCTCATTTTTATGTTTTTGTATTGTGTTTTGAGTGAGTTTTTTAATTAGGATATTATATTAGGTTTTAGGTAAATAAGACTAAAATCACATTTAAAGTTGATGCTTTTTGATGATTTATCTTGATGAGTTTTAATTGTGATTTTGTAGGTTGTAATAGGATGAAGAAGCATAAATGGAGATGAGGAGAAGATGAGAAAAGAATTGAATCAAGTCATTCTTGGCGTAGAAAAGGCCAATTACGCTAGGTTGAAGGAGCTAGCGTCATTGTGGGCTAATGCTGAATCAATGGAAAATTTACACAAGTCCCAGCTAGCGTCACTGTGGGAAACTACGCCAAGAAACCTAGGCTGGCGTCATTTTACGTCAGAACTGAAAGACACCATTTTGCAGATCCAGCCTTCGCGCAAATCAGCCATTTGCGCCATTTCCATTTTTCTGGCGCAATTTTGTGCTAGCGTCAGGAAGTTTCAGATTTCATCTAAGCATTTCCAAGTCGGTTTTGAGCGGGTTTTTCATTCTTTTTCATCTCGATTGACGTCCAGAAGAGGAGGGAGACATCAGATAACATCAGAAACTCGTCTCCTTCATCTCCAATCCATCTCTGCCTCATTTCTTCATCAATTCATTAGATTATTTGAATAATATATTAGACTAGGTTTTGAAATTGTGTTGTAGGATTGCACCATAACTTTGGGTGCAGTTCCAGATTATGTATGGATTCTCCAGCAAGGGTTCAAATTCAGGTTCTATGGGAGGCAACAACCAGAAGCCGTGGAATGGATTCAGAGTTTGAATTCATTATTATTTTAGGAAATAAAATTATTCGTTTTTATTTTATTTTTTTCCTGATTTATGTCATATTCTTGTTCTGGAATTATATTTGGATTGATGATTAATAATCTGGATTGTTGACACAAATCGTGAGATAGTTAAAATCCTAGGATTATAGTACCTGGTTAGGGAATTAATTCAATTCTTGTTTCAAGCCATATATTGATCATGAAATCGAGAGATAATTATTCAGAATTATTAGTTAATTTATTTGTCTGAACTCGAGAGAGGAAGATAAATAATTAATTGACATGTTTCAGAACTCAAATTGAAAACTTTTTGCTGAAGTTTTTCGTAGAATATGAAATGTATACCTGTATATATGTTCTACAATTTTATAAACATGTTATGAATTTATTAACAATTTCCATATTTTAGTTCAATTTATTCCAATAAATTTGAGAGACAAGTTGGGATTAATATTGAATTTTAATTCCTGGAAACTACAATAGAATCGGAAGATGGATTGTGGGATTGTTAAATAAATTCAAGACTAATTTAATCATTTATTTCAGCAGAATAAGCAATCCGAAAGCACAACTTCTTTATTATATTAGCTTAGAATCATTTTAATTATTGTAGTAGTTTTAGATTGGTCTATTCGACCACCCATCTTTATTTTTATTTTATCCGCTAGAACATAAACTTATTTTAATACATATTGCCAAGGCATGAATTGATATAATTTCTTCTTCATAGAAAAAACTAGGGTTTCATGACTTCTCTCCCGCGTCCCCTCTCTCCCTCCTCATCGGTTGTGTGGCCTTCGCCGGAGCCGCCTGATGCCGGGTTATCATCAGTAGCTCAAGTCTAGGGGTGTAAATGAGATGATAGGCTCGTGAATTATTCGAGCTCGGCTCGGTCGAAATTCGGTTCAAGCTCAACTCGAAGTGGCTCGATTCAAGCTCGAGCTCGGCTCGTAACACACATGATCTCAAGCCGAGCCAACCACTATTCGACTCGAAAGTTCGATAATAGGCTCAATTTATTTTTATACATTTATTTATTTATTAGTAAATATAGAAATTATATAAAATATTAAAAGTATAAGTGTTACTATTGTTTATATCTTTTAATTTTTAAATTACAAATATATTATTAATTAAATCCATATTTTTAAAATTATTTAAATATATAGATTAAATAAAATATAATTAAATATATGCAATATATTATGTGAGAATGAAAGTGATACTAGTTCGAGCTCGGCTCGATTCGGTCAAAGCTCGGTCAACGCTCGGCTTGAAGTAGCTCGGTCGATGTTTGGCTCGGTCAAAGTTCGGCTCGAATTCTTATGAGCTCAAGCCGAGCTTACCACTATTCGGGCTCGGCTCAGCTTGTTTGCACCCCTAAGCTCAACCCATGTCCTTCTGGGCAGCGGCGGATCCAGAAAATTTTGTGAGTGGTATCACAAAAATTAGGAATAATAGTCACAACATAAAAAAAAAAAAAAAAACATGAGAAAAACTAAGTTGGAATTGATAGATAGTGGTATCACCATAAAAATTAAGTGGTTGCACCAAGTCAAATAGAACCACATGTAAAAAAAAGTTTAGCTAAAATAGTAATTTTATCAATTTGAGTGGTATTCTGTGCTACCACATGGATGTAAGTAGATCCGCCTCTGCTTCCGGGACGTGGTTTGTGAGAACTCGACGGCTATGCCACAGGCCTGCCCGGATGCTCCGACCAAACACATCACGGAGTTGGTATATACGGATTTCTATAATGGCAACGCTCTCTTCCCAACGGTGGAATTCTGTGATGAGGCTATGGAGCGCCTGTGCGCCCCCTTCCGCGAAGCTATGGTTATCAAAGTGTTCGGCAAGAAAATTGGTTTGACCCTTTTGCAAGACAAGTTGAAGAAACTCTGGAAACCTTCTGGACAATTTGTGCTTACTGATACGGCTAAGGGTCACTTCCTGGCAAAGTTTAGTCTTGCGACAGATTGCAAGAAGGCTCTGTTCGATGGACCTTGGTCTATTTTTTATCACCATATTGCGGTCGCACCATGGTCAAAAGAATTTACATGTTGGTCACAAGCTCATGAGGACATCCGACATTTATTCTTTGTCTGCTCCTCATCAGCTGCTTGCTGGAACTACCTGGGGATCACATCGCCTCTATTATGGCCGGACGCGAGTGAGCCTGCGGCTGCTGCTCTCACACGTATATGCCGCTGCTGGACTTGTCTCCATTGGGCCATGCTATGGTGCATCTGGAAACAGCGGAATGCCAAGTGTTTCAAAGGCGAGGAAATTAATATTGCTCGCACTGTCCATAGCGCACGACAGCTTGGGAAGATGTTTGGTCATGCCTTTGCTTCTAAAGTGAAAGTGGTTGCGCCTAGGCTTGTTTGCTGGAACCCTCTCCGTTGCCCTAGTAGGTTTTTACACGTAGATGGAAGCTCACTTGGTAACCCGCGAGATGCAGGATTTGGTGGAGTCCTTCGGGAGGCATATGGCAAGTGGATTGAAGGGTTTTCTGGATCGGTCGGTACGGCCACTAATCTTGTGGCAGAATTGCATGGTATTCTCAATGGCATGCTTGCCTTGTGGCGTTGGGCATAGACAAGGCTTTCTGTTTCTGTGACTCCCTTGAAGCACTTCGGCTGATTCGGTGGGGTACTTCGGATGGTCATTGGCTCTGGCCGCTTGTTCTAAGCATTACGGAGCTTTTAACGCTGCACCCCAATTTCCTTTGGTTCCACCTTCTATGGGAAAGGCAACTCAGTGGCAGACTTTTTGGCGAAGCGTGGTGCACGCTCTGTTGATTTCTTTACGACCTAGGCATACCCCCCGGATGAGGTCCGGCCCCTCCTCTCTGCAAACATGATGGGCACCTAGTTTCTTCGGGATTGATCCTTTTGATTTTTCTTTTCGCTTCTGTAGATTTTTTAGCTTTTCTCTTTGCCAACGTTTTTCGCAACGTCTCTAGTTATCCAAAAAAAGGCATGAATTGATATGCTTTTATCTCCGTGTGGATTCGATCTGACATTAGCCGATATATTATTTGCAATATCGTAGTTTGTGTTTAATTTAAAGGCACAAATCTACGCATCAACCACCAGAAAAGGTAAAGTTAGTCGGAGAAGAGGGAGAGGAGGGAATAGAGTTCGTAGAGAGCTCCATTCTTGAGAGAAATTAGCTATAGGATAGGTTGTTCATCATGCAGGATATTTAGACCATAGGAGTATTAAAAAAATTTGAGGCAGAAATATTGTACTCTCTCCGTCCCGCAAATGTTGACTCGTTTATTCGAGGCATGCATTGGCGGATTCACTATAGGGCAAGGTGGGTCAATTGACCCACCAAACCAAAAAAAAAAAGAGAAATAGTAAAATATTAGTACTAATATTTTGATATAATTAGGAAATAGGTTGTAAATTTAGATTTTAGAACAAGTGTTGTGTAATTTGAGTAGTAGTTTAATATTACTAGTATTGCCCCCACCATAATGGGCGGGGATGATATGTGATAACAATAGTTATAATATAGTTCGCCTAAGATCATAATAAAATATTGAAATGTAATAATGATCTATTGATAGATATGAAATAATGCATGCTTAAATGTACTTGAATTTTTAATGAAATAATTGTTATTCACCAAAATATTTTGTTGAGCAATTGTATACATACAATCTATCCAAGTTATTTCTACACGTTTTGTGTACACAATTGTTCTATACGTTCATTCATTGTTGCAGCCCTATATTTATATATCCTCCAAGAGATCTCAATGTCCATTTTGTCTAGACGTCATCTTGAGAATGGGCAGACAATGTTGATGATCTTTGGCATGAACCCAACTATGCTTCTCTCAACACGGTGGTAAGCATCCCGGCACAAAAATAGCATACAAAATAATTGGGAAATGGGATTCTTGGAGCAAAACTTATGCTTAATTATGCCAAAGCGATGTGTTGTCTCCTCCCAGGAGAGAATAGTACACTTTGGTAAAGCTCACCAACTTGGCATGCCCTCCCCGAATGTCGCATAGGAAACTTAACCTTTGGGCCGATCATCAATATCAAAGAAAAAGGTCGTACGTGGCCGCAAATACAGACATACCCTCCAAGATGGCGTATTGCATTATATTGGAGTGAAGAACGTTTCAATTAAAATGAGAGAGCATGCATTGCATTTGTAATGGTCCCTCAAACCAAATCCCATATGTTAAATAAAGGCCTTCGAATCTTCTCCATATGATAATATGTATATGGTACTTTGAGAATGAATAATGTGGGTTTGTATCTTTGAATTTCTGAAACCAGATTCACAATCATTTACAATTTTGCTTGGACAATGGATAATGGTGTAGAACCAAGTTGCTCCAAACTCCAAAGCATGTTAAATACTCCCTCCGTCCCACCACACTTGTCATGTTTGACTTTTTTACACTGTTCATTGTTCAGCTTTGACTCGACTTTATTTCAAGTATATATTTAGAGAAAAATAGTACATTTGGGTCTTGTTAGAATCGTATGATCATGTAGTTTTATAATATATATTTTGCATAATTTTTCATTGAACATGTTTTGAGATATTAACAGTTGAAAAAGTGCATTGGATTGTGTGCAAAAGTGAAACAAGACAAGTTAAATGGGACGGAGGGAGTACTACCTATTGTTCATTTAATAATCTCTTGGCTTAACAAAATTGTTATCGATCTCAAATTAACCCATGTTTTTTAATACCATCTTCAACTTAATTCGAATGTGTTAACTATTTAATTAATTCATTTGGATTGTTTGATGATTAAAAATTATATCACTAAATTAATTAAATATTTAGTTTTTCATATTGCAAAATTTAATCGTTTTTTCAAAACTTAAATCAATTTTAAAATAACAGAAAGGGATGTGCACTTGGCCTAATAGCCAAGTCCCCAAACTCTCAACCTTTAGGTTGGGTGTTTGCCTCCTGGATACCCTTTGTTCCTTTATAAATTGTGTAGTATTGGCTCTCACCATTCATTTCATAGTCTGTATAGATTGTTCAGCTAAAAGAATATTTAAAATGACAAAAAATGAAACTCACACTCATTCCATTCCCCAGCAATAATATATTCATGTAGTGTCAATCACATTTCCATGTGTAAGATCTCTCCAAGTGAGGCCATACCACACAAATTACAAAGTAATAAAAGGGGGAGAGATAGGGGGCCGAGTGGAAATTGAACCCCTAACTCTAAAATTGGAAGGCATGAACTTGACCGCTTGGGCAAGTCCTCATTCCCTATTAATAATCCTTCATTAATAATCTATAATTCTTACAAGTAATTTCTCAAATTGTCCTGAAAAATGAACACTTATTAAAAATCAAGTGCGTAAAATAAATCTGTCAGATGAAAAATGTTATAAAAATGATAGATATGAAGTTACAACCCAACTAATTGAGTAACTCATATCCATATAATAAAGGGGGAATGCCCACGTATATAAGATATGGGACAACTTAACACCCTTCTTTGAGATGAATAAATGATATCTTTCACCTCAAAACAACAGCATATACTCAATTGGGTACCAAGGCCTTTGATACCATGTTAGAAAAAGAATGAATATAAAGTTCTAACACAAATCCAACTGACAATAGATGGAGTAACTTAGATCCATATAATTAAAGGGAAATCCCAACATATATATAATGTGTGAGAACTTTAAAAAATAAAATATACAAAATGAAACAACGATATTAACGAATACACTTTGATCACCAAAATTCAAAACAATGGTTATAAATAAATTCATGGAGGATAAATTATAGACATCTAAACAGATTTTAAATCCAATATTGTCTCGGCCATCACATCACATAATTAAAATAAATTAAAATAAAACAACCCATTATTTAAATAGAGTGAAAAAACGAGGATGGAGACTTGACTTAGTGGCTAAGCTCCCCTGACTTCCAACTTTTAAGTTAGGGATTCGATTTTCCCACAGGTCTCCTATCCCTCCCCTTTATCCTTTTGTAATTTGTGTGACATATGCTCCCACAGTTTCATAGCCTACTGTATATTAACTGTTTATCAAAAACAAAAATAGAATGAAAAGAGATAAATATAATTAAGAGCATATTTGTTTTGAATTTTTTTTGCTTACTTTGACTTTTGCTTCACACAAAAATCCTTTTCAATTTTTTTTAACTTCTTTTTTTGGGCAGCAGCAGTCAAAGTCCTCATTTTTTCAAAATAGATTGGGTGTTACTTCCAAAAATATGAGAAGATATTATAAATACTGATATAAAATTGCAAATTAAATACTGATATAAATTTCAAAAATACTGATATAAAATACTGATACAGATTGGGTGTTTCAAAAATTCTCTATCAATCAAATAAAATAAATTATAAATACTGATATAAAATTGATGTCCCTTTTAGTAATTTTAATATATTAAAAGTGCACAATTCATCCAAATATGTTTCTTTTGAATACTATCAATCCAAATAATTCTTTTGGATTTCTTTTGCTTTTAAATTCTCACTCTCATTCTCTTTTTTCTATTGGCTTCTCATTTTTTTTTCAAAAGCCCAAACAAATAGGCCCTAAAGTTATGTTTGGAAAATAATTAGAGCTTTCTCTTTTTTTTTTCAAATGCCCAAATAAATAGGCCCTAAAGCTATGTTTGAGAAATAATTAGAGTTTAGAATTTAAAGTTTAGAATTCAAATTTTGAAATCAATAGTGACAAATAATTTTAAATTGAGATAGTTTTGGGCAATAGTGTTTGGTATTTGAATTTCAAACTAAAATTTAGATATTGAAATTTTGAAAAATTAAAAGCTAGGGAGAAACAGAGTTTAGAGTTTAGCGGTAAAATTTATAATTTGATTATTAAAACGAAAATATGTATTATTTCTAGTAATTTTTAATTTCAAACTCTGGACGGTAACGTATTTTACCATACGTAGCCTAAGTAAAATAATTTTATGCAAATTCAGTATTATTCTCATCCAAGGACCACCGTAGTAGACAATAGGTGGTAGGTGGGCATATGCCCAATTTACTTTATTCTAAATCTAACCCCAGAAAGCGTTTTAGCTTTTAATTGTAATAATTGGGTCCAAATCCAATTGTCCATGCCCCACAAACATCTCATCCCCTATATGACTATGTACATGGTGGCTTTGTGAAAATCTAAAATATAACGTGCATTGCCAAATCCAATTACTTCTACATTGTATGAGTCAAAGAAAACATAAATGCATAGCAATGTTTATACTTGAAGGGATGCAAACCGAGTACCCTATCACGGATTGTAAAAAGTTTTACACACCCACCGCTTAAAAGATAATTTTTATACCCGAAATGACAAAAAAACCCTTCGGTCGGAAGGTTCGATCGGTCCGATCGAAGAGAAAATGGCCGACCGAAGTCAGGTAGCTGATTAACGTAATTAAACATAATTAAAGAGACTTCGGTCGGCTATATTCTAGCTTCGGTCGGTCCGATCGAAGAGAAAATGGCCGACTGAAGATGTTTTACTTCGATCATCCATTGGAACACTTGGATCGGGCAGATCGAAGATTTAAATAGCCGATCGAAGCGCAATTATTGGTGGACAGCTGTGGACAGCTCAATTATTGGTGGAAAGCTCAAATAATATACTTCAAGTTGCATCTCAGATCTAGATTCACAAACGAAACTTCATCTCTTTCTTTGCTCCAAAAACTTCAATCAAGTTGCATTTAAATAATACATTTTGTGCTTTTTGGAATTGCTATTGTGGTTCTTTGAAGGCCCGGATCCAGTGTCATTTTGGATAACTCATAAGTTTCTAAGTTTCTATTGCTTAAGTTATGGTCGAATTATTTTTATAATTAAGAAATGTTTATTTTTGTTTATGTTTTGAAATATACTATAAAGATTTTGTTTTAAGAAGTGTAGATGCCATGATATATGTACCACAAATGTTAGTAAAGTTTTCTGTTTTCATTTTAATTTAATTTGTAGGTTAATTAAGTTTAAATTTGTGGTACATATATCATGTTATGGAATTTAAAATGGTGTCAATTTTAATAAACTGTTATGGAATTTAAAATTTATTATTTTTCTATATAGGTATACAGAATTTTTCTATATGTGGATGAACCAAAATGGGAGTTTCATTTTAATTTAATTTGTAGGTTAATTAAGTTTAAATTTAGTAAATTAAACGGTGATTAATTTAGTTTGTAGTTAATTAGATGGAAATTGTTGTTATTTATACTTAGAAATGTTAAAGTAATTATAAGCATTTTTCGTTATATTAAAAATTTTTGGTATAATAAAATAACAAATGTATACAGTTATTGTTAGATTATTGTTATTAAAAGTAGTTTTGTGAATCAAATTGCTGACAGGTGTATTATTTGAGACGGAACAATGTCTTGGTTCGGTTCCAATTGGTTCGAGGGCGATTCCACCACTGGTAATAGAGATCCGGAAGACATGAACCGTAAGCTTTTCTATATGGGCTTAATTTCGATTATTTGGGAGGTGCCATTACATGTTAATGAATATTAATACGTGTTAAATAATTTTTTTAGGTACAGACGTTCCACAACCGTCTACAAATTATGACGAACAATTCAATTATCCATTCGTTCCACAGCCGGGAAGCTGGACAGAGGCGATATTCGAGCAACAACCGATGCATAATTTTTACAATTACCCGAACGTTGGTGCAAACAACAGCGAGTTTTTTGACGGAGGGGAAAATGCGTATGGTGCAAGCAACATGGGAAATGTACCCGGATATACGAGTGGGCACGCAGGATGGAGTAACATGTATGGAGATGAATACGGGCAGGGGAATGCAGGGCAAGCAGAAAACATCCCACCTCCGGAGTCCAATGAAGGGGAGTGCATGGGAGAAGATGGCGCCGAAGAGGAGGAGCAGGTAGAGGAGAGTGAAGAGGAAGAATGGCGATCTTCAATGGACGATGAGTCTGACGAGTCGGACGAGTCGGACGACCCAGACTAGGGCGAGGAAGAAGGGTCTCGGTCATTCAGTACGAGAGAGATTGAAGAATATGCCCAAATTTTTTGGGACATACAAAACAAAAATCGTGGTCGAAAGACGCGTGGAGGGCGGGGGTTGCATGGAGATCAGAATCCGTTTTGGAAAAATACTGAAGAAGCGTTCGTTGTACCCGACATGACCAGCGGGATGTGGAATCTGCCGTGACCGCATTTTGATCTGCCCGAGCGAGACGTGGATCCGTACATGGACGATTCAGTTGATAGAATCCTAGCGCGTGGGTCAGTTTTCGGGACTAAAGAGATGCTGAAGGAGAAGCTCGTTGAGTATTTGGTGGATCAGAGAGCTGGCATGAAGACGGTTAAGTCAGAGCCGCACAGGTATTGGGTGTGCTGTCGTGAGGAAGATTTTGAATTTAAGCTGCGTGCGCGAGGCAGTGGATCGACGTGGGTTGTGTACAAGTTAATTCCACATACCTGCACGATGAATCCAGACCGTCCTCCACCCAACACACTCCCATCCAGATATTTGGGTACCTTCCTCGGAGATGAAATAGTGCTCGATGAGAGCACACTGTCACCTGTACAGGTTCAGGCTACGCTGAAGAAGAGGGGCGTCACTGTGTCGGTAGCCCTAGCTAGGAAAATTAGGGCACACGCAATAGCATCGCTGTTCGGGGACCACGACACCTCGTTCCAGATGGTTCCATCATTCCTATACATGCTGGAGCAGCAGAACCCGGGTACTGTTACAGATTACATGTTGAACAGAAAGGGTCGTTTCAAATATGCTTTCTTCGCGCTTGGTGCTTCTATTAAAGGATGGAATCATATGCGGCCGTTCATTGTAATAGACGGCACACACTTGAAAGGATCTTACAAGGGTATCTTATTCGCGGCCGTGACGAAGGATGGCAACAATATGATTTACCCACTGGCTTTCGGTGTAGGGGCAGTCGAGTCGGTCCCATCCTGGACATGGTTTCTTCGGCAGTTGAGACGGGCCCTTGACATTCCTGACGATGTGCTTATAGTTTTCGATGGTTCTCCGGCAATAAGGAGAGCAGTTTATGAAGCCATGCCGACGGCGCATCACGTTCTGTGTTGTGTGCACCTCTCAGCGAAAATATTAAAGCACGGAGGGAAGTCAGCGGTTGACACATTCACCGCAGTCGCCTATGCCTTCAAGAACTCCGAGTACGAGCGACATATGAAGACGTTGCAAGATCATTATCCTGGCGCGTATCACTACCTTGTGGACGTTATCGGACCGGAGAAGTGGGCTCGTGTCCGTTGCGTCGTTCGTCGCTACGACATGATGACGACGAACATCGTAGAGAGCATGAACCGCCGGCTCCGGTGGGCAAGGAAGCTACCAATTTGCTCCCTATTCGAGGTTATCCGTGCCATTCAGAGTGAATGGTTCACGAAGAGGCATAATCAGGCAGCACTTACCACCGGTCCTCTTACAGAATGGGCGAACGAATGTTTATTAAAAGCGAGGGAAGTGGGGGATAAGCTACCTGTCAGGGCAACGAACAACCCAAATGTGTATTACGTGAAACAAAACAATAAGACGTACACGGTGGACCTTGGCATTGATCGGACGTGTACGTGCATTTTGTTCCAGACCATGCTCATCCCGTGCGCCCACGCTGTTGCCGCAATCCAGTATGTGTTAGATATTAC
Source organism: Hygrophila difformis (assembly GCA_030278955.1). Lineage (NCBI taxonomy): Eukaryota > Viridiplantae > Streptophyta > Magnoliopsida > Lamiales > Acanthaceae > Hygrophila > Hygrophila difformis. The sequence goes on along the minus strand of JAOANR010000322.1, from coordinate 204,632 downwards.
AACATTTTATTTGCTTGATTACACCGATGTTGACTTCTGAATTATCAATTTTTTATGTGCAGGTCCTTTAGAGGGGAGTTGAACTACTACGTGCCATCCTTTTACACGTGTAATTCACTGCTTGCTGCGTGGGGTGAGCGAGTCTTTCCAATGGAACACTCCGATGTTTGGCAAATACCTAAAGAAACAGCAGACGTCAAATGCGGTACACCAAAATGCCCAAGGCAGGCGGGACGACCGAGACAGAGCAGGATTCTATCCGCCACCGAGAAAGCTTCTCGTGCCGGAAGGCGACAGCGATGTCGTAGGTGTGGTGAGTACGGGCACAAAGAGAGTAGGTGCACTGCACCAATGGATCCACATGACATTCCTGGACCATCTGAACCACGTCAACGCAGGAAGAAGAGGTGCAGTCGTTGCGGCGAGGAAGGGCACACGGTGAAACGGTGTCAATTGCCCAGTGTTGAGGAAATCCCCAATCTGAATGATGCCAATCAGGAGTGGGAAGATTCTGACCTATCTGAATAATTGGAAATATAGTTTGGAACTTTGTGTTATCCAAGTCAGCATTGGGAATATGGAATGTATTGACGGATGGATATCTGTGTTTGATTTGAATATTAGTTATAATGCAGTTGTATTCATATCTGTGTTATCATATTGCACTATATAGATCATATCATACCATGAAACAGAATGTAAGACTACATCACTTAATAATCACAAAATACCAACAATATGAAACTATGTATATCAGATCATGATAGAGCTCCCTCAAAGAACTGGTCTTTTTCGGCGTCCAAGCTGAAACGCCACACTGCATAAGCTTGTTCGAAACGAATAGTCTTGATGTTCAATTGCACGCCCGGAGCGGGGAAGGTACCCATGCGGAGACAATAGGCAGTGCAAAGAACCAACGGGCCGCAAGAGTGGCTGTTGCAGTTAGTCTTTAAATTAAACAAATCTACAAAAGAAATAATTATACAACAAGAAGGCATAAAATAAAAAACCAATAAAATACCTATCATCCTGGAATAAAACTGTGCGCTCCTGGGGTCGACCTACTGACCACTCATGTACAGTAGACATAGCCGGTGCATGCCGATAGTATCCGGCAACTTGCAGTAGCGCCGGAAATAGTGTCCTGGATGGCAGGAGGTCCTCTTTGCGCGACTCCTTTAACTTCTCCTTAATCGGATCTGTCAGGGTCCTCGGCGGTAACAGACTATCGTGGAGGTAGATGCACTGCTCCTTCAGCGAAAATCGAATGATAGCCCAGTGCTTTCGAATGTTCTACGGGCACACCAACTGATTAAAAATCAACAATTAAATGGTCGATAAATACGCTAAATTGAAAAAATAATTAAGTTCGGTTGTTATTAACACGAACCTCGTCAAGTGTCCACCAGGGCCGTCCAGGTGTACCCCATGAGGGCTTCTGCCCCGCAACATACTTCCGGTATAGCTCCACTGACTTATCATCGAAACGTGGGACCTTTATCGAACTCGTCCCAGCAGTTTCCAATAAGGTGAGTCTAGTTTAAGAATAGAATTGCGGCCAGTCAATTATAAATATAATAAATATAATACATATACATTCGAAGACAAAATTATGAACCTAACCAGAAATTTTGCATCCACGAAGCCTATCTGCCTATCTTTCGCATCCGGACACCGAAGAAATCAGGCTTAAAATGTAGAATCCCAAGGTACGCATCTAAAATAAATGTAGTGTGGACTGAGTAGATATGAACTTAAAAAGTCTTGTTTTACGCACACGCCCAGTGGAGAAACGAAAAGCAAATTTACCTCGTCTTCCAGCTGGTAGCTGGCGGTGCACTATGACTTGAAAAAATGATGGGTAACAGAAAACATCGCCCCGACGTGTATACTACATTAGAAGTACACATGATTCGTATTCCCATAGTGAGGTGCACTATCAATTTAACTGGTTACAAAATTACCTATATCCGCCATGCTCCAGATAAGTCTTGAACAACTCTTTCCCAGCTCGCCCTCGCGGTCGATCAATCCTGGTGAACGGGCTTCTAAGCGCGTGAGACTCCTGTCGCTCCCGTCTAGTGCGGTACTCGGCGGGGTAGGTATGTCCGGAACCTCCTACGCAAATATCCTCATCAGGGAAAATAATAAACAATTAAAATGTATCTACAAAAGACCCAAAACATACCCAGTAATGTCGTGGAGGAACTTGGATGCAGCGTGGACGGTGGCTGCACCCTTGGCGGTGGTGTAGCATAATCTGGGAAATTAAATATGGGTTTAAAAAATAACAATGATTCTATAAGCAGAATAAGTGCACAATCAACTTTAAACTAAACAACAGCAAAATACCTGCAGCTGTGGTGGAGGAAGGTGTCGGATCACTGTACAGTGGAGGCATGCTTAGATGTGGTGTAACAGACCCTGAAAAAATATTTTTAAAAATTGAAAAATAACTCCCAAAACTTCAATCAATATACTAAATAAATCCTATAAATGTCAGTAAAACACCTGCAGCTGTGACGTCGCAACTTGGATGCACAGTAGGCGCACTGGGAGGTGGTGACGTAAAACCTGCGAATATATAGTCACAACATCATTGAAAAAATCTCAAAATTTACTCGTCTTGTATATGATAATAAATTAGCAAGAATAAATACAATTGCCTGTGCCGGATGGAGTCGGGTCGTCATGGCCGGACTGAGGTGTACGCTGCTCGGCGTCGGCGACATGATCGGATCCGGAAGCCTCAAGCGAATCCGAGCACACCTGCGCCACTCTCGCTCGGACACCCGAGAACTCTCCCATACCGTGGGCCTGACCGGCCGACGCTGCATCACCCGCATGTACTCCAGGAGTCACCCCCGCCGCCCTGCTACTCAATCTGTGAACTCCGCCCACATCTGGCGTCCGGATGTGGCTACGCTGGAGTATAGCCCTCACCTCTGCCGCCACCACCAATCTCGTAGCCTCCTGCTGCCTACTTATCTCCTGCATGAGCCGTCGCTCTGAAGCCGCAACCATGCCTGAAATCTGTCGCACCCCCTCCGCGACCGCCTCAGCTGTGCGTCGATCAGACGCTGCGACCATGTCCCTAGTGCGCCGCTCGTAGTCCTCCAGTAGACGGGCCATAACAGTAAAATCTGGAGAAACTGGAACCTGCGTGCCATCGGCGGTATGTGCGGGGGGAATCGGTGATGTACCATGCCTGTCGGGGCTAACGCTCCGATGTGTATCCATGCGCGGTCGTTGGGTGGGCCGACTCGGTCGCTCGCCGCCGCCACCACCCTGATCAATGTCTACGGTCGGATCGGCCTCCTCACCTACCTCATCCACCACCCGAGCATCCCTATCGCTCGTCGTCCGCTTGCGACCCTTCTTTCGATCGTCTTTTCGCACCCACCTTAATCCGGGTGGGATCTCAACATCAAGGTCTGCCATGTAGGGCTCCCTCAACTCCACCTTGGTGGGTGTAAGGGTCTCAAAACACTCCCACTGTATACACAATCAAAACAATACTATTAGTATACGAAATGTCAACGAGATAACGAAGTATATGCCCACTAACTGTCTTATCGAAAAACGCTCGCCAATCTCGGGCCTTCATCACCCTCTTGAATAGGTACTGTACTATCCTGGGGCGGTGCTCCGTCGGGTCCCCCAATCTCTCCTTGCAATAAATCGTCATCAGTTCTGGGACGGCCTCGCAGACCCAGACCTGCAGAGATCACGAACTAATTACGTCAGGTAAATCATTAGACCAGTGCAAATGAATACATTTATAATATAATCGTACAATAGCGTACCATAAATGCCAGTGCATGGCCGTAGAAGTGCACTGAACCATCAGGCTTGGTCGCGTTGAGGAGACGCCTGAAGCCATGTCGTGCCACCTGCCAGCTAATCAAACCCCACGGAAATGCCTCCCAAGCATCCCGATCCTCCACCAACCGCCACACCCATGGCTCCGGACCACGACTGTGCCCATCGTGCCTGAGAACGAGATAGAAGGCTGTCAAAACCCTAGCGACTTTCAAACCGTCGCCAGGTGTCGTACGAAACTGCCCGTCCCTAAAGGCTGTACGGATCCTATCCGCGGAGGCGTTCGCGAGAACGTCCTGGTACCTCGAAAATACGCTCCCGGCTGGGGGACCATCGTCCGAGTATAGCTGGAACTCAGACCGGCCATACCGCAAACCAGTAATCAAAGCGTGCTCCTGCCGTCCGTATCGCACAAATCGCCCGCATATAAAAAACCAGACAGCATCGTCCTCACCCCACTCCTCACCATCGGCAGGGAAGCGAAACACCACCTCACAGTGTAAAATCTCGGCCATGGCCTGAGCCGCCATAACGCTATCAGACCAACGCGCCCCCCTCTCGTGAGTCGCTCCTCTGTATAGATATGAAAAACATGAAGCCCGGAGCTCCGGTAATCCATCCGAGTCTGTCTCCTGCAACTCGTGCACTATAATCGGGAGAACTAGGCCTCTAAAGTACATAATAAGGTGAGGGACGCACCCCTGTCCCCCGGGCCGAACAAACCACCAATCTCCCTGCGGTTTAAAATTATATAAGGTCAACTAAATAATATTTTTAATCTCCCTAAACCCTATAACCTATAAAATTTAAATTTTTTAAAACTTTAAAATAAATAGTATTTTTAATTTACAATTCTTATAAACCTAAAACCCTAAACCCTAAACCATTGTACCCTAAACCCTAAACCCTTAAAAATTATATTTTTTTAAAACTTTAAAATAAATAGTATTTTTACTTTAAAATAAATAGTATTTATTATTTATAATTTTTATTAAAACTTTATGGATAATTTTTATAAACCTAAACCCTTAAACCCTAAACCCTAAACCCTTAAAAATTTATTTTTTTTAAAACTTTAAAATAAATAGTATTTTTTATTTATAATTTTTATTAATTGCCAAAACCCTAAACCCTAAACCCTATACCCTAAACCCTAAACCCTTAAAAATTTAATTTTTTTAAACTTTAAAATAAATAGTATTTTTTATTTATCATTCTTATTATAAATTTATGGATAATTTCTATAATGCCACAACCCTATACCCTAAACCCTAAACCCTTAAAAATTTAATTTTTTTAAAACTTTAAAATAAATAGTATTTTTATTTATAATTTTTATTAAAACTTTATGGATAATTTCTATAATGCCACAACCCTAAAAACCCTATACCCTATACCTAAAACCTAAACCCTTAAAAATTTAATTTTTTAAAACTTTAAAATAAATAGTACTCCCTCCGTCCCACCCCAAGTGTCTTGTTACTGTTGGGCACGGGAATTAAGGTAGAGTTGGTTTGTGAGTATATGGTGGGGTCCACATAGTTGTTGGAGGGGAAAATTATTTCTATTTATAGAAAGAAGACATTTGTAATGAGACATCCAAAAATAGTAAGTATGACATTTGGAATGGGACAGAGGGAGTATTTTTTATTTATCATTTTTATTATAACTTTATGGATAATTTCGATAATCCCACAACCCTAAACCCTATACCCTATACCCTAAACCCTTAAAAATTTAATTTTTTTAAAACATAATTTATACCCAAATACACAATAAATTAGCTAATAAATTCATATAACTTATTATACCCAACTACAAGAAATGAGCAATTAAATTCATATACATCTAATTATCAAATAAATTCGAAAATTCAACACATCTAACAATTATATACCGAAATAGAAAATCCATATCCGAGCATATTAAACCCAGTAGTATGCAAAATCAACAATTCGCAATTTTCATCCCAAATTTAGCACAATAAAAGAAATGAGCGATTTTGATCCCAAATTTAGCACAATTTCGATCCCAATTTTCATCCGAAAGTGCCATCACAATTTTGATCCCAAATTTACCCAACTACAAGAAATTATATCACCCAAAAAAACTACAAGAAATGAGAATATATACCGAAATAGACAATGCATATCTCACAATAATCATCCCTAATTAGCACAATAATCATCCCTATTTCATAATTGCAAATTAAAAACTATACTAAATTTAAACATATCCATATAATTTCTAAATTTAAAAAAAAAAGAAAAAAACAAAAAAAGAAAACGAAAACAGAGCATAGCAGATCCTGCAACGGGGGTGGGGATGGATAATTTTTATAAATCAGTAACGTTTTAGCTATTATTAAGAAATTATCCTACACTGAATTAGCCGCACTGAATTTAAACATATCCATAAAATTTCTAAATTTTAAAAAAAAAAAGAAAACGAAAACAGAGAAGAGCAGATCCTGCAGCGGGGTGGGGATGGCCGGGTGGGAGGAGACTTACCCGCACGGCGTCGGTGCCGGAAGGGGGACGAGGCTGCCGGCGACCATCTGACCAGAAGCAGCCTCCGGCGGTGGCGGAGGCGGCGCCGCTCCACTCTCTTCCTCGACGGTGGCGACGACTAAAGCCATTCCTCCAACGTTTTCGTCCCCCGCGTCGCCCACATCGCCCGGTGTCGGATCCTCCATCGCCGACAGTTTCTTGGCCTGAAAAATGGGATAATTTTGGACGGTGGGTGAGAAAACTTCGATCGGGGTTTGGAGGGCTTCGGTCGAGAATGGGAAAGGGAAAGTGGAAATGAGGAAGGGCCCAGCTTGTGTTTAAATTTAACCCTTCGGTCGGCCTTTAAAGGCTTCGATCGGTCCGACCGAAGTGACAAATGGCCGATCGAAGTCTGTAATTTAATAAATTACTTTAAATCCCTAAACCCTAAACCCTAAACCCTGAACCCTTCAAACCCTAAACCCTTAGACCCTGAACCCATGAAACCCTAAATAATTTTTTTATAAAATTCTAAACCCTAAACCCTAAACCCTAAACCTTTAAACCTAAAACTAAACCCTTAAACCCTAAAGGGCATTAACCCTGACCCCTTAAACCCAAAATAATTTTTTAATAATAAGCTTTTACAACCCTAAACCCTTAAAACCTAAACCCTAAACCCTTAAACCCTAAAACCTAAACCCTTCCATTAATTTATAACTATAATTCATAATAAATATTTTTGATCATAATTTTATTTTTAAATCATACACCATTAAACCTAAAGTATATCTTCTTCTTCTTCTTCTACTTCTTCTTCTTCTCTTCTTCTTCTTGTTCTTGTTCTTCTTGTTCTTGTTCTTGTTCTTCTTCTTGGAAACTCCTCTATATGATTAATATTTTTATGATTATAACTAATTTATAATTAATATTATTAATAATAAGAATAATAGTATAATAATTCAATTTAATAAAAATATTTTCACTTATAATAATAAATATCATTATTATCCATTATAATAATACTAATAATAATAATAGTAATTTATATAAACGGAAAATAAAAGATAAATTAATATTTAAATAAAATATAAAATAGCAATTATTACAACTTCGATCGGCTTGATCAAAGCCATCTCATTTACCAATCGAAAGGGTTTTATCCGACCAAAACTCAACTAATCCTTTTTATTAATAATAAATATCATTATTATCCATTATAATAATACTAATAATAATAATAGTAATTTATATAAACGAAAAATAAAAAATAAATTATTATTTAAATAAAATATAAAATTAGCAATTATTAGAGTATCGATCGGCTTGATCGAAGCCATCACATTGGCCGACCGACGGTTTTTCTCACGACCGAAGCTCAACTAATCCTGTTTATTAATAATAAATATCATTATTATCCATTATAATAATTATAATAATACTAATAATAATAATAGTAATTTATATAAACGGAAAATAAAAAATAAATTATTATTTAAATAAAAATAAAAATTAGCAATTATTAGAGTATCGATCGGCTTGATCGAAGCCATCACATTGGCCGACCGAAGGTTTTTCTCACGACCGAAGCTCAACTAATCCTGTTTATTAGTAATAAATATCATTATTATCCATTATAATAATACTAATAATAATAATAGTAATTTATATAAATGGAAAATAAAAAATATATTATTATTTAAATAAAATATAAAAATAGCAATTATTACAACTTCGATCTGCTTGATCGAAGCCATCTCATTTACCGACCGAAAGGGTTTTTTATCCGACCAAAACTCAACTAATCCTAATAAATAATAGTAATTATATAATAAATACATCAAAAATATTAATAACGATTTTCATAATACTAATAAATATTAGAAATAATAATATATATAATTTCGAATAATATATTATATACTAGTAAATATAATAACTAAATAATAATAATATAAATAATAATCATAATAAATACCAATAATATCATTATTGGTATCATAAATATAATTAATACTTTAAAATATCCAAATATACCAAGAATATAATAAATATAATATATAATTTAAATATTAGTAATAATTATATATTAAATACATCAAAATAATAATAATGATTTCCATAATACTAATTAATATTAGAGATAATAATATATACAATTTCAAATAGAATAAAATATAGTAAATATAATAATAATAAAATAATAATTTAAATAATAATCATAATAATAACAATAATCATTATTGGTTCATAAATGTAATTAATACTTTAAAATGTCCAAATACACCAAAAATATAATAAATATAATATATAATTTAAATAATTATTATTATATAATAAATACATCAAATATAATAAAAATGATTTCCATAATACTAATTAATATTAGAAATAATAATATATACAATTTCAAATAGAATAAAATATGGTCAAATTAATAATAATATAATAATAATTTAAATAGTAAATATAATAATAACAATAATATCATTATTGGTATCATAAATATAATTAATACTTTAAAATGTCCAAATACACCAAAAATATAATAAATATAATATATAATATATAATTTAAATAATAATAATAATTATATAATAAATACATCAAAAATAATAATAATGATTTCCATAATACTAATTAATATTAGAAATAATAATATATACAATTTCAAAGAGAATAAAATATAGTAAATATAATAATAATATAATAATAATTTAAATAATAATCATAATTAATACTTTAATAAATTTACCAAAAATATAATAAATGTCATATATAAATTCAATAATAATATATAAAATTTCAAATAATATAATATAATTTAAATATAATATATACACTAGTGAAATAAATAATAATAATAATATATACAATTTCAAATAATATAATATATACTAATGAAAACAAAAACAAAATAAATTTTCAATAAAAAAATAGCTTCGGTCGGCCTTTCTTGCTTCGGTCGCAGCAATCACATTGGCCGACCGAAGGTTTTTCTCACGACCGAAGCTCAACTAATCATTAAGTAATATTCACTTCGGTCGGCTATTATAGCTTCGATCGGTCCGATCGAACCATCCGACCGAAGGCTTTTTTGTAATTTCGGGTAGAAAAGTTATCTTTTAAGCGGTGGGTGTAGAAAACTTTTTTACTATGTCTGACAGGGTAACAGACACTATTACTTCTATACTTGAATCGTTGCATGTAAAACAGAGATCTGTGCAAGCAAAACAATTACCCAAGCCAAGCATGCCCCCAGTGAGATTTACTTATCTATTTATTTCCATCAAAATATTTTTCCTTGAGATAATTTTTTAAAATTTAAAATATGTTTCAATTTTTCATTATTTTTTTTCGAATTATAAGTAACCTAGCTCATAGCTTAGGATATCCAACTTCATATGACCAACTACTTAAGCATACTACGTGCAAATGATCTAAGGAAAATAATGTAGCAACTCCATACCACATCCTTCACATATGCAAACTAGGAGAATTCTTGTCAATTCAAATTAGGGATGATGGACAGTGGACACATAGTGTCTTAAGTTCCTTGGTCTAAACAACATATTTATTACCATAAACACAGCTTTTGCCTCTTTTTGGTGCAACAAACAGAAGCCTCATTGAATAAAGCATTTATGGTGTTGAGTACAAGGTTCATGGGTCACTTGTTTGAGTTTTAAATAACCCCCTCTTCCCTTTGTGCTTCAAACCACTTCTTTTATTTGTCATGCTCTTCTCCATGTTTCAATATCAATGCACCATTCATACACACTTCTTCTATCCTTCCCTAATTCCAATCCCCATGAAGAAGGCCTCGGCACCCCTCGCCACCAACCACCGGATCTCAGCCACCATTCTCATCGTCCTCATGGTCGCAGCAACCGCAAATTGCTCGCGCACATCCTTAAAAGGAAGTAGGAGGTTAACTGACTCAAACAAGCTTCCGAACCAGCAAATTCGAGGTGGCAGTCCATCTTTGAAGCCACACAAACCACCGCCACATCCACCAACACCGCCACAGCCACAGCTGCACGAGGGTGGCAACGAAATTGACCCCAGATACGGAGTCGAGAAGCGGCTGGTTCCAAGTGGGCCTAACCCTCTACACAATTGACACCCATCATTTGCCAAGTACTTAATACTAGTCCTACTCTAGTCTTCAATTTTCCTAGATATTGTAGGCTATAAGCTTGAGCATAGAATAGGAATGCCAAAACAAGAAGCCCCCGAGAAACTTAGTTACAAAAAGTATCAGCAATTCAGCATCAGTTTTCTTGTAGGAGCTCTAATTGTGGTGTGTGGGACTGTGGGGTACAGATGGGTAAAGCCTGTAATTTTTCTTATTTTATTTTGGGCCTGCTATATTGCTAGTTGTGTAATTATATGCATTGTTAAGAGAAAAGCAAGGAATTTAGGAGTGAAATCTTCTCACCTTGTGTCTGATGCATGAAGCAATTAATACGGTCAAGCGTGCATTGGACAAGTAACAGAATTTACTCATACCTGTATGCCTGCAGCTGCATTGAGACAGAGTACAAGTTTTGCAGTTTTTGTAATAGTGATTCAGTGACCTGACCTTGTCATAATGAACTCATCACAATTGACAATCCATTGCAAAAGCATGAACCTGTCAGAGTGCATTGGGATATGCGAAAATGGCCAATACACAACATCCTACACAGGATAAATGCCCATATTGAATCAACCCCCACCCCCCATTTTGATCCAATAGCAATTGATGAATCAAGACTGCTAACCTGTAAAAGGTAGGAGTACAATACACATGTACTTATTGATGTGTCCAAGACTCCAAGTCCTCTTGTTATATGTAGCTGATGCATAAACATTTTGTATAGCCATAACTCAACACAAGCTTTTGAACCTGCAAAGCGATAAAATGAAACTTTTTGCCAAGTACTTTTACTTACCTTTGCCCGGTCCTAGGCAAACATTGAGATTCCAATGTTTAATCAAATGAGGAATTTGATACATGGAATTGTATCTCACATGCCACTTTTCAATTTGATACAGTTTGCGTGTATTTATACAGAGATATAGTGATAGAAAAAATCTGCAGCAAGTGAGCTGTATCTTCATCTACATCATGGCCACAGTAAACCATGCATTTCAAATAACAACAGTTAGGCATTTAAGAGTTCACCTCAGAGGGAAATTTGGAAATATTTGCAAGTTGCAACAATATCCCAGCAATTACTCCAATGGACACAAAACACATGAAGATGCCTACAGGACATCACAGGTTATCATGTTCCCAAATGAAACTTATACAACACGTAACAGCTTCAAGTTGAAGAAGGGTAGAATCTTCTACGCAGATGCTGTTGACACAACAGATTTAACATTTAACAGCATAGCATAGTGAAAAATAGCCAATGTTCTTGTTTTCCTTCATGCAAGCAATAGTTATTTTAAGCATGTGCACAAGACACTGAACTTGAATGATAGTAGACATCTGATGACTGATATACACTATGGATTAAATATATGCAAGCAATAATATATTTACCTTGGTAAATATTAAATAAGAGGAGGTATAACAAACAAATTGCAAAGTTTAGAAGGAGAAGCCAAATGTTCAAATGCAAGGGTTAAATGCAACAGACATGAAGTAAGGATTTAGTTCAGAGAAATAAACTCATAGAACAGCAAAATTTACTACTGAGTGAATCACTGACAATACAACTGCAAACCAACATTAGTACTCATCCAGTCACAGAGACATTAATTAAGACAAAAACACAGCAGAGTACAGTGTAATTGGGAATTTCTCAACCAAACACTTGTTAAAACTTTAAAACCAAACTTTTGCCTTCATTAGTACTTAATGATAATACACATATAATGTGTGAGTCCGTGAGAACATTCTAAACTTCACTGTAATAGTTGCCGAGGAGATAGCAATTCTTTTAAAGAGTCATATACACTCCCTGTTGGGCATTATCAGAAGAGAGAAAGCAAATTGCCACACCCGCAGTTATTATCAACTCAGATCTATTCAATCTACATATTCCTTCTAGTAACCTGGCCTCATCTTGTAATTATATTGTTCTTTTTTCCTGTTAAAGCAACATGGCATGGATTTCAGTTTCAGCAGCATATTTTGCTTAGACATGAGAAATTATGCCATGGAAGCCTTTCTGTAAAAACAGCTTGCTAACGATTGTTCTTTTCTTGCAAATATGACAATCTTTATTAGATAAACATATCTCCTTACTTCATACAACTAACCTAAACCTTCTACAAGGTTACAAGCAAAATGGTAAAACACCCCTTCAATTAAACAATGCTTTGCATTCACTCAACCTAGCAGTGCCAAAATACTCCAAAGCATTTCTGCCCACTCTACTTCCTGAAAAATTTATCAAATTCCAACAGTTCTCTATTAAACATACACTCATCCAACTCAGGATGACACCAAACATATCAATATATAACATCTCTCTACTATAAAACGGCACATACCCTAGGAAATTCACACGCGGGTATAATCACATCCTCACTTCAATTTTATAAGCAATAAATTATTCTTCACTAAATTAGCAAATTTAAGGTTGCAAGACGTTTTTTTCACAAACACTACCATGCAAAGGCCGATAATCTACAATAAGTTCAGCAAATGTCCACTAAAGAAAAGCAGATGAATAGAATTAAACAATTGGCCCTCGTATTTCCATCCAATAAACTAAATGAACACTTAATAAGAAGCACTAAGCTTAAATACACCTTTTTGGAATATACATCACTTGAATTGCATCCAAAATCAAACTGAGAAAAAGGATATTAACATAGAAACAAGAAACAAATGGCATGAAGTATACAGATTTAAATTATAAAAACCAAAACCCTAAACAAAACAATTAACATAATGAATTATGGCAATCCAAAAATCCACAAACGCAAGGATTTCAATTGTTTCCCAAACAAATTGCGGCACCAACAGACACCTTCAACACTACCACTGGCATAAAAATATGCATACCGAGAACAAGAATTAAGATAAAACCCATCTGTTCATAAAATAAGCCCCAAAACTAGTACAGAGTACAGACCAAAAAAAAAAAAAAATCTTGACCTAATTAGTTTGGAATGTGCATAAATTGATCAGGAGTTAATTTCCATGACGCTTTTGACGGCGGGTGCGTAGAGCGAGTACACGAGAGCTTGGCGTTTAGCGACGGCTAGCTGCGTGTTTCCCTCAGCGAAAGCGGCAGCGACCTCCGCTGGGTCGGAGAGGGTGCGATTATGGCGGAAGGCGTCGAGAGTACGGCGCTTTATGTACTCCCTAATGTTGTAGTCCGTGAAGTGTTGCGCCGTGCGGAGGAGTGAACGACAGAGCGAGAGCACTTGCGTGCGCGTGGGCGCCGACGCCATTTCCTTCTCCGCTATCCTTTTGCCGATCGCCCTACTTATATTTTTTTTGGTTATCACCCTATTTATTTACTGTTTCTATTTATATTTACTACTATTTCTATGTACTCCAGGCTTCAATGGCTTATAAAAAAAAAAATCATAAATTTAAATTTTAAATTGAATTGAACAGCAAGAGATCAGAGATATTGATCTCTCGCTCAAACCCAAACTTTTTACTTCTCTCTTTTCCCAGATCTAGGATTTCTGATTTTTTGGGTCGACTCCCAATTCTCCCTCCGGCCACATCTGCGGCTTCCATTGCCGACGCTTTCTCCCCCCTTCATCGTCGCTTTCTGCCTCCTGTTGCCGTTCTCTTCCTCTCGCTCTTCTGCAATTTCAGCCTTCATGTAAGTTTATGAGTTTATCCCCTTCTAATTTTTACTTCAAAACTTCAAATCCACCGGTGCCAAACTCTGAATACATTATATGTTTTGAATTTTGATTAGTATTTGTTTAGCAGTAGAAGCGAGTCTCTATCCTTTAAATAAAAGAAAACTATATCTTACGAAATGGAAATGGTATTCTCTTGATATTGACTGTCATTTTCTTAAACTCCACTTCGTTAATTCAGATTTGGACGTGCATCCTCTCCCTTTCCCTTGCTCTTCCTCTCACTGTAATCCTAATTGGCTAATTCCGTTCCTCTATTTCAGATTTGGGCATATAGAAGAATATAGTAGTAGTACATAGAAATATAAAATACCCTCTGTTTGTGACTTCCTGTTGGACAACAGGACAAGTATTATTTAAATTATATATATATATATATATTTTTTTTCGCAAAGCCATATAGGCCAGAAAACATTATATATATATATATATATATATATATATATATATTAGGAATCTTAAGGGGGCGCACTACGCTGCGCGCACTGGTAAGAAAAAAATGTTAAAATTTTTCATGGTTTGATAAGTAATATGCATGAGAGTTGCGTCTAAAAAAATGATAAATCGAGAAGAAATGGCATCCAAAGGAAATTGAAGCTACAAACAAATGAAAAGAAAATGTTTATTAGAAGTTCTATAATAGAATTCAGTACATGGAATATAGTGGAGGCAATGAAGTCGATCGTGTGGACATTTCATGGTTGTAGATGATCATGTGAATTGCACTTCATTGATCTCATCATTTTCGGCGTAGCTTCAACACTGGTCAAGAAATGGCAAGCAAAAACCCAAGTATGCTTCATATAGAAACACTCGGAAATTTAATAAGTGATGAAATCAAATGTATAATTAAACTGAGATATTACAGTACTGAAGCAAGGAATAAGTGTGCAATTGATGCATAGATATATGACCCTTAATGCAAGGAGACTGTTTATTGATTAATAATCTTTTAGACTTCAGAAAATTCAACAATTTACCGGGAATGCTAACCGCACAAAATTAAAAATACTGGTCCACTAATCTACATTTCTACTAACAGAAGATGGTGCATCCTCCAATCAAAACCCAATCTTTGCCTCAGATCAACCCTAGCAGAAAGATCGTGAAAGTTTACATTCCTGGTTTTAGCATACCACTAATGTTTACATGCCCGGTTCCTGTTGTCATGTTAGTTTTTCAATGTAAACAAATGCTGCATAAAGAAAAGTAAGTATATTTCATAGATATTTCACTATAACAAAAGTAGGGAGCCTCTGCAAGAACTGATACCTAAACCAGAAAAGGAGTTGAGTTGGGATACATGTTTGCTTTACCTCTAATAAATTACGGGCATAATTCACCAAAGTACGCAAAGCTCTAGGACCTCTCTGATAAGTAGGTCGTTAAATTGAACTTCTACTATTGGAATCTCTCCAAACACACTCTGTAGCATAACACTTCAGAACATAAAACAGTCAATTAGAGTGTAGAATCTCGGAAAGTATTTTAATAAACCAAAATGAGAAACCACATTTAGGAACCCAATCTTGGTAATTTAACAAAAGCTAATGTCCCTTTAATTATTATCCTTAACAAATAAGACAAATACGATTGCCTACATACATAATCTACAGAGGGATTAAACTTGACCTATAGGATTATGGCTGAAATGATTAATTAACCAAAAATTACTTTAATAATCAAGGGCATTAAAATGGTTTTTAACAAACATGACAACAGGAACGGGGCAAGAATTACAAAAAACAATACTAAAAACGGTGAAATCAAAGCCCCAACAGCATACAAGGAGCGAAGCATGATTCACATTCAGCGGAAAGACACAACTGGGAAAATGATGCCAAGCATAAAAATTTACATATACACTTTCCAAAAAGTTCTTGACAAGTACTTTAATTCAGGTTTTATTATTATGAAAACATGCTATTCTCAAATTATTTTCTTCTCAATATCAAGAATCTGGCACACGTTCACAAACCATTCAATTACACTCCAAATCACTGGATATTTTTCTCTCCAACCCAAACCAGATGAATAAAATTGGATAGAAGAAGAACCCTTACCAGAATAACGAATAGAGGAATCGAACTTGTTGTTCCCCTAAATTGGTTTCCAAGCCCATTAATGTGAGCCCAAATCTATGAACACAAACTAATTTGATTATGTGTAAGTGGAATGGTACAATATAGACGATTCGACATTGAAGACAACAGTGAAGTCGGAGGGTACCTTTGAATTTCAGATTCGCAGGGCTAGGAGGACACAAAGAGAGGGACGCTCATAGGTACGCACTCGGTAATGACGGAGAGAGGTTCACAGGGCTGGGGTTGAGGATGTAATCTTACTGGAGGCGAGGCGAGGGAGAACAAAGAGAGGGTTGAGGAATTGGGCGGAAGTGAAATGATGATGGTGAGCGGTGAGCCGCAGAAAGCAAGAAAGAGACAAAAATAAGGGGATAAAATGAAGGGCAACATTGGTATAGCAGGATATGAATACCAGAGAGAAAAGAACAAAAAAAAAAAAAAAAAAAAAGCAAGGGGTATTTCGGACAATTCGGGTGCAAAAGTTACTGTTACGGTCGCGTATATATATATAAGATATTTATATATATATATATATATATATATATATAATGTGTGTAGAGATTTATACATTCTGCCATTATTCAAAACCAAGTAAATCCCAATTTTCAAAGACTTAAGTTGGATTAGAGGAGTTGTAGTCAAGTGCGACTAGGGGTGTTTGACGAGTCGAGTTGAGCTCGAGCAGTGGGTACTCGAGCTCGACTCGTCATAGCTCGGTAATTTTTTTTTTCTGTTTTGCGCTAATTGAGTCAAGTAGTTCTAGCTACTCGAGCTCGAAATTTTTGTTTCTTTTCAATTCGAGTCGAGTAGCTCGAGTACTTTGAGATTTTCGAGTTTTTATTTTTTATTTTTTATTTTTTCCTTTTAAATATTTTTAAAAAAAGAGTCCAATACTCGATAGTCGACTCAACTCGAATCGATACTCGACGAGTATCATGTATTTGAGCTCAAGGTTGATACTCAACTCGACTACTCGACTTGACTTGAAGTTTACGAGTTCCAAGTCGAGTTTTTCTGAGCCGATTCCCAAGTCGAGTTCGAGTAGCTCTACTCGTTAATCGCCCCTAAGCGCGACCACATCATAGCTTTATTGAACTTCTTGGGGATTTTTTCGGAGTAGTATAACAATTATGCTGATCTAATTGTGTGATAATGTTGGTAGCCCACCTTATTAACCAACAACTATGTTATATTTCTACATACCTATGTTATTGCAAGCTTGACTTGGTTTATCAACTTAACAATCCAACTGGAACCTCAAGTCAAATTGTACTCATCACTCATCAGTTTATCAAAGTTGCTTTTTACAGTCTGTAACCAAAGCCTTGAAAAGTTCAATGCTTTGTCCTCTTGTATTTTGCTTTCTTGCTCAGTCATTCAATCTCTTAAAGAGATATTTACACGGGTTTTAGAGTTCTTGCTTTATAACCATTTGATGAGACTTAAGAATGCTCAGTTGCTCTTCCACTCCCAGTCTTAGTCCTTGCATTGGTTTTTGATGAAAAATACTTTAGGCAGGGAGGCCTTGTGTAATTGTAGTGATGGAAAATAAATCAGGCAGGGATGGAAAATACTTTAGGAAATTTGTAATGTTGGTAATTGTTTATATTTGTTATTGTAATTTGGTAGTATGCAATATGTTTAATTGTTTCTCGTTGCAATTTCTTAGGATATTAGGATCTGTACGATTCCGATCTTGCAAAGAGAATTACGATCTCAGGCTCTCAGCTAGAATCCTGATCCTTTCAACCTTGCATTGAACATAAAGAGATCTACAATTAATGGCTCTGCCATCTACCACTGTGACTCCTCATCATCGCTGCAGCTCCGACACACGCCGCCTCCTCCACTGGGCAGTCGCCTCTCGGCTTCTCTTAGTAGCTCTGATTATTGTGTGGCGGTCTCTTCTCAGCCCTTATGACACCTCCGCTTCAATAAACCCTCCATGTCTCTACTCCACCGATTCGGCGAATCCTGATGCACTGCCAGTTCTCCTGCCAAACTTGGGATCGGCAATTGAGAGAAGTATTGTATGGGATGGCGTGTACTTCGTCCGCATTGCAGAGTGCGGATACGAATACGAGCAGACATACGCGTTCTTACCGTTGCTCCCCCTTTGCATTTCCTTTCTCTCGAGGACAGGTAGATTTTTAACTAGTTGATTCTCTGTGGTGAATTCATTTTACACACTGAATCACTGATTACCCTTTGTAAAGAGGAGTATATATTTTAAAACAAAAGAGCAACATTTTAATATTCACAATTGGTGGAAAAGTTTGATTTTTATTATTCTGTGCAGTTTTTGCTCCATTGGTGCCTCTAATTGGATACAGGGCAGTGCTCGGATTCTCTGGCTATGTGATCAACAACATTGCCTTTGTTTTTGCTGCATTATATTTATATCTGTGAGCCCTCGTGACAACTGTCAATCTTTTATACTTATACTATTGTTTTGCCTTTGATTGAAATATCTGACCTTTTTAATAGTTAAAGCCTAAGCTTGGATTGATAGGTTGACTGATCATATATTCTGTTTAAATATCTATTTGTCATCACAGATTCTATCCTATATATAGTCACTGTTCGGCTACTTGCTTACCATGTGAAATTTGTGTTGTATTTTTGGCAGGCTTTCAGTTATTGTTTTAAAGGACCGGGAATTGGCTTTCAGAGCATCAATTTTGTTTTGCTTTAACCCTGCTTCAATATTCTACTCTTCAATGTATGTTCTTAAACAATTATCTTGGACTCTGCCTGAACACAGAGACTAGAGCGATAACTGATAACCTTGCCTCTGTTTTCTGCAGATACTCTGAGAGCCTCTATGCTCTCTTAACATTTGGTGGATTGTATTACTTCATTAATTGCTATGATTATCGGGCTGTACTATGGTTTGCAATCTCTGGCTGTGCACGATCAAATGGGGTGCTTAATGCAGGCTATATTTGTTACCGCACTATGCTACAAGTGAATGAAACTTTGTTCTCTAGAACACACAGTTATGTGAGTGTCATTATTGTTTGATTAGTATTTATTCCTGATCTTTTTGTATAAAAGAAAAAGAAAATAACAATTGATGCTTGCTATTTTTTATTTTATTTTATTTTATTTTATTTTTTTGTGTTTTAGATGATCAGGAAACGTGTGGCTCGATGTTCTGCAGCCCATATCAATAATATATGCACTATTTAGGCTCTATTATGTTTTGTTTGTGGAAAATATTTTGCCAAATTTAAGGGTTACTTTGATAGCATTTGAGTTTTTGTGTTCTTTCTATTCTATTGTTTTTCTATATTTTAAATGTATTCTAATGTGTATCTATGCCAGATTCTACCAGCAAGAACTCTTCTGGGTGGGGCCATACGCTCTCTATGCATATTTGCCCCCTTTATCACTTTTCAATCATATGGATACTTGAATATTTGCACGAGTTCATCATTTGATAAAATGAGGCCTTGGTGCAAGGCAAGACTTCCTTTACTCTATAATTATATTCAAAGCCACTATTGGTATGTACAAATATTGTCTATTTAACATTCATTTTTTTAGTGCATGTCATAACTTTTTGAGAGATCTGAGTTAATATAACTTTATCATGCGCATTGTAAAGATGAATGAGTGAGTATGCCCTGTTCAAGGATGAACTGTAGAACATCCGAGAGGCTCATGGTAGCTGACAGTGTGAACAGGGAAAACAAAATAAAGGGGCACATTGCTTCCCAAAAAAGTAAAATAAATGAACAAATAATGCCCATCATTTCTTCACACCATGCATGCATGCAGTGATGTGTTGTTTCCTGCAGTAAGGATTTGCTCTTGCAGTCTTATGCTTATTATCCCAAAATTGCTTGTGTAAAAAGCTGTTTCATTTTACCATTGGCAATACTCAATTTTGTGACTGTAAATTATGTGATCTGGCACAGATTTATATGTCAACAACTAAATGATACTCAGTTTATATGTTTTCACCTTTTTGATATTCAAAGAGAATAATGTTTGCCTATCTTTCGATTACTTGACTTTGTGCCATTATCTTTTGTCTAACAACCCTCCCTGAATGTTTTCTGGTGCTGATGTTTGTTGTATTGTCCTAGGGGAGTTGGTTTCTTGAGATATTTTCAAGTCAAACAGTTGCCCAATTTTCTTCTTGCATCACCAATATTGTCTCTAGCTCTTTGTTCAATCGTCTACTATGTTAAGCGATGGCCTGGGGTTTTTCTCTCACTTGGTCTTCGAGCTTGTTCCGAAGAACGAGAGGTGGTTGCCTATCCATTATATCGGGGAGCTGAGGAACAACCAGGAGCTGCTGGTTTTTCAGAAAGTGATACTGCTAAAGTAGTACTGCGAGGTGTGTTTTCTTCCGACCTGTAGAATGACTTTTTTGTGCAATGTGTGTGACAATTGCTATTCTGTTATTAGATCTGGCTGAAAAAAGGGCAGTAGTGATGCTTTTTGCTTTTAAAAAATGAGGTATTCATGCGGCTCATTTTTAGTGGTTCGATGTTAAAAAGTTAATCATTTCACTTCAGTTGAGCTTGGCAATCAATTGAAACTTACCATAATTCTGTAGGAGTTTCTAGCATTAGCATGTTTTAGATACTTCAACCTGATACTTGCCTTTTCCTGCATTTCTGACTTGGAGATCTAATGACTTTCAACAATGATGAAAGTTTCTGTTCACGTGAATTTGTGTGTATTGTATTCATTGAGCTTTTCTTTGCATTAATGGAAGCAGATTTTGTGTTCAGTCAGTTATGTCTATTAAAATCTCAATATTTCAGTAGTTGAAAAATAAACAAGTCTTTGAATATACAGAAACCAAATGTCATGTTGCAATCTTGATTACTGCTTTCCTGATAATTTATCGAAACATTGGTTCCTTTTAATCTGGTATCGCCAAGGCAAAAGATGTGTAATAAAATGGAAGATATGATCATATGATGTAAACTATATGTACAACTGTGTCCCTGTTGGCTTTGTAAGAATTTAAGGTTCCCAATTCAAGTAAATTTTAACAAATTTTGCGCGCCTTTTTATTCTGAGTTTTACACACATGCATTTTTACCAGATCACTATCCATCTATGTTAATGCTGTTAATTTGCAGCAGGGCTAGAGATTTCTCAATATAGTTCTCAATATTTATAGTTTTATACTAAGAAATCTCAAATTCTTTTGTAAATCAACTGTACTAATATCAATTGGCGATAATATAGTCCCCCTTGATTGCAGTAAAGCTGTCATAAACTTTTCTCTACTTTTCTTTTTTGTTTTTTGTAAGGGTCATCTATTCTTATTTTGAATAGGATTCATTATCTTCTCAGTTTTCACTAGAGTTATTATCTATCCATAGGGGACAAGCTTCCCGCACTCAGGAAAAGAGGCATGAATAAAGAAAAGACGGTCAAACAGGAATCACACAGTGAAACAGCAGACACACTACAATGTGATCCTGTTGTCATGCTTCCTTTTGTTATACACTTGAGCGTAATGGCTGCAACAGCATTTTTTGTGATGCATGTTCAGGTTAGTCTCTCAAGCTGGTTTTAAATTTAGCACCGCATCCTTCGTTTATATTACAGAATCAGCTTGTCAAGTTTCATGCCATAATTACAAAAGTAGTAGTTGAACTTGCTGAAGTTCTTGTTGAATGTCTTCATTTTCATTTTAACTGTCTTCGCCATTACCTTTGCTTCTTGCATTAATGAGCCTTCTTGCTACTTATATAACGTAAACCATATTGTATTGTTTTTGTCATTGGGGTGGTCCAGGTTGCAACCAGATTCTTGTCTGCAAGCCCACTGGTATATTGGTTTGCTTCCCACACAACGGAATCCCTGGGTGTGGGAAGAAGATGGGGTTATCTCATTTGGGCATATTGTGCGGCTTACATTTTCATGGGCAGTTTGCTATTCTCAAATTTCTACCCTTTCACTTGAGGAATCTGGATAATTTTCCATCTCCAATCCGGTAACTATTATCTATGACACTTTGACTCACATGGAAGTTTGTAGTATTATATTATGAAACGATTAGACATGTAATTTTTGTTGAATAAGTTATAGCATGTCCTATTGGATGATATTTTGGTATACTTCTAGTTCTTTTCTGTGTTCTACGCATGAATTTATTTTATGTATTCACGTCAATGATATGATTTTGATGATTTGTAAATCCATAATCATCGAAAATATTTGCACAATTGGGTCGGATTTGAATGTTGATTAATTTACTTGTAATATTTGTTGTGTGCAGCACAATAAATTACTTGTACTTTTTCTAAGTCCGTACAATTGATATTTGTAGAGTTGAATAATAAGGATATACTACTATTAAGTTATACTTAATAAAATGAGGCGAAATAGTGGGATTTGATTATTTGATACTTCCTCCGTCTAAGTCAAATTGTTACGTTTGACTTTTTGCCACTATTCACTGTTTAAGTTTTATTCGAATTTTTATCATAGTTATGTAAGAAAAAGCACAGTTAAGTGAGATCTTGTTAGATTGTCTAATCTTGTAGTTTAAGAATATTAAATTTTTATAATTTTTTATTGTACACAATTTAAGTTATTAACCGTTAAAAATGTGTATTGGCATACGTGTCAGGTGGGTCCGTAACAATTATAATGAGAGTAGGTAGTATACTTCTGAGTTCTGTCTAGGGAAGCACTTTATTACCCATTGGTCGGAAACTGTACCAAACTAGTGGTACATATGGCTTTATTTCACTCTACAACATGATTTTGTATTAAATTATCCTCCGTCCGTCCCATTTTATATGTCACATTTTTTTGGACACAGTATTTTAGGTAGAATGAGTTATTGTATTAAAGTACAGTAAATAGTTGATGTGATGTTTGTTTGAAGAGTAAAATTTTCTAAATAAGGAAATGTGATAATTGAAGTGGGATATACCAAAATAGAAAGTGGGACGGAAAAAAAACCCAAAAGGTCCCATATTTTTCAAAAATTTCCCAAAACGTCCCACAAAATTTGAATTAACCTAATCCGTCCCATAAGTTTACTAATTTTCGCCTAATCCATCCAAAGCTCTTTTAATGATGTTTTTATGCTGACATGGCATATGATTATAAAATCTAACAATTTTGACAGTGCCACATTGGCATTTGACCATTTATTAATCATTTTGACTACCCAACCCAAGCCTCAACAACACCCCCTTACTGCCAAATCCAAGACACAGCCCTGACACTTAGCGACGGCGATGATCCCGCGGCCGGATTCACGCGGATATACCGCCGACGGCGGCCGGCACAAAAAGATCAAACAAAAAATATATCACTCACAAAGTTTGAAACTTCAGATTCTCAATCACTAAATACAAAAAAAAAAAAAAATCCATCAATTTGAAATTTCTAACAAATATGTCAACCATATATAGTGAAATAATACATTCCAGAAATAGTCTCTTGAAATAGTCTTCGGCCTCCTCCCTCCTCCATTTGAAGACGTAAACCAAAACAAAGATATTCTGGCTCCATGGTCATTGATCTTCGTTGATTTCCACCCGCAGAACCCCAAAAAATCATCAAAAAAATCCAAATCACCAAAACCTCCAAATCACCAAAAAAAAAAAAAAAACACCAAAAATTCCTAATTCTCAAGAATTCCCCAAATTGAATATCCAAATCCAAATCCCTAATCTCAAAAATTGGAAATAATTTTGAATACCCAAATTGAATATTCAAATCCAAATCTCGAATCAAAAAAATTAGAAATAATTTATTGAAACATCAAGAATCACATGGAGGAGATTGGAATTTGAGAAATATTAACCGAATGGGGAGGTATCCGAACAGTGGCCGGAGAGGGGAGAAGTTGCGCGCGCGCGCGCGAGAGAGAGAGAGAGAGAGAGAGAGAGAGAGAGAGAGAGAGAGAGAGAGAGAGAGAGAGAGAGAGGGCGGCGGCAGGAGGCGGCGTGGTGCAGGCGACGATGGGAGGAGGGCGACAGATCTGGTATAGATGGGCGGCTGCTGTGTTGTGGCGATGGGAGACGAAAGGGGCGGCGAGGGAGGAAGGGGGCGCAAAACGAGAGGGACGATGGAGAGGCGGCGGCGCTGTAAGGCGGACGGCGCTGCTGGTCGGACGCAGCAGAGGGAGGAGGCGAGAGACAGAGAATACGGAGGCTTGGGGAAAACTTTAAGAGACGGAGGCTTGGGTAGGGTAATTTTGGAATGAGGAAAATTTTTACTTCTCTTCGGTCCAAAAATGACATGTAGGCTGCCACCTAGGTTCAATAAGTAGTCAAATTATTGTTAATTCTTAATTATATGCCATGTCAGCATAAAAACATCATTAAAGGGGCTTTGGATGGATTAGGCGAAAATTAGTAAACTTATGGGATGGATTAGGTTAATTCAATTTTTATGGGACGTTTTAAGAAATTTTTGAAAAATATGGGACCTTTTGGGTTTTTTTTTCCGAAAGTGGGACGGAGGGAGTATCATTTATAATTTTAGTAACCCAAAAGCAGGTACATTTATCACCTTTGTTGATTGATATGCTGGTTGACTAGGGGTCTGTTCTGCACGCAGCTTTTAGGAGCTTTTGGGAGCTTTTGATAGCTTTAGCTTTTATTTCAAAACAAAAGCCTCGTTCTGTACACTAGCTTTTGGTAGCTTTTGGAAGCTTCTTTTTAGAAGCTACCTGTAGTAGCGTTAAAAAATAAGTTAGGAGCTTATTTTTGAGCAATTACAATTTTAACCCAATAACCAACCCACTACCCAATAGTCTATATAAATATATATTCTTTTATGTCATTTCATAATTTTTTCACAGCTACAGCTAGTTGTACAAAAACACTTAAATAGAACTGACAGTTACAGCTCCCACAGCTCCAGCTCCCTACAGCTCCAGCTTGCAGCTACAACTCACAGCTACAGCTTTGCGTGCAGAACAGACCCTAGGTGAAAATCTAATTGAGGTGAAGAACGTACAAGGGCTTAATGCATTTTGAAGATACATGAGTTTTTTAATGGCATTGATTGAATTTTTAAAAATTATTATTAGTATTAAAATTGAAATCATTTCTAAATAGTACAAGAGATTGCCAAAATTCACAGATGCACACACTGGTTACATTTTGATATAAGCAACTTCTTCTATATGGGGAAATCAAATATCACAGGACAATTATGTGACGAAGATCATCCTCAAAAATTGACCAAATGCAAGCTCTAATATACATACAGGAGGGGGCACTTAAGCTGCAAGCAAGCAGCATATCAACTCATCAACTTTAGCCACACTTTTAATACATTCATTGATGATTGATAAAACTACACACACACGTTACTATTTACAAGCAAGTCAGTCAGCAGAGACATCAACAACTCATGAAGCAGTAGCAAGATACCAACTAACTGAAAACACATCCTTTATTACACTTAGACACTTGCACTACAACACAACAAACACTCTTCAATCTCAATCAAAACCAAAAAAACAACAAACATTGAACAAGCACAAGTACTCTCTAACAACAGCTACAACAATCAACGGATAGGATTTGGTTTTTCAAAAGCAGAAACAATAAGCAGCAGACGAATACCAGCATCATTGCAGGCTACAAGCATCATTACAGGCTACAACATCACCAAAACTCCAACCAGTACCAGCAACAACAACAGGAAACACCACAAAGAGCCAACAACATTAAAGAGTAGGAGTTGGCCGCAATACAAGCCAGCAGCACCAATGGCTTAGAATCCATTTTTGCATGGTTATCCAAATCAACGACTTCAATTTTAGATTGGATTAATATTTATAAATAGTGGGAGAGGGAATTTTATATAACTTTACTAGTATTATAAACTGACTTGAAACCACAGATTAAGTGGTTCATCCTCATCGAAATCCTTTTTAAAAAATAAAAAATTTCAAATTTTAAATCTTTTAAAAAACAGAAAATTGTTGGAATTCCATATAAATTGGAAATTTCATATCTTTGTAAACTGAAAATTAAGATTTCCATATTCAAATTAATATATCTATTAAAATGAATAAATTAAATAAATAAATAAATGTAAAAATCTAAATTTAATTAATAAAAATACAAAATATATAAAAATTGTAAATTTGAAATTGAACCAGTAATGGTCATATATATATATATTTACTAGAAATCGTCCGCCGCGCGCTATGCCGCGCGGGATGACGGACGGATTTTCACTGTTATGTGGTCGCTGTGTATGTTATTGAAGGAGTTTTGTAAAATGAAATGTAGAGTAAATGTAGAGTTTTTTTTGATAAATATACAAACCATCTACGGAGCAGGCAGTCTTAGTTTCTAGAATTTGCACTTTGTCGAAAATCAATCCAAAAGATTAATTTCTAGTAAAGATGTTCGGTAGGAGACAAATTATAGGGAAAGATGATTTGTCCAAGGATTCAAGAAATTTTATTCTGTTGATCATATTCTTTAATAGTAGCGAAGGCTACTATGAAAATAAAAAGAATCAAGAAGAAATAACCTGAGGAGTAGTTTCGTGACGATTCCATTTTTCTCAACATTTCTCAACACAGTTAATAATCCTGAAACAATAACATCAAAATTAAAAACCAAGAAACAGCTGCTTCAAACTTTTCAACAAATAAGACCCTAAGGGTATGTTTGGTACGATGTATTGGGATGTATTAGGGTGTATAGTATTAACATTATGTACTAAAATAATACTATCCTATGTTTGGTGAGTTTTAAGACATGTATAAGTATTATTTAATACCTTGTGGGATGGTGTGGTTATGGTGTATTATTTTTTATTTATGTTTGTTTTTCTTTTTTTCCTTATGCATCTCATAACTATTAAATATTATGATATTATAATAATATTATTTATATATATTATTTATTAATATATTAATTGTTTTAATTTAATTATTTAAATGATATTTTTAATAAATTATTTATTATTATATTAATTATTCTTATTTAATTATTAATAAAATAATTTTATTTTAAGTATATTATTTATTAATAAATGAGAAAAAATTTCTTTTTATTTAGTTGTTTAAAATACAATACACGATGATGTAATACAACATCAACACCAAACACTGTGTATAACATTAATTTCATATCTATATATATATAAAAGTAATATAGTCAAGTTTCCCCCCACTTCCCAACCCCATTTTTTCAACAATCACATTTAATTCATCCAACAAAGTTTAATCCTAAAATTTTAATATTATATATTGAAATCTCCATAAATATATATTAATATCCAATATTAATTAATATACGTTTAATATAATTCTTTTATCAATATTCATCAATATCCTAACAAATTCTTAATAAAATCTATATATATATATATAGTACTATATATTTGTATAATATGTATAATAACACTACATAAATTAAAAAGATTTACTATGATATACATCTTTTAACTTCGTCTAATTGAATAAATATAGTACTATATATTTGTATAATATGTATACTTATAATTAGGGGTGAAAGGGGTACGGTCAATATCAGACCGATCCAATACTGTATCCGATTATATTCGAATCCGAATCTGTATCCAACTATCCAGCCAAATATTTCAATAGTCGCATCCAAATTTGAATCTGTAATTTAATATATACATTCTTATTTGTATCCAAAAATATCTGACCTTATCTAAAAACTGATAGGATATTATCCAGATTTTAAATATGGATATCCGAATATATTAATATATTATTATTTATTAATTAAAAATTATCAATAATTATAACAAAATATAAAATTATTACTCCTATATAATTATCAAATTTTCAAAAAAGATTAAAAATTATCCGATAATCTGTATCCAATTAAATCTATATCCGACATTTATTTGTATCCGGCATATCTATATTCGATCCGAATCCGAGAAAAAAAATGTGGGATAATATATATTCGTAGTCAATACTATCTGATCATATCCATACCGTTTTCATCCCTACATATAATATAATACTCCCTTCATTTCAAAATAAGTGTAACATAAGGAAATGACCCGAGATTCAATGCAAGGAATAAAAGTGCTTTAGTGGAAGTTTTATACCCTTAAAAGCATTTATATATGGTAATGTAACATTTATTATGAAACACCCAAAAAAAGAAAGTGTAACACTTAAAAAAAATGGAGGAAGTATAATATAGTATAATATGATAATTATATATTCATGATTAGATTTGCATTAGTCACTCCATATGTATGTGAACAATGTTCTAAAATTATTAACATTATTTTGTGGGAAGCTGACGCCAAATAACAAATTGAAAAGAAAATAAAGGGAAAAAAGAGCAACAAATCTATATATATATAAAAGTAATATAGTCAAGTTTCCCCCCACTTCCCCACCCCATTTTTTCAACAATCACGTTTAATTCATCCAACAAAGTTTAATCCTAAAATTTTAATATTATATATTGAAATCTCCATAAATATATATTAATATCCAATATTAATTAATATACGTTTAATATAATTCTTTTATCAATATTCATCAATATCCTAACAAATTCTTAATAAAATCTATATATATATATAGTACTATATATTTGTATAATATGTATAATAACACTACATAAATTAAAAAGATTTACTATGATATACATATTTAAACTTCGTCTAATTGAATAAAAATAGTACTATATATTTGTATAATATGTATACTTATAATTAGGGGTGAAAGGGGTACGGTCAATATGAGACCGATCCGATACTGTATCCGATTATATTCGAATCCGAATCTGTATCCAACTATCCAGCCAAATATTTCAATAGTCGCATCCAAATTTGAATCTGTAATTTAATATATGCATTCGTATTTGTATCCAAAAATATCTGACCTTATCTAAAAACTGATAGGATATTATTCAGATTTTAGATATGGATATCCGAATATATTAATATATTATTATTTATTAATTAAAAATTATCAATAATTATAACAAAATATAAAATTATTACTCCTATATAATTATCAAATTTTCAAAAAAGATTAAAAATTATCCGATAATCTGTATCCAATTAAATCTATATCCGACATTTATTTGTATCCGGCATATCTATATTCGATCCGAATCCGAGAAAAAAAATGTGGGATAATATATATTCGTATCCAATACTATCTGATCATATCCATACCGTTTTCATCCCTACATATAATATAATACTCCCTTCATTTCAAAATAAGTGTAACATAAGGAAATGACCCGAGATTTAATGCAAGGAATAAAAGTGCTTTAGTGGAAGTTTTATACCCTTAAAAGCATTTATATATGGTAATGTAACATTTATTATGAAACACCCAAAAAAAGAAAGTGTAACACTTAAAAAAAATGGAGGAAGTATAATATAGTATAATATGATAATTATATATTCATGATTAGATTTGCATTAGTCACTCCATATGTATGTGAACAATGTTCTAAAATTATTAACATTATTTTGTGGGAAGCTGACGCCAAATAACAAATTGAAAAGAAAATAAAGGGAAAAAAGAGCAACAAAAAGAGGTGTCCAAAAGCAGAAAGGAAAAAAAGAGCTAACACTTTGGCTTTTGGGAACCATACCCCGGAAGAATCCGCCGCTAACACCCTGTGCGTGAAGTCTGGGGGAATGTCCAAGTAGTGTAGAATTCTTCTAAAGATGCACCACATTTTGCTAGACAATCCGCGACCATTTTACACTTGCAAAGTACATGATGAACTGAACATCGGTCAAAGACGTCTCGCCAGATGCGGGAGGCATGCCATTGGTCGAGTAGTCCAACAGCATTATTAGTGTAATATATAATAATAAATTAACATATAAAATATAAAATGGAGTTAAAATTATATCTCGGAAATTATAAATTTAAAAATGTAAAATTAAATATATTACATAATTCGTATCAGACAAAAATGTATTAATATAAATTAAATAATGTAAAATCAAATTGATTATGGGCTAAGAGGATGTTTGGATGCGCGTTTTAAAAAGTGCTGCAGCATTTAGAAAAGGATAATCAGATAATTGTTGTAACAAAACATGCTGTAGAAAATTAAGTGTTTGGATGAGCTTATGTTGTTTCAAATCGCAATAATCAGATAATCATGAAAAAGTGTTTGGATTTGTATTTTTCATTACCTCAAAAGGCAACAATATGTAAAATATATTTTTGGCTACACGCAATTTTCTTGCAGCACCAAAGTGGGGCTGCAAGAAAATAGCGTTTTCATTTCCTCAAAAGGCAAATAATAGATTATTGGAAGTTAGTACAAAAACAGAATTAACTGATTATTTGCGTTTTGCAAACGCAATAATCAGATAATTCCGCCCAAAATGCACAAACAAACGCCCGCTAAATCAATAAAACAACAATATTAGGAAAATAACTTAATTGACAAAGTTGCTAAACCACTTTGTCACATTTTTTCTCAATAATGTGGTCAGAAAATTAGCATGAACCAAATTTTTTTGAAGAAGCCATTGAAGGTATGGAAAGGGTGGTGGGCGCTCATGCCACAAAATTACAAAGGGAACAAAGGGAATGGATAGGGGACCGGATGAGGATTCGAACCCCTCAACCTAAATGTTGGGAGTTGGGGGAGTTACCACATGATTAAGTCTCCAACCCCGCATGAACTAAATTTTATGTAATAAGTACAATATTTGAATTTTTGAAATCTTATCTTATTTTAAAATTATATATATAAATTTTACTTACCGCACATTGCGCGGACGGGTATGCTAGTAATACATATAATACAATACACCATAATACAGTACAGTGTTCCAAACGTGCCCTATGAGTCAAGATGTGGCACAAACTCCAGAATATAGAATTTGGATTTAAGAAAATATGCTTGCCTGTGAGATGTATCATTCATGTAAAATATAGGGGGTGAAATATCAAGGCAGACAACATGAAACTGATTACTGTCTGCACACGTCAGACGAGTAAAAGATGGAAAATCTCGCTTTTCTATTGCTTCCTCCATTTCTATCACTCATTTTGGTATTACTTCCTGTGAAATTTCAATTTAAACATGAGGAGTGGAATTCTTAATCTTGCCTCAAATTACATCTCACAATCCAATATTCCAAGAGAGGTGATATTCTCACAAAGTTTGAATGTTAAAAATAGATAACAACATACATTTGCTCTATATTTGATGAGGGCACTAGTCTCAACTGACTCACGCACCCCAGAGGTACTACTAGTTTCCTTCTGTCGTGAACTTACCTGAAATAAAAAAAAATGGCAGCCAATAGATGAAAATATGGCTTGCACATTAATCTTAGAACGTCTTCAACGCCTCCTTTATTTTTGCGGCAGACGGAGTTATTGAGGGAGCAATCGCTCCAACGCTGCCAGCAAAAACACAAACGCAATCGCCAATTTTCGCGTTTTTGTACAGTAGCACGGGAAAAATAGCGGCTACTGTTCACCCGCTATCCATTTTAGTAGTATTACTTTTTTTTTTCATTTTTCTTTTTCTTTCTTTGGGCTCTTTTCGTTCATATCTTCTTTTCGATTTTTAGTTTTTTTAATTTTCTTGGACTATTTCGTTCATATCCACTTTTCGCAATCATATTTCTTTTAACTTTTAACTTTTTTTTTTGCATTATGTCTTTAATGTAGATTCTTTTATTTTGGGTTGTTTTTTTAATTATCATGTAGATTTTTTAAAATTTATTATTTTAATATAATTTTTTATTTTCATAATTAGTATTTTAATTAAATAATTTAAATATAAAAATTAAATATATATTATATATATTTAAAATATATATTAATATTATTGATAAATGAAATATTATATGAATAGTAAATGGAATCAAAATGGAATATTCTATTGTAGAGGAAAATTTAGAATTGTGGGTTGGAGATGGATAGTGGAAAACTGTAAATCTAACTGTAAAATAGAGATTGTGTAACTGTAAAATAGAGGTGTGGGTTGGAGATGGCCTTAAGCTAGCATAGTAAAAATTCTTTAGTTTATGGGTCTGTTCCGCATGCAGAGCTGTAACTGTGAGCTGTAGCTGCAAGCTGGAGCTGCAGGGAGCTGTGGGAGCTATAGCTGTCAGTTCTATTTAAGCGTTTTGTACAACTAGCTGTAGCTGTGAAAAAATGTATGCAATGACATAGAAGGATAAATATTTATGTAGACTAATGGGTAGTGGGTTGGTTATTGGGTTAAAATTGTGATTGCTCAAAAATAAGCTCCTGGCTTATTTTTAACGCTACTATAGGTAGCTTCTAAAAGAAGCTTTCAAAAGCTCCTAAAAGCTACCAAAAGCTAGTGTGCAGAACGGGGCTTTTGTTTTGAAATAAAAGCTAAAGCTACCAAAAGCTCTCAAAAGCTCCCAAAAGCTGCATGCTGAACAGACCCTGTATGTACATATGAACCTATTTTTATCAAAAGCAAAGCCAACCATCCTTGCAGAAAAAAAACTACAGACGGCAACTAACATAAGAAAGAAATAAAAGGCAACGATCATATCTACAAGATGTAAAGGTTAATTGAAAAAAAAAAAAGGAATTCGCTTATCTTTTATGGTATTCCTAATTTTCGCATATTGTTAAAGAAAAAGAATAAGCAAATTCCCTCAATCGGACAATTTAGGAATTTATGTTCACATATAAAAAATGCATACACACCACTGCAATGATGATAACAAGATCATCCCAATGCTTTTCATCTGCAAGTTGGACGGCAAAGCTGTCGCTGCCATTTTCCTCCTTCAGTCCAGTTAAATGAATAGTAAGACAGCAGAAATATTAACTTGCTGTCCAAAAGAACCGAAGATGATGAAAGCTTAGAGAATAAACATACTTTGCCCATAATCCACTTGACAAATCCACCATACAGGCTGCGACAAGCACTTCCTGAACCTTGCCTAGTCAAAACACACAAATAAATTGTTTTCTCCAAATCTTTAGACAGAAAATAGTGTTTAGGAAAGCCTTCAGAGCCTCCAAAATCAAGAGTCAGAGACCCTGTTACAAATAAGATTATCAAGGAGAAAAACACATAAAGAATGAGGCATGAGTCTTGGCATCACTCTTGAGCTTTACTCATTTAACAAAGAATGAAAGAAGAGAAAGTAATTGAAACTCTCTACTAAAGTACTACAAATTATTGAGGGACAGAGAATTACCTTGCAATAGCAGACAGTTTGCTGTGATCTTCTTTCACATTCATGAGCTTAGCCAAAGAAAAAAATGTAAAAACAAACCACACTATGAATGTTGCTATACAGACACTGGCTGTGTAAGGACATGCAGTGACAGAAACGTTAAAATTTGTTAGACAAGATAGAGATAGCAGAAGGATACAATAATCACATTTGCATAATTTAATATGCTATTCAGATCCAATATGTATGCATCAAATATATAGTTTTAAAATATGGTAAATGTTACTTTCTCTTACGTGGATGCTTGATCCCCAAAATAAGCCATCTATAGCAATATTCATATTAGCTTATGATGCTAATTGCTTCAAGTGATGAAATGTCAGGCAATCAAAAGGTTTATTTACAGAGCTCAAAACCACATAAAGCTCCTACCATTTAGAACCATACCTAATACCTAGTTGGAAGAGAGATATCAGCATGTTGTAAATTTGGTAAGCAAATTAATGAGGTAATTTCTAAAAATTACCTAAAAATTACCTAGGCACGCCAAACTCGCAGCTGATGAGGCCAAACCAGCAACAGTGGGGAAATTGTTATAAGAAACAATATCCACATGGAGCTTCTCCCATTCCTCTTTTGTGATCTTAATGCCTTTTGCCTCATCCTCGACATCAGTAGCTCTTGAGCGTAGTTCTCGCAAGCAGTTCTGGAATCTGCTTCCTGAAAGAGATACCTCCTGAGAAAACAAGAAATATGGGCATACAAATTTGTCAGATCAATGATACATAACAGTTTCAACCTGAGATTCACTAACAAAAAGCAATAAAAGAGTCATTCACCCGTAAAATCTCTTCAATATACCCCGATGAAGTTTAATATATAAAATTAGAAACTATGGAAAAAAGTGTTCACCTAAGTGCCGCATACTGGCATCAATCAATGATTACACATAAACGTGAATGTGTGCATTGCTTTCTGAAAATCTTAGAAATTCAAAAATGGAAAATTTTCAAAAATCCCCCGCAAACGGGAAAGATGTCTTTTTTCCCCCTAGCCCCTACCTTTGGGGGGGGGGGGGGGGTATAATTAGAAGATCACTTTGAGTCATCGAATCCCAATAGTAACCGATTTTTGATCATATTCTCAAATCAATACCAGCTAATGGTCCAAGATCAAATTCAAGAAAGAGTTTGCATAAGAAGAAAAACAGAGAAAATGAAATTCAAGAAAGATGAAACAGACAAAGTCGATCTAGAAGAAGAAAGAGAATAGATCGATGGGGTAGAAAGGGTAGTGAAATTTATTAGCAAACCTTGCCGTTGAGCCAGATACGGTCGTGTGAAAAAGAAGGACTAACAGCGACGGAAGTGGTGGTACAGAGGTGATCGGGGTCAAGGGTGACGCTAATGCTGTCGTTGATGGGGAGAATCAGGTCCTCATCGCGCTTGCCCCAGTACTTGATGACAGCTATGTTGGTGGGAGTTTGGGCAGTGAAGGTGACAGCTATGGTACTATCGGACACTGGAGCAACTGCAGCTTCAAGATCCCATATGAAGACTTGACCACCAAGGCCAGCAGATGTAATGACATTGCTCTGGAACATTAACACAGAACATTAACACGTGTCAGTAGAATTGTCCATGTTCTTCAAGCTTCTTCAAAATGTAGACAGCTTCTTGATATAGTCCTTGCCTGAAATGCACAACTTTTTCTTCAAGCCGAACTACTTCTTCCTCCAAAACATCAACTTCAGCAAGAGGCTCAAGTGTATGCACAAGTCATTCAAGAATTATAATAATCTCAGACAAGGATGAACAGTGATCATCAACTTTTTTCCCCTCCCTTTCATTAGCACAATTTTGAACAGCCACTCAAAGTCTCATCCATTGAATTTATTAATCCACGAGTGAATCATCAACTGTTTTCAATATATTACAAGCCAAATAACTCTCCACAACCACCAGACATTGAGAGGAAATGATAAAACTAAAAGATTGAGAAGTTTGAGGGTGACATGGGGTGGAAGATAAGGTGGGAGGCGAGGAAGAGCTCCCAGAGGTCTGGTAAAGGCCCTCTCCAGCGCTTGATGAACATTTTCCTCATGCCTGAGTTTCTTCTTCAGCTTATCCACCTGCAACGCTCTAGAGCTATAACTAAAAATTTACAATTACACAAAAGTCAATAAAAATGACACCGATGACAGATTGAACACATACATCTTGTTGCAGTGCAATCTTCCTTTCCCTGATCAAGCCACGACGGTTCGTCATTCTCTTCTCAGAATTGACTATCTTGCCTCTCTGCAGTTCCACTTTTTCCTGCAGGTCATCACAGAGTATGCAACAACAATCAACTTCCACAAGAAAGGAATTATAACAAGACGGGGAAAAGATAAAGCTCTCTTGCAAGTGAGGGGCGCACCACGCACTTATTAACAAGCTGAGCACAACCTTGCTCGAAAATAAATTTAAATTCAAGACCAATTCGTTATAAATCTCCTCGGCACCCACAAATTTAAATTCACTGCACTATTATTCAGTGTGAAGAATTAATATCAAGCTTGTTCCCATCTTTGCAAACCGTGTTAAAATTTGGACTCGCTTCATTATGTTCTTAATCTTAACATAAAGTGTATCGAAAACCATAGACAATACAAATTGACACAACAAGAATTCAAGAACTTCATAAACATCTAACAAAAAAAAATCCTTGAACTTGCACCCCATAATCAAACCCCACTTATCTAAATAATTGTAGCAAACCCAAGAAGAATCCTTACCTGAATAACGAAAATAAGAAAGCTTTATATAAAAAGAATTGAAACCCAATTTGTAAAACTAAGAAGGAAGCAATACCTAGCCAGGATGTCGGCCCTAATAGAGGAATTGGATCTGTTGTTCCCCCTAAATCGGTTTCCAAGCCCCGTTAATGTCTAAACATCTCTCGTGCACCACTGCCACTGAAAATTGCGACGGAAACACCCCGGAGACCAGCGCAGCAGCGAAGAACACTGCTCTTCGGAAAATGGAATAATAATAGAAAAGGAAAATGGAGGGGGGAAGAATGGTGGAGCGCGGGTGAGATTAGACGGTAGAGAGGCGCGACGCCATGGCTGTCCGAGGAGGAGGATCGTGAGCACAGAGAAGAGAGCTTGCCGATTTTTGCGAGGTCGGCGGCGAGCGAAGAGAGGGGGTGCCGGACTCGCGTGGCCAGTGCCGGGGCTGGCGATTGGAGACCGGAGGCTGGAGGCGAGCGGCGCGTGCAGGTTTCCATCCGCGAGGAGGACAGCGGCGGTAGACGAGCAATCGAAGAGAAGGAGACGCCCCCAGCGTGAGAGCTCCACAATGCTGTTGCAGAGACTATGTCGATTTAGGACTCTCCAATCTCTCAAAGCTATCGTTTACAAAGGCTGGAAATGGGAGAGGGCTTGGGGCTAGGCAGAGCTAGCCAGCTAGGGTTCCACTCGGAGGAATTGAAGAATAAGGGTAAAATTGGTAGAGGAGATCGATGACTACTGTTTAACCAAAAGTACTGTTCATCCCTAAGCTGGCATATATATATACTAGAAATCTCTTGTCGCGCGCTACGCCACGCGGATATTGGCGACTTAAATTTTGTAATGAAATTATAGTTGAAAAGAGGATGTCATTAAAGATAAAGAAATAAATAACTTCCGAGTTTATATATACAGAGTATAAAGACCTAAGGGAACTAATAATTTCACTATGGAAAACAATCATACTGCGTGCAATAGAGAGCACCATCAACCTTTCTGCATTCATTAATATTCGTGAAATGGTAATTTAATTATCAAGTAAAAGAAGCAACTACCACAAGTACAAAAAATGTAAAATAAGTAGAAGACATTGTAAATAAAACTGCTACATATATGAATCCAGATTGCTAAATCGGTTGCATGTATCTCTTCAAGAAGGAATTTGTAGCAGTTTGAATCCATATTAAATAACAGAAATTTGCAAGGGGGTTTGCACCATTGCTGACGCCTGGATAGATTCCCCCAGTTACTATTGCTGGAACATTCGCTTCAAGTGCTCTGTACATGTAGGATTTAGAACGCAACACAGCTTGTATCATCACAAACATCAACATATGCAGTCTGTTGAGTAGAAAACAGTCAAAATCCAACTCATTTATTTGCAGGACTTCAGAAATCAATGAACAAAGAATTCAGATCGCACCCATGATCTTCATTACCTTTATCTCACCTTGTTCTGAATTGCAGCTTCAAGCATAATGGGTTTTTCAGCCTGCTAAAATGGCCCAGCAGTGTGAACAACGAGATCCACATCTAGACAGTGGTAACAGATTATTAACCAAAAGCACTAATGAAACTACCAAAATTACTTTGGTTTTAATACTTATATTGTTGATCTATCTATCAATTTGAAGAATCGCATAGCTTTCAAAGCTACTTCCAATGATTTAATATCATTGATGTCAACTTCACATAACTCAGCGTTGCTCCCCAATTTCGTCATTGTTGCCACGCCTTTCTCCCTACATCCCAGTTTCCAAAATTAAAATTATGCTACTTCGGAATAACAAAAGTAAAATTAAAATTCAGCCCCAAAAGAAAGGCATGCGCTCTTCAAAAACACTTCAAAAACAGGTAGTTGTTGAAATACAATTGATGTTGTTTTGATCAAAATCGCACCAGTCAGACCCCATATTACATATGTCATGTTCTCAGTTTGGTAACTAAAGAGATGAACATCAAATTTATGGCCCATCAACTCTCCCTTTGCTTCTCTTCAATTTTTTATTCTGCACACTATAATGGAAAAATACTGTGCTAAGTAGATCAAAGAAAGATCCAATGCAAAGCATGAAAAGGTAAATAGATACTTTCTACACAAACCAAAACTTCAGGAACATTTCCAAGGGAGCATCAAACACAGATTTCACCTCATTAGTATTCAGAACAGGGTTAAAACCATTCTTGTCCCACAATATTCCACCAACCGGAAAGACAAATAAGACTACGCTACAAAGAAATTGAATGACAACAGATTTCAGATTTGCAAAATCAATAAGGATCCATTTAGGCAGACAGTTTTGCATAAGCATTTGCAAGAGCCTTTAGACATAATTCCAAAAAATAGATCAGATTTCAAAATCCATGGCAATAAAAGGTTATAACTAAAATCCAACATAGTCAAATCTTCCAGACCGGATCAAACCATGCCTATTCTTGGGAAAAAAAACATGAAACTTGAACCGACTACCTAGAGACAAAATGAAACATAATCTTACAGAAGTATATCAGAAACTAAAGCCGGCTGCAAATTTAGCGTATTAAGGGAACGATGTATGATCCAATAATAGAAAATTTAATAGTAATCGCAAAAGCTCTGACCCTTGTGTAATAGGGTTCAAGAATGGTTACGATTCCGACGGTTGAAGGCTCCAATCCAATTTCTTCCTTCGCCTCCCTCAGTGGCGTTTTTGCTCCTCCCACTTTCCTCCAGGCAACGCAACCTCTCCTGGAATCCCAGTGAATCTCATCAATTTAAACTCATAGTTTTTAGTCGGTACTGTTGATTCTTTTGAAAACAGATGAAGCTAACTGGCAAGACAGACATGCCTAAAACAATCACTATATTGAACTTAAAATATGCAGTGTAGTCAGAAAATAAAAAAGTTATTGTATACCTTGAATAAAAGTTGGAATCTGGTGAATATAACTCGTACAGGGCGGTGCACTTTGTACTTGGGAAGACAGATACCCTGTAGTTGGGAGGCTAAACAGAAGCAGGGAACATGATAAGGAGACAACAGTTAAACACACATTAAATCAATAGATTAAAAAGCAAGAATACAGTAGCAATGGTGGAGCAAGATCCAAAAAACCTGGAAAACAATAAACCTGAATAAATATGTCCCATACAGAATTAAGGTAAATAATATTTAGAATTATGAAAAGCCAAATGGAAGTTCCATTCAGAATTCCAAACCCCATGCATCTGGTTGTACCTGTCAATGGATGTTGCCCTGTGCTCACCATAAAGAAGATAGCAATATAGGTTAGAGGATTACCAGATAGTCCATATAATATGTTTGCGATCGTGTCATTTTGGATTCTCCATATTTCTAATCCTGAAAACATGGAGCACACTTTTGTAGCATATAGAAGAAGAGCCAGACAATATAAAAGCACCTATAAAAATAGAAGACTGCATTCTCAAGCATTTGTTAGCACAAAAAATGCTAGAGCTCCCCTAAGGCACTTGAGCTTCCTTCATGTTCTTTGAAAATCTGTTCAGATTGAACAGAAAAGCTCTTGTGTTTGGATCGTGCAAGTGTGATTCGTAAATGGATGAAATGTAAAGTACATAAGGATAAATGAGCAACCTGAAAGAAACCATCAAAACATCCATAGTTCCATCTAGGTAAATACCTATATTTGTTTTATGGAAACGAACCTCTGATCGAGCATTCAAGACAGGTAAATTACCCGAAACCAATATCTGC
Organism: Hygrophila difformis; assembly: GCA_030278955.1. NCBI lineage: Eukaryota > Viridiplantae > Streptophyta > Magnoliopsida > Lamiales > Acanthaceae > Hygrophila > Hygrophila difformis. The sequence continues at coordinate 164,788 of JAOANR010000322.1, read as the reverse complement.
AAAACCCCAGAAGCTATGAAACCCAAAAAACTCAGCTGGCTTTCAAATCAAACCTTCAACAGTTTCACTCCTAAAATTCAATTCAGCTTTCTCACAAGTGTAAACACATTTCATCGCATAACATGGTAGTTATAACACAATTCATGATGTGCTACTGAGAGTTGAATTCCATAACCCCAAACATGAATGGTATAGCAAGGTATGCAAAAAAATCCAGCAGTCCTAAGGTAAGAATTTGTCGCATACCCATGTGTCATGTTGAACAGAATCACGAACCCGAATTGAAAACAAAAAGGAAAAAGAATAGTTGAGCAATTTGGAATGATAATCAAAAGTAATTCATCAAATTAAAATTCATCAAATCAGACACAAAGTACAAAACAACTCCAAGACAAATTTTATCGAGCACCTAGAGTGCATTTGATAAGAATCCAAGAATTCCAATAAGCGGAAAAGTAAATTTGCCACCAACATTCATAAATCACAGATAAATTAAATTATTTGTGCAGAATGGACCTTAAATGGACAAATTTCGATCGACAGGGCGCTGAAGAGTTGAGCAATGGCGGCGCAGGAGTCTTCAGGGATGGTGGCGAACTGGATTTCACACGCACAATGGCCTAGCGGAGCGGACGGGAGACAACATGGCAGGGGAATGCGCTGAGGAAGGAGCAGCGAACACGATCGAGCTATTCCATTTCCGTTGTATACAGGTATACTTTAGAATACCTAAAAATCAAAATATAAAATTATCCCCAAATTTATTTCGCACACCATCTAATTCGTATACTTGCCGGTCCAAAAATTTAGTCCAACCCTAGAAACAATACGGAAATTTCGGATTCTTACCAGATAGGATTGCCATTCCCCATTGAAATGGCCTAAAAGTACTTTACCCTTGGGAACACCGCAGGTGGGGCTGCAAGGGAAAAAGGACGGCGGGTGAGGATTGGGCAGCGCCGTTTCCACCACCGCGAGGACCTAGAACGATGATGGGAAATGGCGGGCGAATAATGAGCGCGACGAATGAAATCAAACGGGCTTCAGTCTGAGGCGGCGGCGCGACGAGCATAACAAGAATTGTGATCGAATTTCGTTATGGCGCGCGCGGTGCTAAGGTTCCGGTAGGAGTCGATTTGGGGAGGCTAAGGTGCGCCTCCTCGTCGCTGGTACTCGCGGATTCCTCTTCTCCAAAGCCCTAATTTCTGGGGCGACGAGCAGCGGTGATTTGTGGTTATTTGGTGATTTTGTGAGGTTATTTGGTGATTTCATGAGGGCTGACGGGAGGGAGAGGGCGGCGGCTACAAGTCGACGGAAAACGGATGAAAAACGGCGGTGGCCAGGCCGGAACGTTCCTACGGCACCTGCACGGGGGAAATCGGCGGATCTCGGAGTGGGAATTGGAGGTTTGAAAGGAACAGCTCAGTGAAAGAGTGAAGGAATAGGGGAAATAGGCAGGAGACGTGGATTTGGGGAAGGCACTGTTACACTGTAGTTATTATTTACTGTAGCTAAAAATGCACTGTAGCAACTCGTTAGGCATTTATATATAATAGATATTATAGATATAGATATATATAATTATCAGATATAATAATTGAAATATTTTATTAACTGGATTATATTTTGATTTGACCACGATATTTTACTTTATTAAAATAGACTACTATATTTTTCATTCTTCCCCAAATTTTGGCCAATTGACTTCTTAGAATATTATTATTATTATTATTATTATTTTTTATAACAGTGACGTGAAAACGTCGGCAAAGAAGAAAGCTAAAAAATACTACAGCATGAAGGTAAGGAAGAGAAAGAAATAGAAAAAACTAGAATCGAGGAAACCAAGTCCCCAGCCGATCAGCAGTAAGACTTCCTTGGGCATCGTCCGGAGAGAAGGCCCAAGTCGTATAGAATTCCAAGGATTTGGCACCTTTCTTCGCCAAAATGTCTGCAACCGTGTTGCCTTCTCTGAGTGTGTGAGCCCATTTATAACCCGGGCGAAGCCGAAGAATATCCGAAATATTCTTCACAATAGGAAATAGCATATGATCTTCACTGACACCTGTGTGAAAAAGTCGGATGGCTTCTGAGGAGTCAGAAAAACATAGAGCCTCAAGAATGCCTTTTCGAAACAGCAACCGACTACCTCGCCAAATGCCAGTGAGTTCAGCGACTAGATTAGATGCAATGCCAATAAAGCCAGAAAAACCCTCAACTCATTGACCATCACCTGTTCGAATAACTCCCCCGAATCCAGCAGGCCCCGGATTACCAATAGAGCTGCCATCAACATGTAGAAGAATACCCATATATCGATGTGGGTTCCAAGAAACCAACCGAAGTTGTCTAGCCTTGGCTTGTTTCATAAACACCCTATCAAAGGCAATACAAAGATGAATAGACTTACGAGCAGTGGCATGGCTGCTAGGAAATTCACCATGCATGCAAAATGCATTCCTACCAAGCCACACATTCCACATCAACGCCCAAAAGTGACCTGCTTGCCGACGACAGAACGATTGGAAGACATGAGGAATAGCCACACTATCAACAGACCTTGGTAGCCGGGAGGGGCAGCTCATAAGCGACCAAGACTTTACCGCCCAAGGGCACTCGAAAAAGATATGCCACGCCGTCTCCTCCGGGGCATCACAAAGATTGCAGATCGAAGAGGTAGCCATCCCCATCCGGAATCGCAAGGCATTAGATGACAGAGGGTTGTTCACTAAAAGCCACACCAAAAGCCGAACTTTCTGCGGACAAGGGAGCTTCCATATCCAACTCTGAAGCTTATCTTTGTAAACACCACGACGATGCAGTACCCACTCATAGCCCGAGGAAACAGAATATTTGCCGAGATATCCCCCATCCAAACAAGACAATTAACCGCAGAGGGATGCCATGAAGGTGGACCAAATCTCATTACCTCATCCAGGATGTTTGGAGGCAGTATTATAGAAATCTTCTCCCAACACCATCTATCTCCATTAAACATATCACGAACCTTAAGCAGGGTATCCGAAATTATTATTATTATTATTATATATATATATATATATTTGGTGACACATAGAATATTATATTGACCCCTCCCTCAATCTTTTTTTGGATAACCGAACGCAGGCTAAAGGAGAAAGCTAAAAAATGCTACAGGCAAGGAAAATGAAGAGCAAAGCAAAACAAGAAAAAGAAAAGGCAGAACATAGATCCAACATAGATCCAACGAATATAACACCTCATAAAGTTATTAAATAGAAATTTAAATTTTAATTAAATAGATATTCAAAATTCTCATAAATGAAATAATATTTATTCTCGAAATGTGAATTTATTTAAGTCGAACCTAGTTACCAACTAACTTTAAGAAATTAAAGCTTTGTAAGTGCAAAATCATTTAAATTAACTCATAAGTATTAAGTCATTTAAATACGAATTACTTAAAATCCATATAAATTAGTTATGACTGTTTACTCGAAATTTAATATAATTATTTAGTTATCCTTAAACTTAAATCCTCGATAGTGAATTCAGAAAAGTGATTTGACTACAAGTGAGACTTAATTAAGATAATATAAATAGAGCCTTAGGAGGATTTAGCCCCAAACAATGTTTACTTATTAGAGCCTTAGGAGCTCAATATTATTATATTAAGTTGGAGGATTTGACAAACAAGTGTTGGGTTATTTTAAAGCCATAAATCTAAGGTCAACAATAAAGCATGATTAAATCCGAATGAAGCGATAATGATTTTAGGACAAGTATATTTATATTTATCAGACCCGTTAATTTGTAAGTGTTAGATTAAATAATATTGGGCATGAATGAAATTATAAAATTAATCACATATGACTTAATTAGAAATATATTTAACCAATTAATTTAGGGAAAATCAAGGTCGGTCCCAAATAAAAAGATTTTAAGATTTGGACTATTTTTCCTAATGGAATAAATTAATACATTATTAAATTTATTAAATTAAATTATGAGTATAAAATTATTGGAGACTTAGATTAATTTTTTAATGATACCCAATACAAATTGATAGACTATAAAAATAGAACCGTTAGGATCCAAAAGCCAATCATTTATTAATTTAAGCAAGAATGAGTCTATAAGACGGTGATTACTTGGAGGGTAGTTGATAATTTTGTCTTAAATCAAATTATATAATTTGGTTAATATAATTAAATTAAACATTTGCAGGCCTTCAATAGCTCTTAAAAAAAAATTAAACACTCAATGTGTTGCTAAAAGGATCAGTGTTAGCTCAATTATTCCAAAACTCAAACAAATTATTATGATTAGGACTAAAATACTTAACATTTGGAAAGTCATGGATTGCGCGATTTTTAGTTGGCATGCAATCCGGATTATTATATTCAGAGAGTTGGATTATCTCGCTAATAGTGCCATGTTAATAGCCGAATTAGGTCCATCAAGTCCATTAAATCTATTAAAATAAATTATAATTAAGTCATTAAGAGATTAAGAAATTTATTAAGTCCATAGGACAAATTAAGCCTAATTAATTTCATCAAAAAAATTGGGCCATTTCATTAGAGGGATCCAATAAGTCAGATAAAATGAATTAAGTCCAACCCAAAGTGGACTAGACTGGCCCAGCAGAAGAGGACATAGCCCAAGCCCAAAATAAACCCTAACCCTAGTTCCCCTTCCACCCCCCTGCCGCCGTTTCCCGGCGCCGGCGAGCCGCCGGCCGCCACCTCCGGCCTCCTTCCAAATCATCATCCGACCACCATCCTCTCCATCTCCCATCCTCCACTTCCGGCCATTGCCGCCACCACACAGCCACCTGTGCCTCCAATCGAACCACCACCACAACCGCCCCAAAATCCAAATCCGGCCACCATCTCGCCGCCAATACAGCCACCACCATCGACAGCCTTCTCACCACCAAAACCTCCCAATCAATTTCAGAATACCAAAAATAAAAAAAAGAAAGAGAGAAGAGAAAATAAGGAGGAAGAAGGAGAAGCGGCCGAGCCCGCCACGGCCGAACCCTCGCCACCACCGGCGGCCTCCGTCCGCTGCCTCTCCGTCATCACCACCACCGGGCGTCGCCGCCACTGCCACTCTCGTCCCTTCCCATCGCCGGCAGCCCCGTCACCATCGCCTCTTCCACTTCCACAACCCAATAGAAACCAAAGCAAAGGATTAGGAGAAGGGACAAGCATTTTACCATGGGCATTCTTTTAACCAATATGGATTTTGGGGAGTCTTCTTGGGAGGAGAAGCAAGAAATCTCCAATGGAGTGATTGAGGGTGAAAGATTGATGGAAAGGGGGGGGGGGGGGGGGGGGGTGGGGTTACCAGGCGTGAGAAGAAGAAGAAGAGGGAGAGCAGGGAAGGAGATTGCGTAAAGAGAAAAAGAGGGGAAAAGGCTGCAACAAGTTTTGATATCTGTGGGATTAAACAGTGTAAATGAAGGAGAGATGGATCTGTCAAGTTAAAAAGATGATGTGCATTTGCTTATATAAAGCCCCAAATCAGCCTTCACTCTCGCCCCACAAGGCCACAACTCTGATTTGTGTTCTTATGCATTCTCTTTCAGCTTTCGTTCCTATGCGTTTCACTTCTTCCATTTCTCAGCACCTATTTTCTTTCACTTTCATTTTTCAGTATTTCCACATTTCACCTTTTCTATTTCTTATCTTGTTGTTCCTAAAGAAAACTCTAGAGCTTGGTAAGGAAAGATTATCACAGATACCTAATCGGTAGAAGTATTCCGGTAAGATTTATTAAATTGATAATTTAGTTATTATTTACATTAGAAATTAGATACCATCATAACATACTAAATTAATATTAGAATTTTTGCTAGTCAAATAGCTGTAAAGGGATACCTGCTCGTAGCCTACGGATGTGTTGCATCCATTCCGTCTACGGTGATGGTAAGTAGATTTTTACTCTTTGAATCAAACCAAAAATTGTTTTAGCTTAAGCATAATTTTTAAATACCGTTTTCTTATTTTTAAATTTATGCTTATAGCTCCCTACTGTTTTTTGAATTATTGGTATGCCATTTTATGTGCTTTATGATTTATGCAATTAAACATAAAATCCCATGGATTTTTGGAGCTCATTGTTACGGGGTGGGTCTACGCTACTGGGTCGGTCAAGCCCACATCCGCCGTTTGCGTGCGACGCATGCCATTCGGGAACTGATGGAAACTGGCGCGACGCCATGGTTGGATTCCATGTGGTCTGAGGAAATTTCGTACCTCCACCACAACCCTTGAATGTATGTGAAATTTGGGCCCTACAACGGGGAATCTGCACATCATGTTGGCTGATAAATTTATTTCTTGGTAACGCATAGTGTCATATTATCTTTTCCCGGGTTTAAATTTATATGGATTTTTTCTGTGCATAAATAAATTCCCGTTTTAGCATACCATTACCATAACTGTCATTTTAAATTATTTCTGCAGCCCTACCTCCTCCGGAAGTAAATGTCTACTTGCTCAGCGATTGTTTTTGCTAATTCTACACTTTTCACCGTTTCCTTTCAGGTTTGCAAGGCATCATTTGCACGGGCACGGTTTGGGCATTACTCACATGAGATATATATTTTTAAGACCCTCTTTTTGGGATAAAAAGTTATTACTTGGCATAAATAATGATTTATCAAGCATAAACAAATATTTGGGTTCTATCCCATTATGAAAATATATGTGCCCTACTGATTTAAACAATGCATTACGCGTTTAACAGTATTTATGAATATGAAACAGACAACCCCTTTTTAAATCAAAACTTCTACGGATTTATTCCATTATTGTTACCATTGAGCTCATTGAGGAATCTTCATCCATTTTGGCTATACAACCAAATATATTCATTAAGCTTATTTTATACTTTTAACAGTATATAAACTTCTTTGCGAATTATATGCTAGCTTGTCCGGAACGTGGTTAGTATATACATTCAACGCTAATATTCCGCAAATAATTATTTTAGCCTTAGCGTATTTCGGACATCCCGGAATACGTGACGGTAGCACTCGCCCATTTATCCCGCTCTTTTCTTTTGTTGTATCATTAGGGAAAATGGAGGTGTTACAACGAATACCCAGATTCTGAGCAAGCAGATTAGAGATCCAACTAATATACTATATTTTATTGTTATTATTTTTTATTTTATTTTATTTTGTCCCCCAAATTTTAAATTTTCTATTTTGATTGATGGACTATCATAAAATAAGATCCAACTAATATACTGTATTTCATTTTCGTTTGTAGTTTTTTTTTTTTTTCAATTGACATGTCCCCATTAAATGATAAGCATATAAACTATTGTTGTCTATCAAAACAACCAACCAACAATTGCACATATATCACAAGACCAGAATAAATGCAGAATATAAACAAAGAACACCAAGTCTCAATCCATGCATTTCATTATCTCTCAAGGTCCACATAAATTCCTCTGGTACAACTAAGCCCTCACACCTTTCTAGGACTAAAAAAACATATAGAAAAACCCCTTAAAGTCTAGAGAGTATGTCTGGTCTCAGCATATAGGAGATTGTCTACCCTACATCTAGCTACTTACAGATATGCTCAAACATGCAAAATACCATATTCAGCTCACAAATATTTTTGTTCAAGATAACTCTAAGTAAAGAACGAAAATGTAAGATTGAATGACTAAACAAAACACTCGCCTCATAAATCATACAATTGATGTATTGGTACGCTTGGTTAGTTGGTGTAATTACAAAATCAGTCCTGTAATAGTCATAGAAAATGAAACAGTTGGGAACCAGTTTTGAGCAAATATGGTCACAACCGATGTCTGGACTATTTTGTTGGACCAACCACTCCTTTATCCAACAAACTATTTAAAGAAGGAGAAGCTGGCGAATCTGCACGAGATCATCTTCAACAGTCAGCTGATCTCTTGCACTGTTCAAGAAGTATGGCAACTAATATCTCCTATTCCGGTCAACTCCATTCTAAGGAAAGAAAAGTTATGGTAACAATATCTTACCTTAGAATGGAGATCTCACTCACTTCAAATACTCATGCCAAGGAATGAAGACGGATGATTTTTGAATTCATTATCTCTCAAGCCATTTGAGTATTCCCTCCGAAGTGAGAAAAATTATTCCTTCATGTGTTCGTGATTACATCATCTTGAAGGAAGTTATTCGACCAACACTATCTTGGGTGATTAGGTCAAAATTGTGCTAAAGTCACTACAAAAAAAGTGATTTTTTGCGATGAGATTCGTAGTGACGATAATAAATTTATCACTGTAAGTGTGAATATTGTGATAAAATTTATCAAACAAAAAATATTTTATAGTGATGCGATATTGTAGTCACTGAAACTAAATATTTAGAGACAATAATATTTTGTAACTATATCCCTAAGTTGTTGTGATAAGATTTATTTGTAGCTAAATGACTAGTAACAGTGACAATTTTTAAAATTGTGACTAAACTTTTAGCCACAACTTCAATAGTGACAACCTAGTGACAATTAATTTTTCTATCACTAGAATGTTATAGTGACAATTTTCTTTTATACAGTGACAAAAAAAGTTATCACTAAATGCCATTTTTTTCGTAGTGATCTTGATTGAAGTCAAAGAATTCAGTCAAGGATTCCAAGGAGTCGTCAATACACGAGCTTAAAAGAAAACAACTCTTGAAGGAGGGTTTGCCAACAGGTTTCGACCAAGGGTAACTTGAAGGAGGAGCCTTCAAGAATTGGAGTAAGGTCGGGGAGATCTTCACCAAAACAAGGGAGTGTTTTGGTTCAACAATTCAACTGCTTGGAGATTGGAGTTGGGCAAACTGAAACACTATTGTTTGGATCGTGGATCGAGTTAAAACAAGTAGTGAAACCTCCTGGATTGGTATCCCCTAGATGTAGGCTTGTGTCGAACTGAGTCAACAAATCTTTGAATTCGTTTATTTTTCAGTTTATATTTATGCCGCTGCTTATTATTTTAAAACTGATTAACGTGGCCACGAAAGGTATTTGAACTAGTTTACAGGACTAGTTTACTGGTTATCCTAGCAAACAGACCTAACAATTGGTATCAAAGCCACACACTCTTCAGCGAGATCCAGTTAAAAGGATGGATAACCAAGAAGGTTCAGTATCCAGACCTCTGTTGCTCGACAGATCAAACTATGCTTATTGGAAAGATCAAATGGAGGCATTCCTCATTGCACTGGATGAAGGAGCTTGGGATGCAGTAGAGACACAATACCATCCTCCTATTGTTGAAAAAGATGGTGTGAAAACTCTAAAGCCAAGGAGTGAATGGACTGCAACTGAGAGGCTTGCTGCATCAAAGAACTCCAAAGCACTAAATGCTATTCACAATGCTCTTACAAGGGATCAATATCGCCTTATTGCAGGATGTAAAATTGCATACGAAGTTTGGACTACTTTAGCCAATACCTATGAGGGTATGGCACCGGTAAAGAAATCTAGAATCATTACTCTTGATGCTCAATTTCATAGAATTACCATGGATGATAATGAATCTGTTGGCTAATATATTGGTCGTATCGTGATCTAACCAACCAAGCTCTTCAGCTTGGCAAAGAGTATTCTCAGCAGGATATTGTAGGTAAAATCATTGGGACGCTTCCGGAAAGGTTCAACGCAAAAGTGGCTGCACTTGAACTATATAAAGACTTTGATAATCTACAGGTTGATGAATTGATGAGAATCCTACAATCTTGGGAATTGGATCACTGTCTCAGGAGCTAAAACAAACCAGTAGCCTTCAAAACTGTGACCAAAGAAGTTGATGAAACTTCCCTGGAAGACCATGGTGACTACAGTGATGAGGAAGAACTCGCCATGTTGTCCAAAAGATTGAACCAAATCTTAAAGAACTGGAGAACCAGATTCAACACATCCATGAAGAAGGATGCCGGGACATCAAGCTCCAAACACACTTCAAAGAACCCTAGGTCATCCGACAGAAATAGATCTAAACAATCTAGATCTGAAGATGACAAAGAGATTATTTGCTTTGAATGTGGCGGAAGTGGTCATATAAGAAAAGACTGTGCCAACCTCAGACCAAAGGAGCCTAATAAATCATATCAAGTAACATTCAGTGATTCCAAAGATGAAAACGATACAAGTGACAATGATCTGGACTATGGAGTTGCACTTGTCGGTACATGGGATTCAGAAAGTGAAGATGAACCGGATTCAGGTATATCCTCCAACCCTTTCAATATGGTTTCCTCTAATATGGTGCACTCTCTTGCCAACAGGGAATAGGAGGAAAACATTAGCAAACTCAACAGTCTCTATGAAGAAACTTTTGAGAAGTTGGAGATATCCATGGCTGAGACAGTAGAGCTTCAAGTCGAGAATGGAAGTTTAAAGAAACACATCAAGGTTCTTAAAATCCGAAATTAAGAACTTGAAGCGAAGTTAAAGGCATTGTCTGAGCAAGTTGATGAACTACTTGAGAAGAATGCAGAACTTCAGAAAGATAATGATGCTCTTGAGGTAGAAAAGAATGACTACAGACTATGGTATGCTAATATGCATGGTCAAAGAGATGCACTTCGGACTGAGCTTACAAAAGTCAAAGAAAAACTCACCAAAGCCGAAGGAACCCTCATGGTGTTGAACAAAGGGAAAGCCAAGCTTGATGATGTCATAGCTTTGGGGAGATCTAGTGGTATTAAACAAAGCTTAGGATATCAGGCATCCACCTCAAAGAAGGAAAGTAACAGCAAATTCATATCTGGAGGAATGCTAGGTGACCACAAGGTTGTTAAGAACCCTTGTCACTCTACAAGAAGAAACAAATGGACAAGAAGGCCACCTTTCCCTATTCCTCTCAGATGTGATTACTGCAAACTCGAGGGTCACAAAACCAAGAACTGTGGGATTATAATTAAAGATCTACAAGAAGGAAGACCCATTGTCTGGCCAAATGACAAAATAAAGATGAAGCTGATCTCCATCAAACGAGAATGGGTTCCCAAAGTCCAAAATAGATGTTATGTTGCTTTTCTGTCTCACAAGAAAAGTAACAAGGACACAATATGGTACTTTGATAGTGGATGCTCAAAACACATGAGTGGAAAAAGGAAACTGCACAAACACTACAAGGAAATCGATGGTGGATTTGTAGTATTTGGAGATGGCAAAAAGGCTGCACTAGTAATTCAAGGGATCATTGAAAACAGTGGCTCAAGCGAATTAACTCCGGTGTTCTTCGTTGATGGACTTCAAGCCAACTTGATCAGCATCAGTCAACTATGTGATGAAGACCTAATAGTTCAGTTCACCAAGAAAGATTGTCAAGTTTTCAACATGAATCAAGAATGCGTTATGAGAGGTTTGTGATCTAACAATAACTGTTATCAACTTGTTCAAACATGCAATTTTGGTTCAGTTGCAGGTGAAAATCATATCATGCTATGGCATGAAAAGCTTGGGCACCTAAACTTCAAAGATTTGATCAAACTAAGCAGAACAGAAGCTGTCAAAGGCTTTCCTCACTTCAGAAATTCTAACATTGAATTCTGTGATGAATGTGCCAAGAACAAGCAGCACATGAGTTCACACAAGCTGTCTGAACACCTTGGATCAACAAAATGTCTTGATCTACTACACATGGATCTTATTGGTCCCACTGAGGTTGAAAGCTTAGGAGGTAAAAAATATATTTTTGTGTGTATTGACTATTATTCAAGATATACTTGGGTAGATTTTCTCAGGGAAAAATGTGATGCATTCAAAGCTTTCGAAAAACTGTGCAATAGACTCATGGCTGAAAGAGACACAAAGATAAAACGCATCCGAAGTGATCATGGACGAGAATTCGAAAACCAGTCCTTTGAAGAGTACTATATCGCTCATGGAATCAAGCATGAATACTCCGCGCCTAAAACTCCTCAACAAAATGGAGTTGTGGAAAGAAAAAATCGCACTTTGCAAGAGATGTCAAGGGTGATGCTCAACTCCAAGAATGTTGCTGAATTCTTGTGGGCTGAAGCAATCAACACTGCATGTTACACTATAAATCGTGTCTACTTGAGACCTAACACTCTCATGACACCATATGAGAGATGGAACGGTAAAAAGACATCTATTACTTATTTCCATATTTTTGGTAGCAAATGCTTTGTCTTAAATGACAGGGAACACGTGGGAAAATTTCAAGAAAAGAGCAATGAAGGAATATTTGTGGGATATTCTAACACAAGCAGAGCATATAGAATATATATTCCCAAAACTAGGAAAGTACTTAAATCCACAAATGTTGCCATAGAAGATGTTCCATGCAAGGATCCTTCACAACTCAAGGAGGATGAAGACCCCTCTGTATCCCCAAGCAGTCAGAATTTAGAACAGACCAATGCAGTTCGGAACACTACCGGAGAAGAGTCCACAAAGCAGTCCAACCATCTAGTTTGGACACCTTGCCACATGATCCAGAGCAACAGAAAGATCTCAACAGACACATCCACAAACATCATGATCCTGAAGATATAATCGGTGATGTCAATGAAAAGAGGAAAACCCGGGGGAAGAAGATTGATTTTAAAGAACTGGCTGGTTTACGCTGCTACACATCCAAGATTGGACCATCCAAAGTGGAAGAAGCTCTCAAGAATGAACAGTGGATAAATGCCATGTAGGATGAGTTACTTCAGTTCAAAAGAAATGAAGTATGGACACTTGTTGAAAGACCAAAAGACACAAATATAATTGGCACCAAGTGGATCTTTCGCAACAAAAGTGATGAAAAAGGGAATATCACAAGAAACAAGGCTCGACTAGTTGCTCAAGGATACACTCAGGTCGAAGGAGTGGATTTCAGTGAAACTTTTGCTCCCGTAGCCAGACTTGAAGCAATTCGACTTTTGCTATCCATTGCATGCTCTTTAGGGTTCAAGCTTTATCAAATGGATGTCAAAAGTGCATTCCTCAATGTATGGCTCAAGGAGAACGTGTATCTGGAGCAACCCAAAGGTTTCGAGGATCCTCATCACCCACACTATGTCTATAAACTCAACAAAGCACTATACGGTTTGAAACAAGCTCCTAGAGCCTGGTACGAAAGGCTCTCGAAGCACTTGCTTGAACACAGATTCAAAAAAGGAAGTCTTGACAAGACACTCGTCATAAAAAGAGAAAGCAAAGGAATTCTGATTGCCCAAGTCTATGTAGATGACATAGTTTTTGGATCAACACATCATGTGCCCAAAGACAATTTCATCGAAATAATGGGTAAGGAGTTCGAAATGAGTATGATTGGGGAACTATAATATTTTCTTGGTTTGCAGGTTACACAAAAGAAAGATGTCATATTTCTCAGTCAAACCAAGTATGCGCAGAACATTGTCAAAAAATTTGGCACGGAGTCCAGCAAACCTGTCCGAACTCGTATAGGGACTAATGACAAATTGAGCAAGGATCCCAGTGGTCAAAGTGTGGATCAAAAAATCTATCGAAGCATTATAGGAAGTCTACTATACTTAGCTGCAAGCAGACCAGATATAAGCTATGCAGTTGGAGTGTGTGCCTGCTATCAAGCCGATCCCAAGGAATCCCACTTGAAAGCTGCTAAAAGAGTGATCAAATATGTTTCAGGAACAAGTGATCTTGGTATATGGTACTCTAATGAATCTAATCTTTCATTACTTGGCTATAGTGATGCAGATTGGGCAGGTGACACGGATGATATAAAAAGCACGACCGGAGGATGCTTCTACATTGGAACCAATCTAGTCAGTTGGTATAGCAAGAAACAAAGGTCCATCTCACTCTCAACTGCCGAAGCGGAATACATTGCAGCAGGGAGTTGTTGTGCTCAATTGCTATGGATGAAGCAAATGATGTTGGACTATGGAATCGATCAAGAAATCCTAACCATACTATGCAACAATATGAGTGCAATCAACATCTCGAAGAATCCAGTCCAACATGGAAGAACAAAGCACATTGAGCTTCGACACCACTTCATTAGAGAACTTGTTGAAGATGGAATTGTGTCCATACAAAATGTCGGGACTACTGAGCAACATGCGGACATTCTCACCAAGGCATTAGATCGTGAAAGATTCGAAAAATTGAGGAGGGATCTCGGCCTGTGCACGATCGTCTAAAAATTTCATAAAACATGGAATAAGTGTAATTTGTGAAATTTCCTTATCTTAGTATATAAATATATTTTATTACCTTAATTATATTATTTCGTGTAATTTTAATTCTTTTGGAAGGAAATCATTGCAGGATTAATCAAATAAACCATGGTGACCATAATTCAAAATGGAAGGATCTTTTAAACTTGATTTGACAGCCCATCATGACACATCTGACGGAATCAGCCGGCGGGAACGGTTATTTGTTTCCAAATTCAAAAATTGTGATCATGACTAACTTTGGAAACCATGATTCTCCTTCCTTATCTTGTTCAAGGGAAGTTTCTCTTTTCATAACCGACTCCATAATTGCCTATATCCTCTCTCAAGTTTTATATACCAAATTTCAAATCTTTCCGACATAAACCTTGTGCGCATTTATTGTTCTTTCCCAATCTTTCATTACAGAACTACCATGGTGAAAACTCGTGGAAGCCAAAGCACCAAATCACAAGATCCTACCCCGCTTCATCAAAAGGAAGAAAGAAGGTGATATCCCCGGAGGAGTCGAGTGCCAAGGGTCGAGCAAAAGCTGTTCAACAGGCGATTGTCAAACAAACCATCTCCGAAACACCTTCTCTTGTACCTGTTCCATTCCATTCTTCATCTCCATCCACTGTCGGAGAGAAGGTGACACAGGGGAAGCCACCATCACTGTTCGAGATCCCCTTGATATTTAAGCCGAAGTAGCAGGAGCCACTACGATGAAACTGACGGAGGTCGGCTCTCAAAAGGCGAAAGAAAAATCTGTCTCCAAACCAAAAGAGAAGGCCGTGGCAAAAAAGAATGCCTCCATCAGTGAACGAGTTGAAGTAGACCTTGCCTAGGCGTTAAAACCACTGGACACCATTTTGGCGAACCTTCCCTTAATGGGATCTGTCAAAGACACTGAAGCGGTCATGCCCTCTAAGGTTGCTGACGCTGTTCCGAAGAATGCACCAAAGGTGTCCACCACAAAGCCCAAGAAGAAAACTCCAGCAAAGAAGGGTGGTGTACAACCAACTACTGTGACTGCACCTGGTCCAATCACAACAACTGTGGAGAGTTCAAAGGAACAACTGCAAATCACTGCTGCTGAAACACACACCAGTCCAACAAAGGTGTCGGAACCACTCACAGAACAACCGGATGAGGAGGAATTGGATTCTAACTATATGGAAGAGTCAAATGATGGTAGCTCTGGAGAAGAGTCAATGATTGACATAAGTGATGATGAGAAGAATGATGCCACAAATGAAATCGCAGAGGAGATTGCCTTGACTGCCAGTCAGAAGAGGAAACATCAGCTGAGGAAAGAAACAGTACCATCGGTCCCAACAAAAGAATCGGCCCCAACTGATGCTGAACAGGTAGTGGAAGTCGAGGAATCATCAAGTTCTGACGAAAAAGTGAACAAGGAGTCCGGGGTGACACTGAACACATCCTCGATGACGCCCCTGATCAGACTGAGGGGAAGAATACAAATGAAGACAACTCTGGGGATCTGGGATCATAGGACACTCAAAGTGATCAAGAAGAATCTGACCAGGAGAATGAGGAAGAAGAACCAGATGAGGACTCCAAAGAAGAATGTGAACCTGAACACATGGAAGTGAATGAAACACATGCTGAGAATCGTGAACCCACTCCACCTCCAACTGCAAGGAGTTCAAAGAAGGAGTCCGAACTGCAAAAGCGAACACGTTCAGAACCAGAAGGAACCTCCAAGGGTGCAACATCTAAGAAGAGGAAAGTTGTTGAATCATCGTCCGAAGACCATGATCCTGAGATCATCGATGCCGAGAATGCTATTACCACTGAGTTCTACTATGAGGTTTCCGAACAGTTCACAACAGTACTTGAAAAGATGAAGGTGCACCCGGAGATAAAATTAGCTGCTGAACGGTATGAGGAGATGGGATTGCATCAATACCTGGAGAAAAGGTCCTTGCTTTTTTGGGCCACTGAGATCAAGCAATTCAAAGGACAGCTAGTTAGGCAATTCTATGCAAACCTGAGCGAAGATGTCCTCAACACAAAGAGTCCCTGGTTTGAACTAAGCTATGTTCAGGGAGAGGTGTTCGAACTAAAGGCCAAATCCCTCAACAGGTTTCTCCAGGTACCTCGTCCATCCTTTCAAATCTGTTTACTCTCGCTCTGTAAAATTTCATATGACCAAAATTGCTGAGGAACTCACTGGGAAGGAAGGGCAAAGGATTCATGGTAAAGGGTTGAGTGCTGGCGCTCTAACTCAAAGGTTTTCACTCATCTATAAATTCTGTGCACATAATGTTATGCCCAAGACTAATCACTCTGTTGTGTCAAAGAATATGTGCATGTTACTGTATGCTATAGATCAAAACTATGAGATCAAATATGGAGCACTTGTACTTGAACAAATGTTGGCATTTGCGGGCAAAATCAAGAGGAAGTACAACACCACACTGCCCTTTCCTGCTCTCATCTCTGATTACCTGAAGCACCTCCATATTCTTGGGAGTAAGCATGATTGACCCGAAGACGTGGCTGACTTCAAGTTGTCCTCTGCCCTTGTGAAGAAGAAACTAGACCTACTTGGACCAGGAGGAAGGATTCCTGCCAAATATACCTTCTCCTTGGTACGTGATGAGCTTGCTGATAATCTTCTGAAAGTGTTGGAAGCACAGGTGGACACAAGAGTTCAGGCAGCTGAAAAGCTGTTCAGAACGCTTCCAGATGTATGGTCTGATGATGAGAAGGACTTGGATACCAATCCAGAGGAGGAATCTGAAGATTCTGATGCGGTTTCCTCTGAGGAATCTGAGTGACATGCTCTTTTTGAGCATAATGTGCGCTAGAGGGGGTGGGGGGGGGGGGGTAAGTTGATGAAACCGTTGATCGGTTCCTCTGGCACCCCAACCGCTTGGCCTTGGTTCACCTGCGCGTTCCCTAGCGCGATGAGAACCTCCTCTAAAGTATGTAGGTGGTCGCCTACGTTGTTTGGTTCAGGGGCTGCTGGCTCTTCTTGAGCATGTACACCCACATTTGGTATTGGCAAGTCAGGTTGTCTCGGGGCCGCGTTGGTATTCGGGAAAACGGGCTCGTTACGTGGTCTCCCTCTCGATGCCATTCTGTTGTAAGCACAAGAGGTTAGATTTTCTTGTAAAAGTATGATATAATGTTGTAAAGTGATTTAATAAATAAAAGAGTGGTATTAATAGGTTTTCAGTGATTTGGAGCGGTGTTAGTAGAAGTTGTTTGGAGTTTGGTGTACTATTGTGGTCATTGGGAGTTGCTTACTATTCGTTTTTTTTTCGGACTTAGGATCAAGGGTTCAGGGTTTTCAGGGTTTAGGGTTTCCTTGCTTGATTATTATCTCTTTATTATATATATACATACATATATTATTTATTTATTTATTCTAGCATATACCTTGTATGTTGTTTGATTGAGGCTCAACAAGGCATTTGAAAAAAATAATTTTAATAAGGTATGAATAATTTAAATATACTTGTGTAATTTATAAATGCTCATAATTTTTATTGCTCAATAGGAAACTTTTCTCGGGTACAAGCCATAGGAAAGGGAATAGTAGTACTAGTAATAAATAAGAATAGTACTAATAGATATAGTGCATCAGTATATCTCTAAGTCTAGAGAGAATAAGTAGGCGGATCCTCAATGGGGTCGTCTTTGTCGCTTGATATGTCGATTGGGCTGGATGACCAAGCATTGGGAGTGGGCTCGGGGCTATGAGGAAATATGTCATCGGCTAGGTTGGTCAGCTCCCACCCCAAGTTCTCTACTTGCTGTTCTAGGTTATTATTCTTGTTTTGGAGAGCAACTACTTGAGCTTCGGGTTCAGTGACTTGGGCCTTGAGTTGGGTTATGTCATGATGATCAGCTTCCCTAAGGTGTCCCAGATGGGCCATGTTAGCTTCTAGCTGTCCTACCCGCGTCTCGAAATAATTTATATGCTGTTGAGATTCGAGATAGACATTGGCTAATTTCATCATAAGGTTCATCATATTCGCATTTGGTTCGGCCATCTAGTGTCAACAAGGTAGGTTAGAGTTAGAACATGTCAAGTGTAAAGTTAGGAGATGCAAGAATTTAAATCTACATTCAAGTATGCATATGCAATCCCCCCCAATAAAATTTAATTTATCCATGTGGTTTAAAAATAAAATTGTTTCATGGATAATAATAATTAAAATGTTGGGCCTCTATATTGGGCAAAAGATAATAAATCTTTGGGCTTAAAATATTGGACTAAAAAAAATTTTGGGCAAAAAATTTTTGGGCTAAAAAATAATAATAGTTTTAAAAATAATGGTTCTAAAAATAATACTAGTTTTTAAAATAATAGTTTAAAAATAATAATACTAGCTTTAAAAATATTCCGGGCTCTGATACCAACTTGTAACACCCCGGATTTGATAACCCAGGCCGGGATGCCACTGCCACACCTCCCAAGCAAGACACGACTTCATTCGAGCTCACTTGATAGATGCAAGGCTAATGGTATTTCAAAAATAGTTTAAAAACAAACAAGTCCGGAAGTACTTATATTAAAATAGAGTAGTGATCATCCATGTACGATAATAATTAAGTTTATGCAGCGGAAATAAAATAAAGGGGCCAACATGGCCAAAACACGGGTTAACAGGCCCGTATGCAGTCGTATGGAATAATGAAGTAATGTCCAAAAATAATCCCCCCAAATGCATGCTCATGCTCCGTATTATGTAATAGAAAACATAAAACAACATTTATCAGTATTAAAGAATACTGAGTAAGACAATCCCTAACATAGCAATAAAGAGTTTTTTTTAAAAAAATCAATAATAAAAAACTCATTTTTAAGCATGCATATTTAGACAATAATTTAATTCATATTTTCTCATAACTGAATTAAATTTAAAATAATAAATTAAGGCATAGGCATAATTTAAAAACATAATTAAAATGCATAAGTAACGACATAAATAAATAAATAGAAATCTAAGTCTTTTAATTTTCCATGTTAACTAAGAAGAGGACGCCACAACCAAGTTTCTCAAGTGTCGTTTCTCAGATATCAAATTTCGGAAAATTACCGAAGCAACCCCCTTATCAAATTTCGGAAACTGCCGAAGCACTCTGCTTATCACGCCATACACAGTACCACTCCGGAGCCTCGAGTAACCCATTCGGATACACCCGAGATGTAGACTAGTTTTTCAATGGCCGTTTTGGCACAATTTCACAGTATTTCACATTTCGTCAATTCAGGCACGAATTTCAAGATAGAGAGGCACCCTGTAGAGCACTCACCCCTACTTCACGTGGAGATCTAGCTCAGCCTAGATTAATGGGTTTTTAAATAAAAATGTTTTATCTTGTTGACATAACTCACAAATCGTGTGTTTCCCAAAAGTCGAGTTTTTCAACAAACAACCCAAGTCTTTGCCACAGTTTACGCCATCTCAGTTTAAAATTCCAATTTAAAGGCAATCGACTTGAAATTTGTATAGTAGCTCAAAAACACGCTAACGAACAACAGTGATGTTTTGAGTTTTTTGAAATTAGGTGAGGAAGCAAGTGAAAATTTACCATCTCTTCAGAACATAAAATCTGTCAACTTTTCTAAAACAGCGCACTGATTTTCAAACGAGTTTTCGACATAGAAAATGACCTCAAAAATTTAAAAAAATTTACAGACACTTACATGACAGCAAAATAAACAAGTTTTATTAGAGGTATTTTATGTGAAATCATTATGGATTAAATCAGATTAATTCATCAAGTTCGAATTCAAAATCTGTCAACTTTTTCCTTCAAAACACTGTCTGTTCAAAATGGGTTTTGACTATCCAAATCTGAATGAAAATGCACGAAATTTTATAGGAATAATCTTGAGATAATTATCTACAACTTATATTTTTACATCAAAGATTAGTTTTGAACACAATTGACAGAAAAATGCACATCAATTTCGATTAGGCAAACTGTCAAGTTTTTCAAAAAAGTCATGCAACTCAGAAAATGTCCGACGCGTTTTGGGGTATCAAATCTTGATGAAAATGCGTGAAATTTTGATAAAACCTAGATTAAGATGTTAGGAACAGATCTGTAGTTCAGAGCTTTTCGTTTTGGATTCTTGAAATAGGGTTTTTCGTTAGATCTCAGAAAACGCGTAAAGGTGAATCTTTTAAGTGCGATTTTTACGTTTTGATTAAAACTAATGTTTTGAACCATCCTAAGCCACCGATATTGATATGTAAGGCATTATATTACTTGATATGAGTCCTAAAAAGTCTCGGGGTCGTCCGGAATCTATGGATCGTCACGAACGGATCTCCTCAACACGATTCTTCCTCCTTTGGCCACAAATCGGAATCGAAAGAGAAAATCTAGGGTTAGATCGAATTTTCGGACTTGAAAAGGTGAAAGAAAACTTAAAAACTACTTACCAACAGTCTGAAATCCTTGAATCTTTGTTTCACACTCTTCCTTGGTCGAATTTCGTCGCCGGAAAGTGCTCGGAAAGCAAGAACTTGGTGTTTTCAGGTTTTGGAAGAAGTTTGGAGAGAATTGAGAGGAGAGGGGGCTGCTAGGGTTACTTTGGACGAAAATATGAGTTCCAAGACCTCAAAATCCGTCCATATACTCCTTCCCTTGACTGGATTGAGTTGCCAAAGTCGGGGTTCGAAAATAAGGTAAGAAATCGTCGAAAAAGGAAACTTGAGCAAAGCCTGCCGAGCCACGCGGCCGTGGCGCGCGATCGGTCCAGACCGGGCAGCCACCGCGCGGCGTGCGGCTTGGCTGCGGCCGGGCCAGGCCGTGCGATCCGTCGGGCTTTTCCTCCTCTCTTTCGGGTTTCAATCCTCATACGTTCTCGGGCTCAGTTTTCCGGGTCATTTCTCGAATTGCGATTCCTATCCTAAAATTTGTTTCGTCTCTATATTCGGATTCTTGAATCCATTGAATTTGAATTCGTCGGATTCGAATCCGTCGACCTTTGATTCCCGTGTAATAGTTTATTTATTTTAATCATTTTTCGATTTCACGGTTCTTGAAATTAAAGTTCCCTTGCTCTTCGAATTTAATTCCATTTCCTATTATTAAAAGTCTCGGGTATTACATAAAGTCTCGTCCTCATCTTGCACAAATTCTTTGATCTTCTCTTGCAATTCTAAAACCTTAGAAGGTGGGAAGAACTGCTCTAAGAAAGCTTCTAACATCTTATCCCAAGTAGTAACATCCCTTAATTGAAGTGAGTTATACCAAGTTTTAGCTTTATCCCTAAGTGAAAATGAGAAGAGTCAACTTAATTTCGTCACTAGTAACACCATTTATCTTCACTGTGTCACAATAATCCAGGAAATTTCTTATGTGTTCTACTGCATCATTAGTAGGAGCTCCATTGTATTGATTTGCTTGAACCATTGTGATTAGTGCTGGCTGAAGTGTAAAACTTATCGCTTCTACATTTGGCCTTGGAGTTCTATTAAGCAGATTTCCACTAGTTCCTTGTAAATGTTCCTCAATAGTCATTTCAGCATGTTTATCATGTTCCACATCACCACCGTTACCTCCATTATCACCCCTATTATTTTTATTATTTTCTGCCATATTTAATCTATTGAACTGAGCAACTAATTGATTAGTCTGAGTTGTCAGAGTCCCAGTCTTTGTATGATAGTCTTCTTCATCAGATGAAGAGTTAATTAATATTTCTAAGTGTGCTGGTCTCCTACGTTTTCCTAATCTAATTGCTCTTAGGGTACGTTAAATTTCAGGATCATAAGCTATCTCTGCTTGCTTGCTTCGCACTGCAAATTTAAATAAAATAAAAATAAAATAAGTAATACTTAAATTAATATTTAACTTATTTAAATTTAATATATAAACTAAAAATAATTAAAAATTCACAATAAATTCCCCGACAACGGCGCCAAAAACTTGATGAATGATTTTTACTACTCATTTTTAAACCACAAGCGGATGGTTGTCATCAAGTAATAAAATTGGTGAATAACCGAGTCGAACCCAAAGGAATTTCAGAATATTATTTCATTCTGGAGAATATTTTAATTGTTTTTAAGTTTATTAAATATATTTTATATATTTTAAAAGATTTTGTTTAATTCTAGAGTTGATTAAATTAAAACTAATGACATTAAATTTAAAATAAAGCAAGTTAAATTTTTAATTAATAAAAATATAAATGGGAGGTGTTTGTAATGTTTTAAATATTGCCATCTTTATATAAAATAGAAATTGCATATTGATTTAGCATTTTTCAATGTTTAAAAAGATCAATTTCTTCAAATTTAATTATTTTATAAAGATTAAAAATATAGTAATTTTCTAAAACATCATATTATGCTTAAACGGACTTCATGGAAGCTAATTAAATTGTCTAACATTATGCAATCATCATTCTAGGCCTAAATTTGAGTCTTTCCCAAGCATACAAAATTTTTCATAGCGATTAAATGACACATTTCATTTCCCAATTCATTGTGCACATGCCAGAATCTATCTTTAATGTAATTTATTTCCAATACCGGTACTAAAATTTAGATTATACTTTTTATCTCCTGATTTAGCAAAGCGAAATCACAGAAATTAGATTCTAACATTTAAATATGCAGAATAGTGTAAACAAATTAATAAACATGGTAAAGCGTCAATATAAACATGGTAAAATGGATTATAGGTATTATTCCAGAATATAATTAATTCAGATTTAATCCAGATTGATCGATCATGTTAAAATTATGCCAGAGTTATGCCAGAGTTATCTGATAGACTATTCCTAATCACAGTTTGATCGATCAAAAGCAGATTAGCATAAATATATGAAACATCACTTCTGCAATTAAAGCAGAATGGCGCTCATACACAGATTGGATATATTCTGACATTTTTATTCATAAACCAGATTCAACATAAACATCGATTAATTCATTAATTCCATAAAAACATAGATTCGTACTTCAAAGTGATTCTGAACTCCCGTTCTAGATCACTCCTAACACGAATAACATAGAAATCTGTCTACAATTCGAAACATGATAGAAAATTATATTTAGAGGCAAATTCATAACATCACAAAGCAAGAAAAAGAAAGGCAACACCTAGAATAGGAAGAACACGCCCAGAACAGAGTTCTTGATGCATCCTTCCGGCATGATTTTGTGTTCCCGGCCTTCTTCTCCCATTTTCCGGATGTTTCAGAGTGTTTTTAGTCGAATATTGATGTCTGAATGGCGAAGAATGACGAAGAACGGTGATAAAAACTGAGTTCGGGATGTTAAAAAACTGCTCAACCGCGGCTGTGGCGTGCCAGGTGGCGCTCGGGAAGGGATTTCAGCGCCACCAAGGAGACTTGGTGCATCCTGGAAGTGTCCCGGATCAGGCGCCATTGCGGCGCTCGGAGGTGAATTCCGGCGCCGCCAAGCACATGCGGTGCTTCCTGATGCTTTCTTGATTCCGAAATTTTTCTAATTGTTGAGTTGGCGCTTGGGTGGCGCTCCGAGGTCTTTTTGGGCGTCGCTATGCTAATGTGGCGCATCCTGGGCATATGTCAGTGTCCTAAAATCCGATTTTGACCGTGTTCATCCTCCGAACATATTCTTTTCTTCATTTCAATGCCTGAAACATCATTGCAATGTATTAGATTTGCCAAAGTCTTATTAAAAAGCATTAAACATGGTAAATCGAACTCAAATAAGTTCAATTTAACCATGATTACTAATATTTACAAATCACACAAAATATAAACTAAAAAGTATTAAAATAAGGTAACATGCATGCAATTTAGGCATATTTTAGTGCAATTTAAGCTCATTTAAATGTGGTTTCACAGAGTGGATTAGTCCTCAATAAGTGGTGTGTTTGTGTGTCGTAGTTCCCACCCAAAACATACAATACTACTACTACTCTAAACTGACCTGAAACCAAGTGGGTTATCATCATCAAATCCATTTCAATCTTGAAGATGCACGTACCCCTGCTCCCAATTATATGACACCCCTGGAAAATAATTAATTTTAAAAAAAGAATCATAAATATTTAATTGGTAATACAATTTTACCTAGGTTTTAAAATAGAATAACATTTACTATAGAGGCCACCAAATCCCTCGTGCAAAAAAAAAAAAAAATGGAAAAAGAAAAGTATATAGAAAAAATAACATCATGTACATTTCTATATATCAAATATCTCACTGTTTACGTCATGCAAGTCCATTTGCTTCAGGTTGGGGTTTGTTCTCAAATAGATAAAATTGTTCCACGTTGGATTTGGAAAGGCTCCGATGGATGCGGATTACATTTGATTAATTGGGAGTGGTGACATA
This sequence comes from Hygrophila difformis, assembly GCA_030278955.1. Lineage (NCBI taxonomy): Eukaryota > Viridiplantae > Streptophyta > Magnoliopsida > Lamiales > Acanthaceae > Hygrophila > Hygrophila difformis. The sequence goes on along the minus strand of JAOANR010000322.1, from coordinate 140,309 downwards.
GCCTCGGTCACATGGGGGTTTGGGCATAAGAAAATGTCGTCAAATGAACTTGGCACTACTTGGTAAGAAACTTTGGGATCTTACAACTGTTTCACATAAATTGTGGGTTGTAGCTTTACGTGGAAAATATGGGGCAGATTGAGGCTTTCTACCGAGTTCTCACTATCGTGGTTCTAAAGTCTGGCATTCTTTGGTTAAAGTAGCTAATGTTTTCAGTAGTGCTTATGGGGTCCGTGTTGGGGATGGTTCTAGCTCTTTATGGTATATGCTCCATGGTGGGAGGGGAAATGTCTAGCGCCCCAAGTTCCATTCGTTGATATTCATGATCTTTGTCTTTGCATTAAGGATGTGGTTGAAAATTGAAGTTGGAATTTGGAATGCATTACACTTGGCTTCCGGAGGATATCAAGCATAATATTGAAGCTTCACCAGTCCCTTTCTTGAATAATGCGACGACCGATATCATGCATTGGCGTGGTGATTCTAAAGGAATTTATAGTGTCAAGTCCGGGTATCAATGGTTGTGTCCTGTTGATGAATCGGCAAAGGGATGGTCTTAGATGCGGAAAGCCATCATCCTGGAGAAGATTGGATTGCTATTATGGACTATTGGCCATGGTGCTCTCCCTTGCAATGTGCTCAAACATTTAGAGAGGGCTCGCGGCCTCACCACTGTGTTCTATATGTGGTGAAGAAGAGGAAGATTGGAGGCATGAGCTATTCTTATGTCCTTGGGAGAATCATGTTTGGAGGCGTGGTGGCTTTGACATCCATGCGATGATTGTTACATTGAGTGATGCGGATTGTCGTCATTGGTTAGAATGGGCATGGCGAATGTGGGGGCCTTTGTTTATAGCCATGCTATGGGTAGTTTGGTGTCAGCGTAATGAGAAGATCTTCTGTGGGGTTTATCTTAACCATGAAACATTTCGATGAAGGCGAAGCGGCTTCTGTTTCATCTTGACCGAGGGCCGAAGGTTCAACAAAAGGAGAAGGTGCTGTGACCAGTTAGATGGCTTGAAGAAGGTTGGGTTGGTAATGTCTTGCACTCCGATGGTTGCGTTTTGGAAGGGCCTCACAGGTCTGGCTTCAGGGCGGTGATCAGATTGCATGAGGGTCAATGGGTGGGAGGTTGTGGTGGCAATCTTGGCAAGAGATCAATCCTTGAAAATGAGCTTTTGGCACTCCGATATGGGCTGCTGTTCGCGGGATAGCTTGGTGTGGTTCTAGTGGCCTGCTTTGTAAGTGAGTCTGGTGACGTGACCATCTATCCGCCGCCATTCTCAATGGCCTGTTATAAGTGAGGTCCGTACTTTAATTCGTAATATGGAGGGTTGTGTGCTCCGTCATGTTTATAGAGAAGGTAATAAGGTTGCTGTTGGACTAGCTCGGAAGGCTGTTCTTCTGAAGAGTTCTTCACTACTTTAGCTTTTCCGCCGGATGAAGTTTGTGGTTCCGTCGATCAAGATGCTAGCGGTGTTTCCATTGCTAGATTGATTTAGTTTTTGCTTTTTCATTTCTTTTTTTTCTTTTTCATTCTTTGCTTGCCTTTTCACGCCGTTTCACCAAAAAAAATATAATTAATTCTTTAATTAATTTAAAATATATTTTATGGAAGTTTCTTTCAGATAATGAAATGTATAATGAATTCTTTTCAGGCCTTTAACGTTATGCAATGTTTTTTTCAAATTTGTCATTAAAGTCATTGCCTATCGTCTTAGCCTTTATTATGTGATTATATAGGACTGTATCAGTCGGCGTTGTTGCGGGGTATAGGCACGAAGGATAACAGTATATTAATTCAGAAGGTGGTTTATACTATGCAAAACGGGAGGGAAACGAATAAAGGTGTTATGTTGAAAATCGATTTGGCTAAGGCCTATGATTCGGTGGATTGGGACTTTCTTTAGACGAGCCTGCAGAAGATGGAGCTGCCAAACAATTTACAAGAGTTGATTATGATATGTGTGAGAACGTCTCCGTTTTCTATACTTTGGTTCGCCGCTTGAGAAAATTCAGTCTGGTAGGGGCTTGAGACAAGGGGATACGTTATCTCCTTATCTCTTTGTCATTGTTATGGAAAAATTATCTAGCTTATCATGGCCAAGGTTGAAGCGGGCAGTTGGAAGCCGTTTCCTTGTGGTGGAGAGGGACTTGCTATTTCGCATGTCATGTTTGCGGATTATTTAATTTTGTGCTCGGATATGGTGGAAGCTAGTATTCGTTGCATTGGCCAGGTTATGAGGAGGTTTGGGGATTGCTCAGGTCTTCGAATGAATTCTGAAAAAAATCATTAGCGTTTGCCTCTGCTCATGTTACAGTGGTTGAAAGGGAGTGGATTGGTCGCCACCTTGGGGTTACATTGTAAGAATACCATATAGAGGTACGTGGGGTTTCCGGTTTTGCATGATAGAATCAGTTAGCTCATTTTGATGATCTTTTGGCGCGGTTGGATAAAGGTTATCGGGATGGGTGGCGTCACTTCTGAACCGGGTTTCTAGGGTCACCTTGGCGCGATCGGTTTTGGCTGCATTACCCACGTGTTGCATGCAAGTTCATCAACTCCCTAATATGCTTTGTCAGAGAATAGTTCAAAAGATTTGTAGATGGATTTGGAAGGGAGTGGCAGGTAAAGGCTTACATTTGGTCAGCTGGAGTAAGATTACTTGTTCGAAGAGAGAGGGGGGGATTGGGTTTGAGGCAGGCTCGACATATGAATTCAGCTTTGCTTGGGAAACAACTCAGTGAATTTCTTATTATTAAGGAGAAGCTATGGGTTCAATTAATGAGGAGGAAATATAACTGTAGAAAGGGTGGCTTTCCTTGTCCTCATGGGAAATGCACGAGGCTTTGGAAGACGTTGGTCCAGTTGCATGAGTTGTTCGGAACAGCCGATGGTGTTAGAATTGGTGATGGAAGTAGTTCGCTCTGGTATTCGGCAGGGTGGAAGGGGACTTGTTTGGCGCCGCTCATGCCATTCATTTATGTGAACGATCTGGAGCTTAAAATTCGCGATGTTATTAATCATGGTCGCTGGTTGTTGGGCGGATTATACACTTGGATGCTGCGAATGTGAAGGAGGATATAGGGAAGATGTCGTGTCCCTTATTGATGGAAGGGTCAGTGGATATCATGCATTGGAGATTCGAGCCTTCAGAGGAGTATCGGGTGAAATCTGGGTATCATTGGATTAGGGAGGATGCTAGTGATCAGAAGGGTTGGAGTTGAATATGGGAAATATTCATACCAGAAAAGATAGAACATGTACTTTGGCTGGTCGCGCATGATTCTTTAGCTACCAACTCGGTGAGGTTTCATCGGAATGTCGCCAATTGCCTGTTGTGTGCTATGTGGCAATGGAGTGGAAGATTGGAAGCATGCTTTGTTCTAGTGTGCTTGGGCTAAGCAGTTGTGGGTTGCATTCGGGATTAGGGAGGTAATGGACATTTTTCACTCTTAACAAAGAGGAGATTAGGCACTGGCTTCAATTTATGGTGAAGTTTTGGAAGCACACCTTTGTGGCTTGTGTTTGGGTTGTGTGGCTTGAGCGTAATCAAAGGTTGTTTTATGGGAAGGAGAGTTCTCATTGGCAATTGGTTTGGCGTGTCCGGAGGCTCCTGGATAGTTTGAAAAGAGTGGATCCAGGCACTAAACATGGTGGTGCTGACAAACAGTTGTTGCGGTGGATGGATGGAGTAAAGAGTTCTCATTTACACTAATGGCAGTTGTTCGCCGAGCAATGATCGTGGGGGCTTTGCTACTGTTTCCAGCATTGATGGGTCTTGGAAATGCGCCGTTGGTGGTCAGGTTGGCAGGAGGGAGGTTTTGAAGTTGGAGGTCTTTGCTGTGTTGAAAGGCTTGGAGCTCGCGGCATCCTTGAGTGAGAGGCATGTGACGTGCTATATGGATTCATTAGAGGCTCTTAAACTGATTCCGAGATTGAGCAAGCAGCATCATCGCCTTTGGCAGATTGTTAAGGCTATTCGGGATCGTAGTGGTAGTTTTGATGTTTGTCATTTCCACCATGTTTTCGTTGAAGGTAATAGAGTTTTAGATGCGTTGGCTAAGAAGACGAGTAGTGATGAGACATTCTTCACTACTTGGGCTTTTCCTCCGGATGAGGTCATCCATTTGATTCATGATGATATTGAAGGTGTTGGAGTGCTTCAGTGATACTTGGTCATTGTTAGCTTGTTTTGTTTTTCTTGTTTTGTTCCGTTTTTTTTTCTCTTTCTCTCCTAGCCGCCGATGAGGCATTGTTTTTCAAAAAAAAAAATTCAATATTTAATTTCTATTCTTTTAACTAAAAAGAAGTTTGGCATGTTATGAATAATGCAATTCCATATTATGGTGGAGAAAACAAGTAGCCAAATTATATGACTTGTAATGAGGAATTTCCTAGGCATCTTCTAAACCCAAGATATTAACATTTAATTATTAAAGAACGAAATGAAAGAAAATAAAATAAAGGAGTAAAACATACCGCTACCATTTACACTATGTTGTACAACATCTTCCTTCTCAACGCCCGAACCACAAAGGTACACGTGTCTTAATGCCGGCGCCTTGTGTAGGAGGCGATACGGCAACACCCTCATATTGTGGCAGTGCTTGATGGACAATTCCTGGAGGCAAGGGAGCAAGGGCAATCTAGTGGAAGTTTCTTCATCCTCTGTTATGTCCTCCCACTCTTCCCAGAAACTGCACTTCTCAATGCGCAACATCTTCAACTTTGGAAACCCAGCTGCAGATGAAGATGATCCAACACTTGCTGATGTTTTTATTCCCAAGAATTCTCGTCCCACAAACTTCAATCCGCTCATAAATTCAACTCGGAGCAGCTCCAAGCATGGTAGTTTCCCCAGAGGCGGCAATGATGTCAAATACAAACAATTCCATAGAAGAATAGACTTGAGATGGTTATTGTAAGGCAAGGTGATCCACTTTGATAACTTGGAGCCTTGAAAGTTATGAAGTAACAAATGACTGAGGTTTGGATGTGGCTTCAAATCATCTAATACTTCCTCTGCATTTTTAATTTTCATTTTCTCTTTTTCTGGAATCCTAAGACCAATTAAATCGGTATCGCTTATAGAGAAGCGAATACACAGACCATTAAGAAACTCCTTTTTATTGAGTTGTGATCCTTTGGCCTTAACCACGTCTTCCTCAACTCTCATATCTCCTTTGATTTCCAGCCTTAGACATCCTCTTAGTTGGTCCAAATTCCGCAAATAACTTAATCTGCCCTCGAACCATCTCAGTGTGTGAAGACCACTTAATTGACCTATTACCTCATCCGGGAAGTATCTACCGATAGATTCATTAAGGTAAAGGTGTTTGATGTTTTTTAGATTTTGAAATCCTTTGGGAAGAGTACATAGACTTTCACACCTCCTAATATTGAAACTCCGCAATTCTTTCAAATTGCATACGCTCTCTGGCAACAATTTTATATTATAATTCTCACTCAAATCTAAATGTGTCAACCCAATCAAATTACCAATTTCATCAGGAATCTCTTTTATATCAGTATGCCGCAAAACAAGAGTTTCCAAATTATAAAGCTTACAAATGATTTTAAGCTTCTTAGCACTTATTTCATCAACATCCGACAAGTATAAAGACCGCAACTGAATTAACTTTTCTAACCCCCTTGGAAGATGAAAATCTGTCAGATATAGCGCCCTGGCGGCTGCCAAGCAATCACAAATCCCTACTAAATGTTCATGCAAACAGAATAAGCTGCGATACTCATGAACTTGAGAAACTAACGATGACCTACAATTTTTGCAAGTTGCAATAATGCCATTACTCTTATTGCTCCTAAGAAAAGTAGCAAAATCATGGATTATATCGTGCATTTTGCAGGTCTCGATCACGGATTCATTGAACTCATTCGTCGTGAATTCTTCAAACAAAGAGTACTTAGCTAATGTATTGACGTATTCCCGCCCTTCACGCTCCAACGACTCTCCTTGGGATCCAAGATAACCTTGGGCCATCCAATTCTGTATTAGCTCAGCCACATCAATTTCGTAGTCTTTTGGAAAGATGGCACAATACGAGAAACATCGCTTAAGTGCCAGCGGCAATTCATTGTAGCTCAAAGCCAAATGCGGAAACAGATCTATTTTCGGTTGCTCTAATTTCCACACGTCACTTTTAGCTACACTGTCCCACTCGCCCAAGTTGGCACCCTTCTTAAGCAAAAGACTTCCCAATGTCTTCGCAGCAAGTGGCAACCCCTTGCACTTCACAGTTATTTCCATTCCAATTCTCTTGAATCTTTCACGCTCACTTTCACTCAATTGAGGAAGAGCAATACGACTCAATATTGACCAACAATCCTCATTAGAAAGTCCTCTTATTTCGTGCATAACATCCCAATCCCTATTGCCCATTATTTTAGCAACATCTTCATTTCTTGTTGTGACCACTATTTTACTACCCATCCCACCATTTTTTTCAAGGCAAATTTTCAAGGGTTCCCACTTAACGGAATCCTTATTCCACACATCATCCAATACTAGTAGAAACTTTTTATCCTTGATGGAACTTCCTAAACATTGTAGAAGGGATTCCAAGTGTTGTTGTTTTGTGTCTGGGGGATTTCCTTCACTTGCCTTTTCAAGAATCTGTTTGACAATTGTTTCTGTGTCAAACGGATCTGAAACACATACCCACATTTTCAAGGGATAGCGAGCAACAACTCGACTATCCTTGAAAATTAGTTGAGCAAGAGTTGTTTTGCCAATTCCCCCACACCCAACAAGAGAAATCACTTTCAAGCTTGATTGCTCTCGATTAAGACCTTCATCATCCAAAATATTTTTCAGAAGCATTTCTTTTTGGGATCCCCTACCGGAAATGTCCACTTCATTAACAAAAGAAGTGGTCACTCGCCAAAGTTTATTATCTGTAGGCTGATTCGGGAGAAAATTATATTTAGCTTCATCCTCCAAAATTTCACATAGTTCTTTTTTTACTCTTTCTACTTTCTTGGCTATTTGACGATGGCTAGAAATTTTTTTGAAAGACACACATGATGAGGGTGATGGGATGATACTGCATACCTTATGCTCTGAAGCTATCTGCTGTTGGCGAACAGCATACTTCCATTCATCCAACACATCCTCCATTTCATAACATGCCTTTTCAAGCCTCATCAGCCAACCTTTGGTTGTCTGGTTCGTGAAACCTTGCTTGTCTGCATCGTCTAGAATGTTTGTTACATTGATCAGCTTAGTGGCAAGGTCATGAACCTCCTTCTGCACACCCCACACCAAATTGATTTCATTGCCAATCGCTTTGAATATCTCATCAATAAGACGATTAGCTATCGCAGAAATGAAACGCTCGCCCATGATTAGAAAAGATTGTTTTGTGTAATGAGAAAAGGTAGTGATCAGGGAATGAAGGGATGAGGATAGTTTTTGGAAAGAGCTTCAATATATAACGCCAATATGCCGGATAGTTTCTTCTCTCTCTGTTGAATTGTAAACGGAACCTTATTTTACGTTGACTTTACAGATAATTTAGCAATCAGACAGTAGTAAGTCGATCTTTTCAATTGACTTTTAAGTTAAGTCTATTAAAACGGAGGAGTAGAAGTATGGAAGCAATATTTATCTAGTGCCATCTTCCACGTTCTCACAAGTGATTGCTGTAGCCTGAAGATGAAGGAATCAAAACCTTCAACTAATTGAAGAATCCAAACGTGTTTTGTTTTGTTTTATTTTTTATTCAAACAGTTTTAGCATATTCATTTCTTTACAAATAATAATTATGTTTGGTGATACATCCCAAATAAGATTTGAAAAGTTTTTATATAACTATTTGTTGATGGCTTGATGCAATTAACTAATGTTTGTTGTTCGGTACTTGATGTTTGGAAATGGAATCTATCTTATTTTGACTTTTTCTTTTTTGAAACGCAATGTCTAGTTTGATAGCTTCAAAATGCATCACACACAGCCTATAAGTTGGTTATTTTTTAATTGAGATGAAAGTCATTCTTTTGACATTCTAAAGTCAAAACACTCCGCATGTAATAGGACATCAGCCCTACGTATCAATGTAAAGTCCAATTAATAGACTGGTCACTTTCAAGATTACTGTTGGGGAGGAACATTGGCATTTAACTGTGGTCTATGCTAACCCATCCTTGAGCCTTCGTTCACAGGATTGGCATAACATTCGGGAGGTTTCGTCGACCATGCAAGGACCTTGGGCAGCCCTAGGCGATTGGAATGAAGTCCTCAACAGCTCGAAGGCAATGGGTATGACTGTATCTTTGCACCAATGTGAGGCATTTCGAGACATGCTTAGTGACTGTGGACTTGAAACCGTGCACACGGTGGGTGAGGTCTTCACTTGGCAGAAAAATACATCCGGGGGGCCTCTGGCTCGTAAACGACTTGACCGAGTGGTAGCTACAACAACTTGGATGTCTTTCTTTCCGGAAGCTGTCGTAGAGGTGCGACCACGGAGAGGATCCGATCACAATGGCTTACTCCTCAAATGTGCGCCAACGCCTACATTTTCGGGTGTAAGGCCTTATCGGTGGGAGGCCATGTGGGCTAGTCACCCACATTATTCTCACGTGGTGGACACAGCTTGGGTTATGGGGGGTGCCGGTATCTCTGCTAGGTTATCCTCGGTGACTGAGGCATCAAAGTATTTCAATGACCATACTTTTGGTAATCTTGCTACGAGGAAAAGGAATCTCTTGAGACGATTGCAGGGAGTCCGATCGTACTTGAACAGGGTGGATTCGGTCCGACACCACTTGATTGAGGCTCAGTTGATGAAGGAGTTGGATGATGTTCTCAAGCAGGAAGAGATCTTCTGGTTTCAGAAATCCAAGGATAAATGGCTTTCTCATGGGGATAGGAACACTCGATACTTCCAAACCATGACTAAGGTTAAAAGACAGCGATCTAAGATTAAGGGGGTGGAAGTTGATGGGGTTTGGACTACTGATGACGCTCTATTGAGAGACCATGCTCGGTTTCATTTTGTCCATATGTTTGGGCTTACTATAAGATCCTCATCAAATTTGGTTCCATCACCAGCCTTGCCGCCTCTTCAATCCATTGATGGTCTTGATAGGGAAGTCACGCAGGAGGAAGTCCATGGTGCTGTCAAGGACATGGCTGCTTTTTCTTCCCCCGGACCGGATGGCTATCCCGCAATAAAATTCTACAAAGTGTATTTGCCTGTTGTGGGAAGCTCGGTTTGGGAGTTTGTCTCCCAGGCGATGAGTCCAGGAGCTTATGATCCCACCTTGTCGGCTGCGTTTATATGTCTTATACCCAAGGTGGAGATACCTAGGGAAATTCGGCACTTTCGACCTATCAGTCTCTGCAATGTCCTTTATAAGATCTTGACTAAGGTCCTTGTGAATCGGTTGCGACCGATTCTTCAAAATTACATCGGTCCATGTCAGTCTGCTTTCTTGCCTGGTCGCGGTACTAATGGCAATGCTATTGTTCTCCAAGAGGCTATCACTACCTTCCGGAATCGAAATAGGAAAGCGGAGGATTTTCTATTGAAAATAGACTTGGAGAAGGCCTATGATAACATTTCTTGGGACTTCCTGGAGGGTTGCCTATCGGACATGGGGCTGCCGACTTCCCTATGCCGTATCATCATGTATTGCGTTCGCTCTGCTAGCTATTCCATTCTTTGGAACAGCACGACCCTTCCTCAGTTCACTCCGGCTAAGGGCTTGCGACAAGGTGACCCTTTATCCCCTTATCTATTCATAATCGTTATGGAAAAGCTATCTAGAGCCATTTTGCAGTGTGTCGAACAAGGCCTTTGGCAACTTGTGAATTTGGCTAGGAATGCTCCTCCCCTATCTCACTGGATGTTCGCGGACGATCTCCTTTTATTCTCGAAGGCGACTGTTACCAGTGCTCTCTGCTTGGATGGAATGCTTTCTAAATTAGCAGGGCAATCTGGACTGCGTATTAATGCTGGTAAATCCCTTGCTTATTATTCAGCCTCGGTTCCTGCCTTCACTCGCATGGAGCTGACTGCGATCCTTAATATCAATGCTTCGGAGGACCTGGGGAAATATTTAGGGTTTCCTCTCTTTCATGGGGCAGTCCATCAGGTGCATTTTGAGGCAACACTTGAGAAGATGTATACTCGGCTGGGAGGTTGGAAGAGAGCTCTCCTCAATCGTGCAGGCCGAATGACTTTAGCCCGGCAGTCCTTGCGGCCGTTCCAGCTTATGTCATGCAATATTGTTGGCTCCCATCTTCTATTTGTGACAGGATCGACAAGTGCATCCGAGACTTCATACGGAAAGATTTGCATGGTAAAGGTGTTCCCCTGGTATGTTGGGACAAAATGGCCAGACCCCGCAAATTTGGTGGCATCGGTATCCGTCGTGCTCGGGATATGAATATGGCCTTGCTTGGCAAATCCTTGTCGGAGGTTGTCCTGGACGCTCCTAGGTTCTGGGTAAGCATTTTCAGGAGCAAATATGGGAGGATTCTCAATTCGAAGCCTGGCGCATCTGTGCTGTATAGATCGCTTACGAAGGTTGTCCCTTTTCTCATGGATGGTTTTCGTTTGAGAATTGGAAATGGTGACAGTAATGTGTGGGACAGCGCTTGGCTACGGGGAGGGGCGATTGGGCCTCGCGTTCCATATGTTCACATCTCTGACTCGGCCTTGCGGCTCAAGGATATATTTCGGGATGGAGATTGGCAGTGGAATGACTTGTATACCATGGTTCCGGATGATATTCGATTGGAGGCTCAAGAGTTTGGTCCGCTTGTTCGCCATGCCATGGCAAGGGACAAGGTGTGCTGGACTTTATCATCTACTGGAGCATACTCGGTTAAGACAGGTTATGTGTGGCTTCTTCAGAAGCGTAGTGTGCATGGAGATCGGTTGAGATCTTGGGCGTGGAAAATTTGTGCGCCAGAGAAGGTGAGGGTCTTTGCTTGGCTTGCTGCGTACGATGTTGTGCCAGTCAACGAGGTTCATTTACACCGTCGTATTACTAACAGTGGTACTTGCAATGTCTGTGGCGACATGGTGGAATCTCTTATGCACTTGCTATTCCGATGTCACTGTAAGTTTGAACAGGCTGGGAGGCTTTCCTTCGCCTCACTGGATTGATAAATTTTCGAATGCTTCTATTTTCCTTGCGCGTTTTGGCAAGCACTGGTCGGGACTCCAGTGGGCGACAATCTGGTGCATTTGGATCGCAAGGAATGAAATGTGCTTCAAGGGTGAAGCTCCTAATGCTGCTGTGGTGGTCCGTCGGGCACGGTTTCTTGGTCCAGCTTTTGATAAAGCTTGTGGACGTGCTCCTCGTACAAGAGAGATGAGGTTAGTGCAATGGAATCCTAAGCTATACAGTGGAATTATCCTACATGTTGATGGGAGTTCTTTCGGTAACCCGGGGCGTGCGGGTTTTGGTGGTGTGATTAGAGATGGGAGTGGCCGGTGGTTGGAAGGCTTCTCCGGATCGATTGGCTTTTCTCCTAATCTTGACGCTGAGCTTCATGCTATTTGGAATGGTGTTAAGCGGGCTCATAGCTTAGGAGTTGAGGCCATGTGTTGCTATTCGGATTCTGAGGATGCATTGAGACTCCTCACTCAGCATATTGATCCTGGTCACAGTCATTTTGCTTTGATTCGGAATATTCAGGACATACTTGATTCCCACCCGGGCTACAAGTAGTATCATATTCTTCGGGAGGGCAACTCTGTTGCGGATGCTTTGGCAAAGAGAGGGTCTCGATCAGAGGAATTTTTTACGACATGGGCATTCCCTCCGGATGATGTTCGACCATTGCTATTTGTGGATTTCTCGGGAGCCTGCTTCCCCCGTTACTAGTCTTGTTTATTTTATTTCCTCCTTTCCTTTTTCTGTAATTTTATCTTTTTAGCTGATGCTTTGCATCCTTTCACCCAAAAAAAAAAATTAAGAATTATTTTTTCCAAAAATAAAAAATATAACAGGTATATCCGATAATATTGTCGTATAGTCCTCTATCCCTCCCCTTTATTCTCTTTGTAATTTATGTGCATAGGCTTCCGCCACCTCTTTCCTAGCTTGTTTACACCATTTATCAAGTATTCAAATCTTTATCTTCGTTTACACATTCATTTGCAAATTGTAACACAAAATTCGGCCTCTTCTTCTCATATTATTTTTTTATATTTATTTATTTTATTGGTATCAATTTTTCAAATTTAAAATTAGTATTTGTTATACTACTATTAGTAATTGTACATGCAAAAATGTCAAAATTGTGTTGTAACTTTGTCAATTTTTCAATTTGGTGCAATGCCATCCACAAGTTTGCTAATTGTGTTTGGTGATGCATTCCAAATTATATTTGATAAGTTTTTATTAATTACACACAAGTTTTTATTAATTGGCATCCACACAATATTACTATTGGAAGATATGATGCGAGAAAAATCTAGTGTTTCAACTTCTGCTATTTCGGCAAGTCCTGCGCCTCCGGCTTCTCAGGCACAAATCGATCCAGGTGGTCGGCCACGTTCCTTTGCCAAGACCTAGAGTAATGGTGAGCAGCGGGTGCCCCATACAGCGACGGCAAGGAGAGATCTTATTGCGGAAGGTTTGGTATGTAAAAGTTACATGGGTAATAATCCGGCGATCCCGAAATTTGTTATTGATGAGTCCTTTGAGAGGGATGCCAGTAAGGTGTGGGAGCAATCTCTGCAAGTCAAGGTCATGGGCATAAGGTTTGGATATATGGCGTTGAAGGATCGGCTCAAGCGTTTGTGGAAGATGTAGGAGACTTTGAACTTATTGATGTTGTGCATGGCTGTTTTATCGCAAGATTTGAGGCGGTAGTCAATGGGGGATCATGGATGATATTTGATCATTACTTAGCCGTCATGCCTTGGTCTTGGGAGTTTGATCCCAGCAAAACACAAGTCAGCAAGACGTTGGTATGGGCGCGCCTCAACGGATTATCGATGCACAGGTACAGGGAGGACATACTATGGGCGGTGGCTTCTGGGATTGGGGATGTTATCAAATTTGATAACTGTACGCAGAAGTCTTCTCGAGGGAGGTTTGCTTGTGCATGTATAGCGCTGGATCTCAATCAGCCGGCCATGGGTAAAATCATGGTTAATGAGGATTCGATGTCGTATGAGGGTTTGCATGTTATATGCACTAAATGTGGAAGATATGGGCATTTCGATAGGGACTGTCAGCATGCCCCGGTTGATAGCGGTATCGGGACTGATCATATTAAACACGCAGAGGGTACAGATGATAGTGAGCAGGTTGGTCAGGGGGTGGAAGGCGAGGGACCGTGATACTAGTGGCCGTAGGGATTCAGAGGTCGAGGGTTGTGAGGAGCCGGCTTATGGGGAATGCCTTACTATGGTCCGAAAGAAGAATAGATTTGACGGCGGCCGCAGAGAGAGGAACATAAAACAAACAAGATGAGTGATGGTCCGGAGGCAAAGGGAGAGACGAGAAACGCATCTCAGGGGGATACGACTGAGGTGCATGTAGGGCAGGGAGTCAGGCCTTTGGATGAAGGCCTGTCGGAGACCAAGGGAAGGAGGTTGTACGGGCTGGTTGGGACATAGTGCTAGTGGAGAGACAACCGAAGGTTGGTGAAAGTACCTCACATGGTGTTCAAAGGGCTCGTAGGGATCATAGCCTGGATTTTGGGAGATTCTAGGTGCTACAGGATGAAGCCATGGAAGAGTGCCCGGGCCGGGGATTGAATACAGGAGTTCTGTTGCGTTTGACTAACACAGAGGAGGCTGAGTCAACCCCGTTTAACAGCGTGGATAAGGAATTTGTCGAGGCAAAGACACAAGCTGATGAGGATCTGCAATGCTAGTTCATTTTTGGTGTTTTATTTTTCTAATTATGGATATATGGAGTTAAAGGATTTTAATATTGTAGCATGGAATGTTTGTGGTATCTTGAGTCGTACGACCCAAAGATGGATGAGTGAGTTACTTAGGGAGCATCATCCGGATATTCTGTGTGTGATGGAGCCTCGGGGGCAGTATAGTAGGGTTAGAAACTTCATTGTTCGGGCGGGTTTCTCTCCGGTCAGTATCCAGGAAACTATTGGCATGGGGGGAGGCATGTGGGTACTTCGGGCCAATCATGTGGACTATCAGATTACGGTAGTGGATTACACGGATAGGATGATCACGGTCGAATTGATTAAAGGGGCAGTTTTTTGGTGTGTTACTACTATTTACGCTTCGCCAAATTATCAACGTCGTAGAAATAATTGGATGTACCTGCACGGCTTGGCAGATCAGATGGCCGGGCCTTAGATTTTGCTTGGAGATTGGAATGAAATTATTTCGGAGGAAGAAGTTCAGGGAGGATTGTATCTGTGAGACCGGGCGACTGAGTTTAGAAGGGTATTGGACTACTGTCATTTGATGGAAGTTTCTTCTGTTGGAACGGCTTTCACCTGGTCTCGAATGGCGGGGGCGGGCAGAAGGATTAGCAAAAGACTATATAGGTGTGTGGGCAACCTAGAATGGATTAACTTTTTTGGAGAAGGTCGGGCTATTCATCTTCCCCGAATAGGTTCGGACAATTCCCCTTTAAAGCTGTGTTGTGGGGAACAATTGAGAGCACCAGGGCCGTATCCATTCAGATGGGAAGCAGCTCCGGAGGGGCATCCAGTTTATTTGGAAGTGGTAAAGCACTGTCGTGATCAGGTAGGGGATGATCTCCCTCAGTTATTGGACAAGGTACAGGAGGAGTCCAAAATATTTAATCTGGTTGTTTCTGGCAACATAAGAGACCGCAAAGAGAAAACTGAAAAATCGAATTATTGGTGTCGAATGCTGCTTGAGAAGGGTGGATTCCGCTAGGCTTCGACGACTAGAAAGTGAGCTCAATGGTGAGTTGGGGATGCTTTTGGAGCAGGAAAAGATCTTATGGTATCAAAAAGCAAGAGATAAATGGGTGAAGTTAAGGGATCACAACACACATTATTTTCATGCTCGGACGAAGGTTCACCGTAAGCATAATCGGATTTATGGCCTTAATATTGGTGAGGAATGGGAGACACGTTATGAGGTACTCGAGCAACATGCCCTCTCTCATTTTGAAGCTATGTTTGAGGATCATTCAGAGTCGGGTTATGGTGCTGAGTTACCATGTTTATATTCGCTGTGGAAAGCCAAAAAGCCATCCTGGAGTTGGATGTTACGGGGGAGGAGGTTAAGGCATCGTTGGATTTGGTTCCCTGATGAGTTTCCATGTTTATATCCTCTCTCATTCCGCTGTTGGAAATCCAAAAAGCCGGGTGTTGGCTGCTCAGGGGCCTGATGGGTTTCCTGCAGTGTTTGTTAAGAATTATTGGGAGATTGTACGGGAGTCGGTGGTTAATATGGTTACTAGTGTTATGGAGTCTCGACAGGTGCCAGAGGAATTTGCACATGCGTCTATGTGTTTGCTTCCCAAGGTTCAGTACCAGTGTTTATTAAGTAGTATCGTCCACTCATGTTGTGCAATGTGACTTTTAAAATTGTCACCAAAATTCTGGTCCGGCGCATGCAACCCATCCTATGTGATATTGTTAGTCCGTTTCTGTCTGTATTTTTTCCGGGTCGCGGCACGGCTGATAATGGACTATTATGACTGGAGATAATTGCTTCGCTAGAGAACCCCAGATTTCATTACAAGGCGGCTGTTGTGAAGATAGATCTGACCAAGGCATATGATACGGTTCGTTGGGATTTCTTACAAAGTTTTTTGGATGAATTGGCTCTACCAGGAGGGTGTCGAGATCTCATTATGGCATGTGTTCGATCTGCTAGTTTTTCTATTCTATGGAATGGTTCGCATATTGGAAACATCAGGCGCGCTTTGGTTTACGGCCAAGGGGCCCCCTTTCGCCATATTTGTTTGTTATTATCATGGAGAAACACTCACGGACTATAATTAAGGAGGTGAAAGATGGTGGTTGAAGGCTGATGGAGTTGAGGCTTGGAGGCATGGGGATTTCAGATCTTATGTTTGTAGACGACCTCATTTTCTGTTCGGCATAGGAAGAGGGAAGCATTAAGGCCATGGCTCAGGTGCTAGCTCGGTTTGGCTCCAGACTGGGCTTAAAATGAATGTGTCTAAGTCTTCAGCGTTTTGCTCTCCTAGAGCATATCAAATTGAGAAAGATTGGCTGTTGCAGCACATGGGAATAGAGTATGGTAATACGATTGGTACTTATCTTGGCTTTCCTATGATTCATGGTAGGTTGAAGGTCTCTCATTTTGATGATGTGATGCGGCGGTTGGAGGGGAAGCTTTGTTCATGGTCGAGCTTCCTACTTAAGAAGGCTGGTCGAATTACCAAGGCTCGGGCGGTACTAGCGGCAATCCCTGTGTATGTTATGCAAGTGCATTTGATTCCACAAGGCGTGTGTAATGCTATTGATAAGTTAATTCGTCGTTGGATTTGGAAAGGAGTGGAGGGTAGGGGTTTGCATCTCATGCGGTGGGATATTGTTACTAACTCAAGGAGAGCCGAGGATTAGGGCTTTGTTCGGCCCGTAGGATGAATTTGGCCTTGCTTGGCCGCTTAATATGGGATTTGGTTACTAGGCGTTAGAAGTTATGGGTGAGGTTGCTTACTGATAAATATGGACTTGAGAGTGGTCTTGTCCCCCAAATGCATTATAGAGGTAGTAAGGTTTGGAAGATACTTCAAAAGTTAAGTGAGGTGTTTCGGAAGGGCTTTGGCATTTGAGTGGGGAATGGAGATAGTTCGATATGGTATGGGCCTTGGTGGGAGGGTGAGGGTCTCATATCTAAGGTGCCGTTTATTCATTTCAATGATATCCGGTTGAAGTTGAGGGATATTATTGTGAATGGACTGTGGCAGTTGAATGTGATTTATTCATGGTTCCCCAAGGAGATTAAAAATGCCATTTTGAGCAAACCGGCGCCCCACATCTCTTCGAGTTCGAGTGACATGCTACGCTTGGGGGGGGGGGGGGGGGGGATGTGTCTGGGATTTATAGTGTCAAGTCCGGTTACAAGTGGCTGAGTGGTGAAGAGGACTCGGATAGTGCTTGGGATTGGATTTGGAAGCCTTTGATTGCAACAAAGATAGGTATGTTGCTCTGGATCATCTGTCACAATGCTCTGCCATATAATGTTTTGCGCCACAGGCGGGGTTTGGCCTCGTCGGCTTTATGTTCTATTTGTGGGGAGGTTGAGGACACGGGGGCATGCTATATTCTTGTGTCCATAGAGCATCTCCAATGGTACCCTATAACTCAAAATGAGTTGGCATCTTCTCTACAACAATACCCTAAAACCAAACCTATTTTAAGTTATTTAAGTTTTATGAATAGTAAATACTCAAATTTGAGTTTTTACTATTCACAAACCTATCTCATTTTTTGCAATTAAAATAATTGCAATCTCATCCCTCCAATTGTTGCAAATTGAATATTGATCTAATTTTGTATTATGGTTAATAATTTTATACTTCATACATTTTTTTATTAAATTTATTTTTTATTTATTTAGATTAAAAATTTTAAGGTTTCTTTATAAAATAAATTTTAAACATAAAAATAACTAAATTTTTTTTAAGTTTTGATACAATCTTAGCAATCATTTAAAAAATTACATTAGCATATGAAATATAATTAAAAACAACACATCTCAAAAACTTAAAAAAATGTACAATATTAAACAACCAAATAACTATGCAAACAAAAAATTAAGTTAATAATCATCTAAATCAACATCGGATCTTCCAACACTATTGAAATATGGAGATGTTCCAGTTGCATAAGGATCCGGTTGACCTTGTTCTTTGGCTCTTTTTTGGAAAATACGAACTTGCTCAGCTTGAGCATATGCACGAACATGAGAAGTAGAGATGCACATTTTGAACTTCGTAATGCATTAGTTGAACACTTGTGGAAAAAATATACAAATTACAATTCTTAATGTTGGATAAAAAACATTTGCTTTTAAATAAATATGTATGTCCCGCCATTTAGTGTAATTCATATTTTAGTTATGTAATTTTTTCTTAATTAATGAGTATTGAATTTATATGGGATCAATGTATAATTTATAAGAAATGATGGGTATGATTGAAAAAATAAATAAATTTGTATGGGAAAGAATATATAGAAAATATTCTTTTGAGTTTGAGTTTAGTGTAAATTTTTGGAGATGAATTACTGTTTGATGTGACATTTACTGTAAAATGGGTTTGAGTTTGGTGTTGGCTATTGGAGATGGTCTTAGGCCAAAGAGGTGTGGTTCAAGGGTTTTTTTGGCAGCTGCTAATGGAGGTGGAGGGTGGCGTTGATGAAGCACATGCATGTTTGGCCCGGAGAGTGGGAAGATGGAAGTGTAGTTTCCTAGCTATGCTATGGACCTTGTGGATTGAATGTATAATAGGATTTTTCGTGGTGATGCTTGCCAGATTAACCAGCATATATGCAAAGCCAGCCATCTTGTTTAGTCGTTGGGGAGGGCTGCTGATCGCGCTCCAAGGGATAGGCAAGTGCAGTGGATTGGGTGAAGGATGCGGTGGTGGATGGGCCGCTTATGCACTCGACGGGTGTGTGTTGAATGGCGATGGGAAAGCGGGGTATGGCGCGGTGGTTAGGCAGGTGAATAGTACATGGAGGGGTGGATGCAGTGGATAGGTTGGTGGCCGGGGGATTTCTGAGGTGGAGCTCTTGGCGTTGCATCATGGGCTTCGATAGGCATTGAATGCTGAAGTGCATCTCAGGGTGTGTTTCTTTGATTCTAGTGAGGTTCAGTGGTTGGTTGCTTGGCTAGCTAGGCCCCATCATGTGCTTTGGCCGTTAATCATGACATTAGAGAGGATATTCGTAGCATGGATGGATGAGTTGTCCGTCATATCTACCGGGAGGGAATCAGGTGACGGATGCGTTGACTCGGAGGTTGGCTCGGAGTGATGAGTTCTACACGTCTTGGGCTTTTTCTCCTGATGAATTGGTGACCTTGCTTTCACGAGATGCAGAGGGAGTTGTTTATGCTCGTATTTGACTGCGAGTATTGATTTGTTTGTTGGTTTATTGCTTTTTGTTTTGTTTTTCTTAGCTCGCCTCGCCAGGCTGTGTCACAAAAAAAAAAAAAATTGGCATCCACAAGTTTTGTTGCCATCACAAACAGTCCATTTTATTTGTTGATACAATTAACTGATGTTTTTGGATCGGTACTTGTGTTGGGTCCACGGATCTAGCAAGTTAAATTCTTTATGCAGTAGTTCAGAGTACGAGTTCAGACAATGAACAAAGAGATTAATGATACCAATACATGCACAACGTAAATATAAACAAGCATAAAGAATAAATAATACATAAGGAGTTGTTCAATTGTCTGTTAAGCGATGGCCTGGAGTTTTTCTCTCACTTGGTCTTCGAGCTTGTTCCGAAGAAAAAGAGGCGGTTGCCTATCCATTATCTTGGGGAGCTGAGGAACAACCAGGAGCTGCTGGTTTTTCAGAAAATGATACTGCTAAAGTGGTACTGCGAGGTGTGTTTTCTTCCGACCTGTAGAATGACTTTTTTGTGCATTGTGTGGTGTGTGACAACTGCTATTCTATTATTAAATCTGGCTGATAAAAGGGGCAGTAGTGATGTTTTTTGCTTTAAAAGAAGATGTATTAATGTGGCTCATTTTTAGTGGTTGGATGTTAAATAATAAATCTTTTACTTCAGTTGAACTTGGCAATCAATTGATACTTACCATAATTCTATAGGAGTTCTAGCAATAGCATGTTTTGGATACTTCAACCTGATACTTGCCTTTTCCTGCATTTCTGACTTGGAGATGTAATGACTTTCAACAATGATGAAAGTTTCTGTTCACGTGAATTTGTGTGTATTGTATTCGTTGAGCACTTCTTTGGTTGATTCAGTTAGTTTTCTTGCAAAACATTTGCAGTTGGCTTAGTTAAGCTTTTAATGGAAGTAAATTTTGTATTCACTATTCAGTCAGTTATGTCTTTTAAAATCTCAGTATTTCACTAGTTTTTTTGGATAAGCCAATTTAATGGCCGGAGAAAAACACAAACACCACACGAAAGTACAAAAGAAGGAAACAAAAAGAAAACAACACACGGGAAGTGACTAAAGAGCAAAAGACAGGAAAGGAACACAACAACATGAAATAGAACTTAAGCTAACAAATACCCAAGGCGTCCGAACTAAGGTTTCCCAAGACGAAATCCGGCGGGAACACCCAAGTGGTAAAGAATCTCTCATTCGAATCGCCATCCTTAGCGAGACGCTCCATCACCCTATTCCCTTGCAGCTCAACCAAGAAGATCATCTCCGGCTGAGGTTTACGAAGCGTAATCATCCAACTCATGTCTCCAGCCTTCAAGTTGAAGGTGAGCAGACGATCACGGTCATGTACTATAATGATGAGGATGTTAATCCCATAAATGACCTCTGCTTGCAGACGAAGAATCTCAATCCCTTGTTCTTGCAACTTCCCAAATAATTCCTCAAACATTCCAAGATAAAATTTGACAATTTGCAAAATCCATAAAAGATGAATTGAAATGATAAATCTTACCACCCACATTAAGTAACCCCACACTTGATCATGACACTTGAGTCTCTTCTTGGCCCTTCCCCTCCCCCTTTTCGGGTTCTTCCGCCATTTCGCAATCGCCCTCAAATGTCTCCCTATTTTCTTTATTAGCTTATCCATACTCACTGCTTGAAGCTCCATCCCCCAAATTCTCAGCTTTTTCCTCATCCGGAAGATCAATCGGCTGAGCCCTTTTGCTCTTTTTGTTATCGCTCTCCTCCAGCAATTTTCCTGTCCCCTGAACAGATTTTCTGAGCACCTTGAGACCTTCGTCGATGAGTCTATTTTGTTGACGTGGGTCTGTATAGTTTGGTTTGTCCTTGTGGACCTTTTCTTTTTCCTTGTGGCCCATTAGGGGGTTATTGGACTTTCCACCAACCTGGTTGGTATGGGCCTTAGAAGCAATATCACTATTTTTTTTTTTTTGGTAAGCAATATCACCATTTTTTTGTAACAAGCTTTTGTTGTTTTTCTTCTTCTTGACCACCTTCACCCAATCCCCGCAGTCATGTTGGGATGGTATCACCATTTTGACATCTACCAGTTCTGTCATCTCCTCTGTCCCCTTAAGGACCCTTTGAGTGTTTGCCTCCGAAACTTTACCCAAGTCAACTCTCTGCAATTTGTTATTTTTCTCTTTTGGTGCATCAACTGCCTCCCCTTTATCCTTATCAACTTTCTCTTCCTGTTTTTTGCCAAAAATATCTCCTGCCCCTACAGACTCAATTTCAGATTTGTCTGCACTAGGTTTTTGACCGTTTGCCTCCCTATCTCCCTCAATCTGAAGTGCTCCCACCAGAGCTATGCCGCCCTTCCCCTTCTCTGTTTGGCCGGCCGTGCATGTATTGGTGGCATGCCTATAAATTTGACAGGTAGTGCAAATGAGGCATAGGCCTTCATACGATACTCTTTGGGCCAATAATTACCAATAAGTATGTTAGTTACCAACGGTTGAGACAGATCGATCTCTACACATGCCCGTGCGTATCTCTCTCTATTCACCCCCTTGGTCATGTCGTCGACTCGCACGGGAGTGCCCAGAGCCCTGGCCATTTTCGTTATTATGAATTCATCATACATCTCCACCCCTAAATCAGGGAACCTCGCCCGTACAATGGTCCTTTTAGGCGTTTTGTCCAAAGCTGCAAAATGTGGTTTCCATGGTGATATGGTGAGATAACTATCAAACACCATCCATGGACCACCATTCAATATTCTTATTCGATCCTCGCTTCTAACAAACTTCACAATGAAATAGCCCTCCCCGAGTTCCAGCATTTCGAATCTGTCTCTAATACTCCACAGCCGACCCAACCGATCTTTAAGAGCAAGATATCCAGCTTTCTTTCCCAGCACTGATACCCAGCCTTTCTTCAATTTGTGGAGTAATGGAGATTCGGGGCCGGAGTCTATCACCGTCAATAAAGTCCAACTTCACCATCTCATCTGTGATTGTTTCACTCATTAAAGAGGCTGGATAAGCAGCTTTCCCTTCAAGAACCATGGCCCTAAAGGACGGTTTTTTTGCATCAGAGAACACAAAAGGCGGAGAGGGATTAAAACATGGGGGGGGGGGGGGGTGGGGAAGTTGTTCGCCGGGAAGGGCTTCAAGAGGAAAAGAGCTCATTGTAGAGAGAGAAAAACTCAATATTTCAGTAGTTGAAAAATAAACAAGTCTTTGAATATACAGAAACCAAATGTCATGTTGCAATCTTGATTACTGCTTTCCAGATAATTTATGGAAACATTGGTTTCCTTTTAATCTGGTATCGCCAAGGCAAAAGATGCGTAATAAAATGGAAGATATGATCATATGATGTAAACTATATGTACAACTGTGTCCCTGTTGGCTTTGTAAGAATTTAAGGTTCCCAATTCAAGTAAATTTTAACAAATTTTGCGCGCCTTTTTATTCTGAGTTTTACACACATGCATTTTTACCAGATCACTATCCATCTATGTTAATGCTGTTAATTTGCAGCTGGGCTAGAGATTTCTCAATATAGTTCTCAATATTTATAGTTTTATACTAAGAAATCTCAAATTCTTTTGTAAATCAACTGTACTAATATCAATTGGCGATAATATAGTTCCCCTTGGTTGTAGTAAAGCTGTTAAACTTTTCTCTACTTTTCTTTTTTGTTTTTTGTAAGGGTCATCTATTCTTATTTTGAATAGGATTCATTATCTTCTCAGTTTTCACTAGAGTTATTATCTATCCATAGGGGACAAGCTTCCCGCACTCAGGAAAAGAGGCATGAATAAAGAAAAGACGGTCAAACAGGAATCACACAGTGAAACAGCAGACACACTACAATGTGATCCTGTTGTCATGCTTCCTTTTGTTATACACTTGAGCGTAATGGCTGCAACAACATTTTCTGTGATGCATGTTCAGGTTAGTCTCTCAAGCTGGTTTTAAATTTAGCACCGCATCCTTCATTTATATTACAGAATCAGCTTGTCAAGTTTCATGCCATAATTACAAAAGTAGTAGTTGAACTTGCTGAAGTTCTTGTTGAATGTCTTCATTTTCATTTTAACTGTCTTCGCCATTACCTTTGCTTCTTGCATTAATGAGCCTTCTTGCTACTTATATAACGTAAACCATATGTATTGTTTTTGTCATTGGGGTGGTCCAGGTTGCAACCAGATTCTTGTCTGCAAGCCCACTGGTATATTGGTTTGCTTCCCACACAACGGAATCCCTGGGTGTGGGAAGAAGATGGGGTTATCTCATTTGGGCATATTGTGCGGCTTACATTTTCTTGGGCAGTTTGCTATTCTCAAATTTCTACCCTTTCACTTGAGGAATCTGGATAATTTTCCATCTCCAATCCGGTAACTATTATCTATGACACTTTGACTCACATGGAAGTTTGTAGTATTATATTATGAAACGATTAGACATGTAATTTTTGTTGAATAAGTTATAACATGTCCTATTGGATGATATTTTGGTATAGTTCTAGTTCTTTTTTGTGTTCTACGCATGAATTTATTTTATGTATTTGTTAACCCGATCAGGCCCAATTATTTCAAGCCCAAATCCATTTTTAAGAGGTCTAGTCCAATTCAAGTTATGGATAATAATGACTTAATGGTGAGATGCGGTGCAATTATACTGAAGGAGTCATGGCACATTGAGGAGTATCCGAATAAGTTGTTAGCATGGAAGTTACCTTGACCTTTGGGGGAATGAGGATGGAGCGTTACACTGGCATGAAGACAGAATCATGGATATTAATGTTGAGGACTCAATGCACTTTAAGTCTTGAGGACTCAATTGGAAGGAGGATCTGCGTCATCAAGCCTAGGAGAAGATCACGGGTATTAAACCATGGCCAAAGACGTTATGCTGAATCCCTTATAAATATTGGGTGGAGGCATCGCTTAGAGACCTCAACTCTACACCAGAAATCTGCATTTTTATTTTGCTTAAGTTTTCTGCACTTTACAGTCTTCTATTTCATTCCCAGTTGTTATTTTTCCAGTGTAATTCCTTTCTGCAAAATCCTTTCTGTAATTTGCTCAATCCATTGTTCAATCAAACTAAAGATTCATTCCTCCAAAATTTCTTGGTTAACAAATTGGCACGCCCAGTGGGACCCGAGTGGAAACCATATCCGCTTAGGAGTGTATGCTACTTAGATCTGGACGAGTAGTAAGGGACTTAACACAAAAATTTGAAGAAATGTCGCTGAATGAAGAAACTCCAGTAAGAACATCTGTTGAGAACACCGATAATGCGGTGACTACTTCTCAACCTCCACAAGGGATAATGCAAGTCCCAACCCTTTCGGAGCAGATGCGGCTATCGATGACCGAATCGATGGCCGAATTCATGCCTCTACTTACCAGGCATCTTATGGACATATTGCGGCCTACTATGGCCGACCAGACTGATAAAATATGTGGATCCCTGCGAACTTCGCAAGAGGGCTCCATTTCAACAAATGGCACGAATGTGCCACCAAGCATCCCAGGGCTGTATGGCGGCCCGCAGAGGACTTGGGGAACTGCTTTTGGCCAGCCGCCACTTTCGGAGTTTGGAGGACTGGCGAGTCTGCCTCCATTTCCTTCTACTCATACTTTGGTTCCTGCGGCATCTAACGTGCCGAACTATTGTTATGCGGCGCCCACCATGGTATATGCTCCTTCTAGCGCTATACCAACCATTCCAGGCATGGCACCACGCCAGGCGACGACACACCCATTTGGAGTGGCGGCTCCCATCCCACCGGCCGCCATCCCTATTCTAGGTACGGGAGGAGGACACATGCAACATCAGGTCAACATGTCTCAGGCAGCCAACATGCCTTCAGGCACCAACATTCCTCCAGCCGCCAATATGCCTCCAGCCGCCATGCCTCAGGCCGCCAACCCATACCCGGCCGCCATGACTCATCCGGCCGCCAACTTGCTTCCGGCCGCCAACACGCCTCAGGCCGCCATGGCCCATCCGGCCGCCAACCCTCTCCCGGCCGCCATATATCCTCAAGCCGCCATGCCTCCCACACAAGCACCAGCGGTGTCACCCGAATTGTTGGCCGATATGATGCAACAACATTTCGGCATTCAATTAAGGCCGATGGAACGGCCCACGTACAGGAAGCCATACCCGGATTGGGTAGATACTATGCAGCCTTACCCTAGAGGCTTCAAAATGCCTGAGTTCACCACGTTCTCGGAAGACGACGGCAAATCAACAGTAGAACATGCGGGCAGGTTTACTGCTCAATGTGGGGAAGCTGCAGCCAACGATTGGCTGAAGTTAAGATTGTTCAGCTCATCTTTGACTGGACCAGCATTTGCTTGGTTTGCATCCTTGCGGCAGAATTCGATTCAAAATTGGGCCGATCTCGAGCTGGCATTTCATGACCGATTTTATACACCTCTGTCACAGGTTAGTCTTGCAGATCTCACTAACGCCAAACAATTTGCTGATGAGGCGGCAAGTTCTTTTATTAACAGATTGCAGCGCCTAAAAGGCCGATGTATTATAGCAATACCAGATAAAGAAATAGCCATAATAGCCATGGCTAACATGTTACCGAGATTAAAAGAACATTTAATTGTGCAGGATGCAACTGACCTCGCCCAGCTGGCCGAGAGAGCGGCCCGCGTGGAAAAATTCCTGGGAGAGCAGGAAGAGAGGCGTCCTACACGTCGAGTCCACTTCGAGGATGTGAGACTCAGTGATGAGGAGGACGAGGCTGTGGAAGTGGCTGTTGCAGAATTAGTGCACACAGCCAAACCGCATACGTGTGCGGCTCTCAAGCCGCCAAAACAAAGAGAGGCTAGGTATAAGCCTGAAGAAGACGTCTTTGACATGGGCAAGGCGGATCAAGTATTCGATGCCCTACTCAAAGACGGTGTGATCAAATTGCCTGAAGGGCAAAAATTACCAGCGGCCGAGGAAATTCGGGGCCGAGCATTTTGTAAGTGGCATAACTCATTTACTCACAGCATTACTAAATGTAGGAGTTTTAGAACTGCCATACAGAACAAAATAAAAGAGGGTCGTTTGAAAATTGCAGGTATGAAGGTGGATTTAGATCCGTTTCCTCAGCTTCCAATTGGTGTTTCTGGACTCATCCCAAATCCAGAAGATGGCGGCTCCAGTAGCCGGACTGATAGAGGAAAGGAACACATTGAAATCGATAAAGAGGATGTGGACTTATTATCTGATGAGTCCGATCATGAAAGAAAAGAGTTGTGCATTAAACAACCAAGGTTTAAGAACATGTCGAAAGAGGACTTCAAGAAGGTCTTGGAAGCTGAAGAAAGAGAGCACCTCAAGAAGCAGAACCCTCCTTTGAGGGTTGAGATCCCTAAGCAGGCGGTAGAGATCCAAGAAAATGGGAGACACCAACCTGTTACTCGTGATTATAGGCATGGTGTACAGGTGGTTCCAACATTGATGAGGCGACCAGAACATCCAGTTGAGACTGAAAGGTGGATGAAGAATAGGGCTCAAAACAAAGCCGCTCAAAAGGAGCCGCCACCCATGACTAGGAGTCAGTCTAGGCGGGCTCAAAGACGGTGTGCCGAGGAAATGCGGCAGTGGGAGGCACAAATCCATAAGTTGGAATCTTCCCGGCCTCGGAAGCCAGTACAACCAACTTATTTCAGAGGAGAGACATCCCAGCAGCGGAGACCCCTTCACGGGAAGGCACAAAGTATGAGGTCGACGTCGGTGGCAAGGGAACCTGACTCACCCATACCACCTCGTAAAGAAAGGTTGCATGAGGCCTCAAGAAGACCACCTCAGCCGTCATCACCTTCCGCTAGGAAACCAATACGGGAGAGGCTGCAGCCGCCGCTTTCCTCCACCAAGAGGCCGGTGAGGGAAAGGCTACAACCACCGTCACCTTCTGCTACTAGGAGGCCAGTGCGAGAAAGGCTGCTGTGGGCAGAACGAAAGCCTCAGCCGCCATCACCAAGGCCTAAGGTAACCAAAGCTGAACCTCCTCAGACTAACATTTCATCATCAATTTCTAATAACAAAGGAAAAGCGGTCGCCACAACCGAATCTGGTGAAGAAGGAAGCAAGGTCAAGTCTGTGGGACAGAAGTTCATTGAGAAGCTGGACAAAATGGACATGACTCCTTCAAACATGGCTATGGCTAGTGTGCTAATGAAATACATGGCATATTTGGCGGCCCATGAAGCCGGTGAACTTGGAAGTGAACCACATAGTTTTGAAAGATTCACGGCTTACTGCAAGACTGTAGAAACCCAGAAGAAGTCACAGATACAAGTTGAAACAAAATCAACTAGTGAAGCACTTCAGGCGACCAATGAGGCACCACAAGTGAATTTTGGTGCTATTACACCTACAGAGGTGGAGGCTGCTGTGGAGGCCAATCTCGATAAACCTAAAGTTGGGATTGGCGCCCTAGGCATCATGACTAATGAATGTGGCACGATGGATGATATGAATATTGATGAAGAATATGGAGATGAATATGGTGATGTAAACCTCACTATTGACGAAGGGTATGAAGATGATGTGTGGGGTAATGTGAACCTCAATATTGATGAGGAGTATCATGTTGAATTAGACGGCATGGATCTTGAAGATGAGGCTTTCTGGAAAAAATTGGATAAAGAGCTTAAAGAAGCAGATGATAGGAAAGAAGAAGGGCCGAATGACCCCTTCGTGCCTATGCGGGTCATTGGATTGGCGGCTGAGGAAGAGATAAGCGATGCCGAATCCGAGATATGGGATGAGGAAGAGCCATCGTTCGCGAGGCTCATCGAAGAAATGGATGAGATGATAGCAGAGTTGTCCCATCCAAATAGAGACTTGCCTCCCACACAAGAACCTGTTGGCCAGCATGACGCTTCGACTTTGGCTTTGGCGCAGTTTGCCAAACCTGAGGTGGCCCAGACAAGGCAACTGAAGCCCTTGTATGTCAAGGCTCACATTGACGGGCGTCCTGTGAGCAGGGTATTTGTTGATAATGGACAACCAATGTGATGCCGATGTCGACTTTGAGGAAGATAGGGAAGAGTGAAAAGGATCTGATCCCCACCAGGGTCAGAATGTGCAGCTTCGTAGGGGAAGCAACCCAACCTGCCGGATTCATAACGGCGGACGTCACTATTGGATCCAAGACCATCAAGGTCGCCTTCTTTGTGGTGAAATCTAAGACGTGTTACTCGGCATTGCTTGGGCGCGACTGGATTCACATGGCGCAGTGTGTGCCATCCACCCTCCACCAACAATTTTTAATTTGGGATGGTGACCAGATAGAATTGGTGGAGGCGGATCCTCAACCCTTTGCAGGACCGGACGCCAACAATGATGAGGCAATCTTCTACCTCGAAGACATCCAACCTGCATCAGCTTTAATCGG
This sequence comes from Hygrophila difformis, assembly GCA_030278955.1. NCBI lineage: Eukaryota > Viridiplantae > Streptophyta > Magnoliopsida > Lamiales > Acanthaceae > Hygrophila > Hygrophila difformis. Next base: position 111,843 of record JAOANR010000322.1, on the reverse strand, counting down.
TATGGACATGGATCTGGAATCCATTGACTTCACAACAAGCGGCTTCAAGTTACATCCTGCAGATAGCCGACATGAAGCATCAAGCTCTTCATGATGAGCAGCTATGACATTTATAAAGACTTGTTGCAGCGGCTCGCCAACACTGACATAGTGATGGGTGCCGAAATCAAGTCCAAAAATCCAACTGACGTTCGGCCATCTGAGTGGCCATCTCCTGTGAAGCGGACATTGCCTAGTCCGGAAGCCAAGGAACCACTTGTAGACATCAACCTCGGGACAGATGTGGAGCCAAAGCTGACCAAGATAAGTGCATCATTGCCTGAGGAGGAGCGACACCAGCTAGTGGAGTTGATTCATAAGTATAAAGATTGCTTTGCATGGCAGTACACAGACATGCCAGGACTATCAAGGGAGCTAGTGGAACACAAGTTGCCAACTCATCCAGAGTTCAGACCTCATAAGCAGCCGCCAAGACGGTTCGATCCAGACACCATCCCAAAAATAAAGGCCGAGAGTGAGAAGCTTCTTAAAGAAGGTTACATTAGAACTTGTCGTTATGTATAATGGCTTGCAAATATTGTATCTGTTGTAAAGAAGAATGGTCAATTGAGAGTCTGTATAGACTTTAGGAACTTAAACTTGGCAACGTCCAAAGATGAATATGTAATGCCTATGGCCGATATGCTTGTTGATGCGGCCGCCAGCCACAAGTTTTTATCTTTAATGGATGGTTATTCTGGATACAACCAAATCTTCATTTCTGAAAATGATGTACATAAAACAGCTTTTCGTTGCCCAGGACCAGTCGGCATTTTTGAATGGGTAGTCATGCCCTTTGGATTGAAAAATGCTGGGGCAACATACCAAAGGGCCATGAACATGATTTTTCATGATTTAATCGGTCATACACTTGAAGTGTACATTGATGACATAGTGGTAAAATCATGTGAATTTGGCCAACACTTAGCTCACCTTGAAGATGCCTTCGCCCGAATGAGGCAGCATGGATTGAAAATTAATCCAGCTAAGTGTGCCTTTGGAGTGGCGGCAGGGAACTTCTTAGGTTTCCTGGTGCAGGAGAGGGGCATTGAGGTAGACCAGAACAAAGCTAAGGCCATCTTGGAGGCTCGTGCACCAACCAATCTCAAAGAACTGCAATCATTGATGGGCAAAATCAATTTCCTAAGGAGATTCATTGCCAACGCTGCAGGCGAAATGAAAGCGTTCACTACCTTACTTAAAGGAAGAAAGAACGAGAAGTTCGTATGGACGACTGAGCATCAATCAGCCTTCGAAGAAATAAAAAGAGCATTGGTCAATCCTCCAGTATTAGTGCCGCCAAGACCTGGAGTACCTTTGCAACTATATGTATCGGCAGCCGAGGAGTCTATCGGGTGCTTGCTCGCACAGGACGATGAAGGCGGCAAGGAGAGGGCTATATATTACCTTAGCAAGACTCTGCAAGGGCTAGAGGTAAGATATACTGCATTAGAAAAGTTGTGCTACGCCCTAGTATACCCCGGCAACAAGTTAGAGCACTACATGCTGCCAAGAACAGTTCATGTAGTGGCTCCCTTCGACTTGGTGAAGACGCTTTTGCACAAGCCAGCATTAAAGGGTAGACAAGCTAAGTGGGCTATGAAGATCAGTCCTTTTACCCTTGTACACGTTCCTCAAAAGGAAGTCAAGGGACAAGCTTTAGCTGACTTCTTAGCTCAGCACCCTTCGTTGGTTTTGTCAGAAGATCCCAAAGAAGCGTCCTTTATGGGATTCGAACCTTGGGAGCTAACCTTTGATAGGTCTTGTGCAAGCAGCGGCTCAGGGGCCGGCATTACAATCACTAGTCCTCTTGGGGAACATTGGAAGCTTGCTCGGGAGTTAGAGCCTGACACCACCAACAATCAAGCGGAATACGAAGCTTTGATATTTGGCCTCGAAACTGCATTGCTGAAGGGTGCAAAATCCATTACAATTTTTGGAGACTCCCAAGTCATCCTGAAGCATTTAACAGAAGAATATGAATGCAAGAGTCCCAGATTGATTAAGTGCTATGAGACAGCACTAGAGCTATTGGGCAAGTTTTCGGACGCTACCATCACACATGTGCCTAGAAGCCAAAATCAAGAGGCCAACGAGGTTGCTCAACTTGCTTCAGGCTGGCAGTCTTGTCGCCCTAGGGGGGCACCACACATTGCCGCCATCACAAGTGAACCTGAGGACCAACAAGAGAGTGGTGATTGGAGGACCGAGATCATACAGTACCTCGAGAACCCGTCATCTGGGGGAGATAACTCGCTAAAGGTAAAAGCTTTGCGGTACGTGCTGGTCAATGGTGAACTATTCCGAAGGGCGGTTGATGGATTGTTGCTCAAGTGTATAGGCCCCGAGGACGCTAAGTTGGTAATGGGAGAAGTCCATGAGGGGATATGCGGCTCTCATCGGGCAGGGCCGAGCATGAGGTGGAGCATCCACCGTCATGGATACTTCTGGCCAACCATCATGGAGGATTGTATCACGTATGCTCGGTTGTGAGGCTTGCCAAAAGCACGGCCCAATTCAAAGGGTACCGGCGGAAGAATTACACACAGTCATTAAGCCTTGGCCATTCCGTGGCTGGGGGATGGACATTATTGGGAAGATTCATCCGCCATCATCTAAGAATCATTCATTTATACTTGTGGCCACTGATTACTTTACTAAATGGGTGGAAGCATGGCCAATGAAGAAAATCGATCAAGGCGATGTAATTAAATTTGTGACTGAGTTGATACATCGGTTTGGAATCCCTCAAACAATCACTGCCGATCAAGGTACGGTGTTCATTGGTGAAAAGTTTATAGCTTTTGCCAAACAGTTTGGGATCCGCATCTATCATTCTACTCCATACTATCCCCAAGCAAATGGTCAGGCTGAAGCCACCAATAAGATCCTAATAAGTATGATCAAAAAGGTGGTAGGCGAAAAACCTAGAAAATGGCATGAGACCTTATCAGAGGTCCTATGGGCTTACAGAAACTCTAAGTCCACAGCTACAAGGTTTACGCCGTACTACTTGACATATGGTCATGACGCTGTTTTGCCTTTGGAAATAACAGTTCCTTCTCTAAGGGTGGCTCAGCAGCATCACTTAGACTTATCTAAGTATGAAGAAGCCATGTTGCAAGAGTTAGAGACAGCTGATGGTGACAAGCTTATGGCCTTGGAAAGCATCCGTCGTAAAAAAGCTAGAATGGCAAAGCATTATGATAAGAAGGTTCGAAGCAAGACCTTCAGCGAAGTGGATCTAGTGTGGAAAGTGATCCTACTGTTAAGAGTGCATGTTAATGAGACGGGGAAGTGGTCCCCAAATTGGGAAGGACCATTCAATTGTAACACAAAGACTACTCAATGGTGCATACAAGTTAATGGACATCGATGGTCAAGAACACAAACAGAGTATAAATGCAAAATATCTCAAGATGTTCTATCCATCAGTCTGGGAGTCAGAATAAATAGCATAAGTGCATCATGAGTGGCCAATCACAAAGGTGGCCAAAGAAGTAGCAAAAAATGGCGAACATGAGTACTAAAAAGTGCTCACCACAAGGCCGGTGAGCTGACCCAAAATAGAGTACTGAATACAAATCACAAAAGCAGTGCTAGCTACTCGGGGGAGATAGCGTCTCATCACCTAGTAGGCGACGACGCATGACGGCCCACTGATCACGCGCACGCCCAAAAGTGTCGGTGAGGCGACGAAGTGCTGCAGCAGAAACTCGAGCACGAGCTGATAGCAGGGGACGACGAGCTTTCAATAACTCAGCTGATAAATCACGATCATCTGCGGCTAAGCGATCATGATCAGCCTGCAAAGCGGTAGCTCGATCAGACAACTTGAGCAGCTCAGCCTCAAGTATGCCAAGCTCAACGGTAGCTCCCTCTATGATGCAGTTCTTCTCTAAGATAATACGCTCCGCCTCCGCAATAACTGCCTTCTGCTTCTCAATATCGCGCTTCGCCTGGGCGACAGTACTCTCTAACTGTGACTGCCTACTCTCCTCAGTCCTAAGAACCGTGGAAGCCTGATCGTGCTGGGGACGTATAACCTCTAACTGGGAACGAACCTCACGGTGCCGCGCCTCGAGATCATCAATAAGTGTCAAGTCCTGAGCAGAATGATCTGCTGTACTACTATAGAGAGGATAAGCAAGGGACAAGTCAGAAATGAGCTCCGAGAAATCCGAGAAGCCGGCGTCCTCAATGAAGGCAGGGACTGAGCTAACATCATCAAGAAGGTCATAGAGTCCAGAGACCATCTCGGCTGATAGTGGACCGGTCTGGGTGGAAAAAAGACGGTCAAACGCCTCACATGATGAGGCTACGGCAGCACAAGTGCCCGAGTCTGAAAGAGAGGCCACGAGGCCTGGAGGAGGGTCCTTCGGAGCCTGGAGACAAATTCTGTTAGAATAATACAAAAAGTTTTATTATGACAAAAGATGAAAGGAAATATACCTGAGGAGGTGGCGCAGCCAAATCAGCTGAAAGAGCTGAAGTATCCGAGCGGTCTATCTGAGTAGGTGGTACAGTCAAATCGACGGGAGCATCAGCCGTGAAGTGAGCTACTGATGGGGTGATTTTCACCACTCATATTTTACCACAAGCGGATGGTTGTCATCAAGTAATAAAAACCGGTGAATACCGGGTCGAACCCAAGGGAATTCAGAATATTAATTCATTCTGGAGAAAACTTAGTCATTTTAAGTTCATTAATAATATATTTTATATTTTGAAAAGAGTTTGTTTAATTCTAATGGTGATTAAATTAAAATGATAGCATTAAATTTAAAAATAAAGCAAGTTAAAAATTTAAAATAATAAAAACAAAGATAAGATATATGCTTGTAATGATTTAGAACATGTCATCTTTATATAAAAGTGAAATTGCATAATGATTTAGCATTTCCCAATGTCTAAAAAGATCAATTTCATCAGAATTAATGATTTTATAAAGATTAAAAATATGCCAATTTCCTAATTTTCATAATTTGTAAAAACAGACTTCATGGAAGCAAATTAAATTATCTAACATTCTGCAATCATCAGTCTAGGCATAAATTTGAGTCTTTCCCAAGCATACAAATTTTCCTATTGTGATTAAACGACACATTTCATTTCCCAAATCAGCGTGTACATGGCAAAATCTATTTTAATATGATTTATTCCCAAGACCGGTACTAAAATCTAATTTCCACTTTTTATCTCCCGATTTAGCAAAGCAGAAATCATACAGATTAGATTCTAACATTTAATTATGCAGAATAGTGTAAATAATCTAACAATTATGGTAAAATATCGATGAAACATGGTAAAATGGATTAAATTATTAATTTTAAGATGTAGACAGATTAGAATGATTTTCAGATTGCTAAAAGTAGAAATTGCAGATTGATCGATCAATTAAGATTTAGCAGATAAAAATATAAAACATCAGATTTTTGCCTAAATAGATTTATCGACCAAACTTATGCAGCAGATTAACAATCCTAATACAGATTCTAACATCTTTGCAGATTACTCCAAATTACAACATAGAACAGCGACATTTATATTACTCCCATAAAAGATAGATTCGTACTTCAAAGTAATTCCGAACTCCCGTTCTAGAACACTTCTAACACGAACAACATAGAAATCCATTTACAAACATGAAAACAGTAGGAAATTATGTTTAAAAGCAAATCCTAAACATTACAAAGCAAGAAAAAGGAAAACAACACCTAGAATGCGAAGAACACAGTCAGAGAAGACGCTCTGATCACTTCCTCCGGCATGGTTCGGTGTTATCGGCCTTCTTCTCCAAAGTTGCAGAGTGTTTCTGTTGAAATTATGAGTCTGCTTTTAGTCTCCCATGAAGAGAATGACGAAAAACGGCATTTAAAACCGAGTTCGGGAGGTTAGAAAACTGCCCAACTGCGACGGTGGCGCATAAAATGGCGCTCGGAAGGGGGTTTAGGCGCCACCAAAGAGAGCTGGCGCATCCTGACATTTTCCAAATTTCCGAAAGTGGCGCAAAAAGTGGCGCATAAAGGTGGTTTTAGGCGCCACCAAGGAGGAGCGGCGCATTTTGACAATTTCCCAATTTTTAATTTAACAGCGGCGCATTTTGTGGCGCTCCGGAGCAGTTTTAGGCGCCACCAAGCTATTGTGGCGCATCCTGAAGCTTCTTCCATCCGAAATTTTCCTAAGTGTCGAGGTGGCGCATAAAGTGGCGCTGGAGAGCATTTTTATGCGCCGCCATGCCTATGTGGCGCATTCTGGAGCCTTCCAGTGTTGAAAATTCCGAATTTTGCATCCTTTGACCTCCGAACATCTTCTTTCTTCATTTTAATGCCTGAAACAACATTGCAATGCATTAGGTTTGCCAAAGTCTTATTAAAAACACATAAAAACATGGTAAATTTAACCTCAATAAGCCAAATCTAACCATGATGACTTGAAAAATAAAAGCACATGAAATACACCTAAAAGTGCAATAAATTAAGGTAAAATGCACTCATTTTGGACATATTGTGGTACAATTCAAGCTTGTATAAGTGTGGTTTCACAGGGTGCATCAACATCCTCACACTTAAATATTGCTCGTCCCTTGAGCAATGAAGTCAATTAACACATCAACATGCCAATCAAGATAATAAGGATGAAGTCACTATAGTTCTGCCAAATCATAGATTTCAACAACGCAATGAGCTAAAAGGGTTCAAAGGTTTAATGTGCTAGAACAAGGTAAATTGTCATGCATCAGTTGTCAAACCAGATATCCAAAGCACTTACAGTACAAAAGGCGGATCAATCACACATAGCAACTCGAAATGGGAGAGTGAATAATGTAAATATGCTTTTCTATTCCCGTCTTCAAATATGCTCAATTAATGACTCGGTTTCACAATTATTCTAGACACTTTGGCTGAGTTGTAGACGGTTGAATTCCAAAAGCTACTCATGTCTAAGAATACGTGCCAGTCATATAGCCAAGAGTTTATAAATATTCTGTTTAATACCCCTTTATTCGACATTTTCTCTTTTTTTTTATCTTGCATTTTCTAATTTTTCCTTTTTTTTTTTTTGCAAGATTTAATCTTTTTTTTTTAATAGGGGTTTCACTCTTACTTTATTGTAATTAAGCATTTAAGGAGACATGGAACGAGCATATTCTTATATAAATAATGATGACTCTCCACATAACTAGTAAACCAGTCTAATTAATCAAAAGCTTTCGGCAAAGTAAATAGAATTGTCACCAAAGTTCGAACAACGAGCATGACAATTTAACAAAGTCTAGGACTTTAAACTGAGAATCATAATGCTCATTAAGTTGTAAAATCGGATCTAAGCAGAACAATTAGACTTATTCAGATTTCTCTTAAGATTGGCTGTGATGTGGTAATTCAAATAATAGCACACTGTGAAAACACAATTTAATATAACATATTCAATATATCCAACCTAAAGCATTTACCATATTTATTCTAAAGCATAGGGAAATATTAAAAACATAACTAAGCTCTTACAAATTTATTCCATTCAAATCAGTAAACATAAAACATGAAAAGATCACACATGGAATGTTTAGGACTCTGAATTTCACTTCATCATCACGGCTGTCATCTTGCTCCTTTGTTGGCATATCCTGCTTCTAATATGTATATATAACAATTACTCAAGAAAATATGATTGTTAGTGCATATGGGAATTCCAAAGTAATCAGAATCATAAAACACCATCCATAATTCAAATTATAACATTTAACAGCAATTTTCAGCAACTTTAATAAGTATGGACAAATTTGATAGATAATAAATTTCAGAATTCACCAAAGCAAAACATCATAAGCTCTAGAGCAGAATTTACAGCAAAATGCCAGCAACTATAGCAAAATATACCCTCATTCTTCATGATAATTCAACCCTGAGTATGGTGTGTTAAATAAATGATTTATACATTGAATAAACTAAATGGACCTGTTGATGAAGAATTTCGGGAATGTGATCATAATAGAAACTCCTCCATCCTCACACTTAAACTGAACTAGTAGTTTAGTTTAAGTGCATGATGGAAGATTTAAAATATGGGATTAAAACTTTTTAATTTCAAAAATAAGAATATAGCATGCATTTAAAAAGTTAGACTGAATTAGATCATACCTTTTAAATTGATAAAAATTTTCAGCTCTTTTAATATAATCTATCCATCTTAATTTATTGATTTTAATGCCTGCATTGTGTAAAATCACAAAGATTCGACACTTCAATAACATTAATCCCGCTTCTTCATCAATTATCATGGTTATTTGCTTTCCTGTTATCAAATCAACAACTCACAACATTCCAGTTTAACATGATTCAAGTAAGAGCTATTTTATTAGAATTAAAAACATGCATAAACATAACTTATACATAAATATAAACTTAACCACATACTCACCATATTAAATACAAATAAAACACCTAAGTAGTGCATAGCAGAGCAAACCAATATCCACATAAAAAACATCCAACCAAGTAGCAAGGTATTTCTTATACATTATTTGTGGAACCTGGTTACACAAAAACTTTGGGTTAGTTATAAATATATGCATTCCTCCCCATCCTCACACTTAAGTTTAAACCAAAAGTTTAACTTAAGTGCATTGTATAAAGCAAACATATATCAACCTAGAATGTGGGCTCTAAACAACACCAATATATTTTATTTTACAAGCTATAAGTTCTAAATCTCTTACAAATTTAAGAAAATCACCTTTTAGAACTTAAAACTTATTATTAAAAAGAACACATTTTTAAGTTATAAAAACTCCCTTTTTGTTAAAAATCTCAGATTTAATGCTTAAAGCTCACCAAATTAGCAAACTAGTTCTTATTAATGATTCGAATTAATGATCAAGAACTTTTAGTTTATTGTTTTAAATATCATAAGTTTGCCTTTTTAGTTAAAAATTCGTAGAATGAGTTTTTATAATAGAAATGTTTCTCTTTTTTTTTTCATAAATTAGAGAAAAAATGAAGTTTCAAGCTTTAATGTTACCAAAATTTATTAATGTATATTAAAACAACATGGTTAACAATATTTATAGATCAACTTAAAAGCTTAAACATGTTATTTTAACTCATTTTAAACAAATTTTCAGAATTCCCAAGCTGTAATTTCAGTTTTTAGAACACTGCAATCCTAAAATTTTGATAAATAATTTGAAACTTTTGAAGTTGAGCTTGAAAACATGTTCTAATACCATATTGTTCACGTCAACCTAACATTCATGCACTTAAACCAAGTTTTAATCCCACATTCTAATAAACCCAAAATCAAAGCAACAACACAAATACCAACAATAATGCATTATCAATCACAAAATTGAATGAATTATTGAACTAGGATAGCTATTCTTACCCCAAATTGAAGCTTTGAAGCACTTTAACAAGAAATCCCCGAATTTGAGAAGCTAGGGTTCTTGAGCCTCAATTTCAGCATCAATTATCGAGTACATTTCAGCTTCTAGTTTTACCACATAACATGCACTACTTAATTATTAAATTAGAAATATGGTGGGGCATATTTTATTATCAACATTAAAAACCTAAACAAATAAGCATAACGTGACATATAAAATCGAAATAAAAACATGCATAAACCATAAATATAATAATAAAGACAAACAAAAATAGATTATTATTATTTTTATTATTATTATTATTTATTTTTTTAAAAGAACTGTGGTGGACAGGAAATTGAGGATGATGACTGTGGTTGTGAGATTCAATAGAGAGAGGACTGTGAAAGATAGAACAGGAGGGAGATGACTATTTTATTTTATTATTATTTTCTTTTATTTTTTTTATTTTATTTATTTATTTATTTATTTATTTTTTTAAGGTTTACATTAAATTTGAGGATGAATTAGAATGGATTTGAAGCATAAAAGTTTGTAAAAATCCGAATTTGGCAAAAACCCAGTGATTCCCATATGCTACATATGATACTCAAACAAGTTTTTACGCGTCATTGGTGTAAATGACGCCCACAATGCCTTGCTTGTGTTACTTTTGGTGTTTAACTGAGTTTTCGAAAACCATTTATGAAGAGTGGCATCTAAAACTCAGTTTTGTGCAAATGTTGTAGCAGAAACAGGGGTGACTTGCTTAATCGAAACATAATATTCCATCATATTTCTATTCATCTTAAGAAAAATTACCTTAATTAATTCTAATCATCTCCTATAAATATCTGTAAAATTCTGTTCATTTTCGTCAACCCCTCTATCAATTTATTTCAACCTTTTCCTATTCTACTTAAATCACCACAAAAGTCTTTCAGTTATTGATCACTCCAATTCTTATTTCGTCTCAGTTCAATTGCATAAGAATCATTTCAAATTACATATATTGAAAATCATGCAAGAACCATTTTTTTTTAACAAGAACCATTTTTTGTTTTATTGTAAGTAAAACATATAAACTAAAATAAAAGAAAATCAAACATATTAAGCAACAGTTAAAAAAAACTATTACTAAGCATGCAACGGCAGTATATGAATTCCATTTCCTAATTAGCTTTCAACGATAAATGCACCATTTTCTAAATTAAAGCTCAAAATGGTGGGTGCACTTCTATGATCATGTCATTCATGAGTTATAAGGTCAAATTCCACATCTTTATACAACAGTTTAAATAAAGGCAATGCAATCATAGGAAAATTATTGATAAACATTCTAAAATATCCAGCATTTCCTTTAAAAAAAAACTTAGTAAAGTTGTAATGTTGTCAAGATGTGGAATTTAATCTCAAATTTTCTAGCATCCAATATCAACACTTGATGTAATGCATTTAATTAAAAGTAATCTAATTTATTGAGAAATACGTACCTCAAGTGTGGTGCTAATACCTTTAAATGAAGTGTAGGTGGCTTTTCAATCGAAGCTAGCCATTTGAAATCCTCAATTATATATGCTGCATGCACCTCGCCGCCATCCTCACACTTGTTCTCTTGCAAATCTTCCTCTTTTTTAGATGAGAACCCCAATATTCTTTCAAATTTCAGGATCACATAATGATTTAGCTCGATGCCCTTGCACGACATAGAATAGCAAAAAGTTATAACAATATTTAAAAAGTAGAAATAACATAAATATATTCAAATGAACTTAAAACAACATAATTTTCACAATAATTCCCCGGCAACGGCGCCAAAAACTTGATGGGGTGATTTTCACCACTCATATTTTACCACAAGCGGATGGTTGTCATCAAGTAATAAAAACCGGTGAATACCGGGTCGAACCCAAGGGAATTCAGAATATTAATTCATTCTGGAGAAAACTTAGTCATTTTAAGTTCATTAATAATATATTTTATATTTTGAAAAGAGTTTGTTTAATTCTAATGGTGATTAAATTAAAATGATAGCATTAAATTTAAAAATAAAGCAAGTTAAAAATTTAAAATAATAAAAACAAAGATAAGATATATGCTTGTAATGATTTAGAACATGTCATCTTTATATAAAAGTGAAATTGCATAATGATTTAGCATTTCCCAATGTCTAAAAAGATCAATTTCATCAGAATTAATGATTTTATAAAGATTAAAAATATGCCAATTTCCTAATTTTCATAATTTGTAAAAACAGACTTCATGGAAGCAAATTAAATTATCTAACATTCTGCAATCATCAGTCTAGGCATAAATTTGAGTCTTTCCCAAGCATACAAATTTTCCTATTGTGATTAAACGACACATTTCATTTCCCAAATCAGCGTGTACATGGCAAAATCTATTTTAATATGATTTATTCCCAAGACCGGTACTAAAATCTAATTTCCACTTTTTATCTCCCGATTTAGCAAAGCAGAAATCATACAGATTAGATTCTAACATTTAATTATGCAGAATAGTGTAAATAATCTAACAATTATGGTAAAATATCGATGAAACATGGTAAAATGGATTAAATTATTAATTTTAAGATGTAGACAGATTAGAATGATTTTCAGATTGCTAAAAGTAGAAATTGCAGATTGATCGATCAATTAAGATTTAGCAGATAAAAATATAAAACATCAGATTTTTGCCTAAATAGATTTATCGACCAAACTTATGCAGCAGATTAACAATCCTAATACAGATTCTAACATCTTTGCAGATTACTCCAAATTACAACATAGAACAGCGACATTTATATTACTCCCATAAAAGATAGATTCGTACTTCAAAGTAATTCCGAACTCCCGTTCTAGAACACTTCTAACACGAACAACATAGAAATCCATTTACAAACATGAAAACAGTAGGAAATTATGTTTAAAAGCAAATCCTAAACATTACAAAGCAAGAAAAAGGAAAACAACACCTAGAATGCGAAGAACACAGTCAGAGAAGACGCTCTGATCACTTCCTCCGGCATGGTTCGGTGTTATCGGCCTTCTTCTCCAAAGTTGCAGAGTGTTTCTGTCGAAATTATGAGTCTGCTTTTAGTCTCCCATGAAGAGAATGACGAAAAACGGCATTTAAAACCGAGTTCGGGAGGTTAGAAAACTGCCCAACTGCGACGGTGGCGCATAAAATGGCGCTCGGAAGGAGTTTTAGGCGCCACCAAAGAGAGCTGGCGCATCCTGACATTTTCCAAATTTCCGAAAGTGGCGCAAAAAGTGGCGCATAAAGGTGGTTTTAGGCGCCACCAAGGAGGAGCGGCGCATTCTGACAATTTCCCAATTTTTAATTTAACAGCGGCGCATTTTGTGGCGCTCCGGAGCAGTTTTAGGCGCCACCAAGCTATTGTGGCGCATCCTGAAGCTTCTTCCATCCGAAATTTTCCTAAGTGTCGAGGTGGCGCATAAAGTGGCGCTGGAGAGCATTTTTATGCGCCGCCATGCCTATGTGGCGCATTCTGGAGCCTTCCAGTGTTGAAAATTCCGAATTTTGCATCCTTTGACCTCCGAACATCTTCTTTCTTCATTTTAATGCCTGAAACAACATTGCAATGCATTAGGTTTGCCAAAGTCTTATTAAAAACACATAAAAACATGGTAAATTTAACCTCAATAAGCCAAATCTAACCATGATGACTTGAAAAATAAAAGCATATGAAATACACCTAAAAGTGCAATAAATTAAGGTAAAATGCACTCATTTTGGACATATTGTGGTACAATTCAAGCTTGTATAAGTGTGGTTTCACAGGGTGCATCAGCTACCTGATCCATGGGAGTCCAGAGGAAGACAACACTTAGAACATATCTCAGAAGGATAAGAACAAGAGAAGACGAGAATACAACTAAAGGATACCTGAGGAGTCGCCAAAGGGTCAGCAGTGCTTATCATAGAGGCGTGATCTACAGCCTGAGTAGGAAGAGGATGATCTATCTGGTCTCCAGGAGTCTAGAGGATAGCTGTCTTTAGAATCATTTTGCATAATAGAGAAAAATAAAGGAACATAGGGATGTAACTAAAGTGTACCTGAGAAGTCAACTCGGGAGAGACAGAGGCATGGTCGGCCTGAGAAGAAGGAGGATCCATCTAAACAGAGAGAGATGAAAGATGTTGATACTTTACCAAAAACAAGACTTGAACAAAGAGTCCAAAGTGGTGAAATGTACCTGATCAATGGAAGCAGGGTGAGTAGCATCCATCACCACGGCTTTAGTCCGGTACGTAGGATCATCCCCATGGAGGATGATATAGTCAGCACGAGCCAACTCCTCATCATATGAGGAGTTCCTAGCAATGACACGTTCATATGCTGATCAACGATAGTCGCCGCCTCGTGAAGGTCCGCCATGTAACTATCATCCCTGGTAACATCATCCTCAGCGTGATCCTCCACCATTAGGTCATCATCATCATCTACAGGATCCTCATCATCATTAGAACGCGTCTCATCTTCACCTGAACCCGACTCCTCCTCACTAGAACAAGAAGCCCCATCCTCATCAGAGTGAGCAGTGTAATCCTCATCAGTAGACTCCTCAGAGCTCGCAGAATCATCCTCATGATGATCATCATTTGGGGCATCATCCTCATCTTCCTCGCTATCTCGGTGGTCTAAAGAAAGGAGAAATGTTAAAAGACCAGGAAAACAGTGTAAAGACAGGTTAACAAAGGAGACATACCTCTTCGGCGTTTGCGAGATGAGGAGGCTGCAACAGATTTTGACTTCGGGGTGCGACTAGAAACAAGAGTAGCTGCCGACCGAACAGCGGCACTATGAACACTAGGCTGCTTCGAAGGAGCCGAGCTACGCTGCACGTCCCCAAAACAAGCTGTAATCTGGGCATAGGATGGCAAGATGGAGATGATGTAGGGCGTCCACCATGCCATAAAACCAGCAGCAAGCGTCCCCGTCGGAGTGAATGGAAGATAACTAGATAATGTCAGACGGGACGAGAAATCAATCACTGCCTGGATGTCAGCGACCGTCATCCTCTTACTCCTAATAGATACCGGCCACTTCACACTGCGAGGAAGTCCGAGATGACAACCAAACTGACGAGCGAGCAAATGAGGGCAATATGGCTCGGCCACGATCGGATTATACTGATCCTTCCTCTTTAGCCCACTCAGAAGCATTGAGGCTTCATACTAACGTTCCAGGTGGACTCTCCATGTAGACCACGTGGCTGATCAGGCTTGCACACAAGCTGAGACAGGAACCATCCTATAGGGGCATACACGTATAAGTCCTGATAAGAGGGCCTGTGGTGAAGAAAAATCGAATAATCTCTAGACTGTCCCGCTTCAAGAGACCATCCCTGCTAATCTTCACCGAAGCAGCAGCTAGTATCAGGCCTAACGGGTCACCATCAGCAACATCCTGCGGACCAGGACGAGGCACACTAGTAAAAATCCGAGGAAAGTATAGCTGAATCCAAAGCTGCAGAAACCATAACGGCCCAGAGGCCGAATTAGTGGGATCTCGCCCACTAGCCAGCATACCAGAAATCTTGGCCATTCCACTGAACAGGGTGCCAAGAAATAAGAACCAGTGGCCCGAGAAAGATCATTCATAATAGCCCGTACGAGAGGAAGAGCGGAACACAAGACGGTCCGAGCCCTCGAACAGATAATAAATCGGCTAAACCATAGCAATAGAAATGCCACGTGCTCATCCAAGGTGCAAGGAGAACTCTCGGATGTCATATTGTGATCAATGTATGCCGCGTACTGCTTAGTCTCTTTGCCCGAAGGACAAATAGCATCACCAAGAGCTCGATCATCGGAAGCCGACTGTGTCAACTCTGAACCATCCACTCGGAGTCCTGTGATCATGACCACATCAAGAAGCGTGGGACCCACAAAACCACAAGGAAACTGAAAGGCGTTAACACTAGAATTCCAGAAGCCCATGATGTAATAGATGAGACGATGATCTATCACTACAGGCCGAGTAGATAGAATAATGGCATCTTCAATACCCCAGTTACGCCACTCAGCTGTGCGTCCTCCCCTCTTCATCCGGCGAACCCATGAAACATATTTCTCCAAAATACTCTGATCCTCATTCTCTTCGGTTCGGGGAGCCTTAGCCTTCTTAGATCTAGGAGCAGTGGTGCCAGACTGATGAGACCGGATAGACCTCGTCTGCGAAACAAAGGCTCCAGTGAATGCAGCCTGAGTGATCGGACATGTGCAAGATAGAAACTCATGGGTCTCATCTGCATGCGCAATCGTGCGATGAAACGGGCGTAGAAAAGGCTCTGACTCCGCGCGATCAAAATCATAAGCCTCATCATCAGACTCCGGAATGAGTAGTCCTTCAACAGTCTGCATTATTATCAAACACATATCAAACAAGGGCGAGGGAGGACGAATCAACATATCACCAAGCAAGTTGAGCAAACCTGAGTGGCGGACTGGGCAGTAGGAACTGGTGAGGATGGCGGCTAAGACCTGGCGGCCTGGACAGGAGTGGCGGCCTGGGCGCCCGGAGTGGCGGCCTGAGCGGTCCTCGCG
The DNA here is from genome assembly GCA_030278955.1 of Hygrophila difformis. NCBI lineage: Eukaryota > Viridiplantae > Streptophyta > Magnoliopsida > Lamiales > Acanthaceae > Hygrophila > Hygrophila difformis. The sequence goes on along the minus strand of JAOANR010000322.1, from coordinate 95,864 downwards.
ACAACGTCCTATTGCAAAATTGCACAAATCAGTCAAAAGAGACTCACAAGCAAAGAAGTGATCCTATTGCAAAATTGCACAAATCAGTCAAAAGAGACTCACAAGCAAAGAAGTGGACATACAAGCAGGCGAAGAACAAACCTGAAAAGCCATGGCACCAGACGACAAGGCAACAAAGCCAGGCAAGGGAATGGATGGCGGCCTGGAGCTGGCGGCCGGAGAAGAGGCTGGCGGCGTGGAGCTGGCGGCCCGAGATGGAGCTGGCGGCCTGGAGCTGGCGGCCTGGGTAGAAGTTGGCGGCCTGGGACTGGCGGCCGAAGCAGACGAAGGCGGCCGGACTGATGGGTGGCGGCCTAGAGCTGGCGGCCGGTGTAGCTCCATCAGCTAATTTCTATATTAACATAGATATTTCATTAATTCTTCAAACATAACAAATGTGAAGGTTCTACGAAATCTTATATGATCTAAGAGAGGCATACTCAGTCAAACAACAGACAAGCAGCTAGCGTGGCATGATGTTCTAAAATCCTATGTAAGGCGATTGAAGCATGCTCATCAAGAATCAAACTTGGGATGAATTAGCTCCTATGTGGCATCAAACAAACATGGCGTTGGATACAATTCGAGAGTGTTGGATGCCATTCAAGGTGACAAGCAAGCCTAGCATGAATTCAAGGTTCAGTTAACATCTACATCTAGGATCATACGGCCATGATGGGAAACAAGTTGCCTGAGCATATACGCAATTTAGAGTGTTGGATAAAGTGCAAGAACAACCCGAGCATGCAATTCCAAAATTCAACTAACATCCAATGCTAATAATGTGTACATTCGTGTATTGCTAACTAGTGATGAGAAACAAAAGTCTCGGGTGCTATTCAAAGATACAACTCAATGAGGTATACACTTCAAGTTCACAAGTTTGGCGTAGAACAACAGAACAAGAACAAGGTAATAAGGTGCTAACCTGATCCATGAGTACCGAGACAAATTAACACGAATGGCGACCCGGGCCGGAGAAGCTGGCGGCGGCAACAGGTGGCGGCTGGCGGCCGGGCGATGGCGGCGCTCCGGGAGTCGTTGGCGGCTGGCAGTGACTTGGGTGGCGGCTACCAGGCAGGTGGCGGCCGGGCGAGTTGGCGGCCAGAGCGAGCTGGCGGCTGGGGCGAGCTGGCGGCTGGGGAGAGCTGGCGGCTGGGCGATGTTGGCGGCCGAGCAAGGCGAGGCTGGCGGCAGGGCGATGCTTGGCGGCCCGTGGAGCTGCTGGCGGCGCTCGAGCGAAGGCTGGCAGCGGGAGCTTGGCGGCGCAGCAGGGGCTGGCGGCAACCTTCGGCTGGTGGCAGGCTCAGCAACGGCGCTCGACAGATGCTGGCGGCGCTCGCGAGACCTAACTGGCGGCAGAAGGATTGGCAGCGCACACAGGCTGGCGGCCAAAGAAGCTGCTGGCGGCGACACGGGAGTGGCGGCGACTGGACCAGGCTGACGGCGACCTCCTCAATCGACGACCCTCCTCGAGAAGCTAGCGGCGGAACTCCGGGCTTGCGGCGCCCACAGACAAGGCGGCGGCAAGTAGAGGTGGCGGCGTTTTGTGGCTTGTGGCACTCGGGTTACAGCGACGAGCCGAAGGCAGCTCTCGGTGATGGTGGCTCGGGCACGGGCAAGGGCGGCCAAGGGTCGAGACGATGGCAACGTTGGCTGGTTTCGACGGCGACACTTCTCAGTTGAATATCGATGTAGCCCAGACTGAGATGGAAAGAAGCGCACAGACAATACGGCAACCTGCGTGCGGCGGTGTGAAAGAGAAAGAAGAAGAGGAGGAAAAGTTTGACCTAATGAAGGGTTAAAACTTTTTATAGTAATGAAATGGGCTTGGGCTCAAGGTTTTCTCCAAAAATTGGGCCAGATTGCTAAAACGCGCAAATTTGTCTTAAAATTTTAATCAGACAAATTACGCGAGGGGGGCATCTGTTAACGTGATAAATTATCAGGCCCAATTATTTCAAGCTCAAATCCATTTTTAAGAGGTCTAGTCCAATTCAAGTTATGGATAATAATGACTTAATGGTGAGATGCGGTGCAATCATACTGAAGGAGTCATGGCACATTGAGGAGTATCCGGATAAGTTGTGAGCATGGAAGTTACCTTGACCTTTGGGGGAATGAGGATGGAGCGTTACACTGGCATGAAGACAGAAGCATGGATATTCAATGTTGAGGACTCAATGCACTTTAAGTCTTGAGGACTCAATTGGAAGGAGGATCTGTGTCATCAAGGCTAGGAGAAGATCACGGGTATTAAACCATGGCCAAAGACGTTACGCTGAATCCCTTATAAATATTGGGTGGAGGCATCGCTTAAGGGACCTCAACTCTACACCAGAAATCTGCATTTTTATTTTGCTTAAGTTTTCTGCACTTTACAGTCTTCTATTTCATTCCCAGTTGTTATTTTTCCAGTGTAATTCCTTTCTGCAAAATCGTTTCTGTAATTCGCTCAATCCATTGTTCAATCAAACTAAAGATTCATTCCTCCAAAATTTCTTGGTTAACAGTATTCACGTCAATGATATGATTTTGATGATTTGTAAATCCATAATCATCGAAAATATTTGCACAATTGGGCTGGATTTGAATGTTGTTTATTTACGGGTAATATTTAATATGTGTTGTGTGCAGCACAATAAATTATTTTTTTCTTTCTAAGTTTAGTCCCTACAAATGATATTTGAAAAATTGAACAATATGGATATGTTAAGTAATAAAATGAGGCCAAATAGTCGGATTTGACATTCTCACTTCAGTCGAGTGCAAGCACAGTATTACCCTTTGGTCGGAAACTGTACCAAACCAAACTAGTGGTACATAACTACATATGGCTTTATTTCACTTTACAATATGATGGATTTATATTAAATTATATTTTAATTTGTCATTTTAGTACCCCTAAAAGCAGTTACATTCATCACCTTCCCATTAGTGAGCTCATCGCAGCTATTTCGACATTTGTAGGAAAGTGGTTTGTGAAATGAGTAATTTAGGTCTTTGGGAATGGCAATGGCCATATTTGGCCATATTTGGCATTTAACCAATACTAGTATGTATGATTATATTTGCTGGTTGACTAGGTTTTCTTGTTTTTGGTAAGGACTAGGTGTTCTTAGAAACAAACTTGTCCGATAATAAAAATCTAATTGAGGTTAAAAATATACAGGGGCATAATGCATTTTGAAGATACATGAGGTTTTTCATTCGTTGAATTTTTAAAAATTATTATTAGTGTTAAAATATTACAATTGAAATTATTTCTAAATACAAGAGATTGCCAAAAACTCATGTGATGAGGATCATTTATATGGGGAAATCAAACATCAAAAGACAATTATGCGATGAAGATCATACTCAAACCTGACCAAATGCAAGCTCTTAACATACAAGTATTTAGATACTCGTAGGAGTGCTTTGGAAAATGGTTTGATAAATGAGTAATTGAACCTCGCTTGGAAAGATAAAAAGGTGATGACCGACAATTAAGTGATAGGTTTATATTTGCTTATTGGTTTTGTTGTGAACTCGTTCCACTTTTCTCCAAAAGTCAGGCCACATTAAATGAGTAGTTGAATTCGTTGAAGATAATTGTCAACACGTGCCTACACTGTGCAAAAAGTGTCTCATTCCTGTTCATTTCTCCGCTGCGATTGTGGGCTACACTTGGCTATAAATACCGGACATGATTTCATTTGCAAGTGTACCCCAGAAAAAGGCCTTGTAAAGGCAGTGTTTCCTTGAGAGAGAGAGTCTAAGTTTTTAGACTTTTGTGAGTGTTCCTTCTCGAGTGGGTTTTGTTTGTCAGGAATTTATTTCCAAAATTCTTTTGTAATATTTCTCCCTCATAGTGAAATAATTATTCGGTGGGGCCCAGAGGACGTAGGCAAATTTGTGCCGAACCTCGTTAAATCTTGGTGTTCTCTTTATTGTTTAATTAATAGCTCTATTATTCGGGTATAATTTTGGTGGAAACTAACCCGATTTCCACAACAATTGGTATCAGAGCCTTGGTTGCATAGTATGCTCTGTGGTCGCAGCTAAGCTGATCTTCCACATCAGAAACGCATCTCGGTTGAGCTACCGTTTGTGAGCTATTAATTAAACTTTGAAGCAGAAATGGCGGATAGGTCCAGTGAAACGTCAACTTCAGATTCGAAGTCGTTGGTGACATCGTCATCACGGACGATGGTTTCAAATGCCAAATTTGATGTCGAAAAATTCGACGGTACCAATAATTTTGGTATGTGGCAGTGCGAGGTGTTGGACATCTTGTACCAGCAGGAGCTGGATGGGGCACTTGAAGAAACCAAACCAGATGGTATTGATGATAAAGATTGGACGAGGATCAACCGTCTTGCGTGTGGTACAATTCGGCTATGTCTCTCAAAGGAGCAGAAGTATCCGCTTATGAGAGAGACAATGGCGCACAGACTGTGGAAAGAACTGGAAGATAAATTCATAAAAAAGAGCACGGAGAATAAGCTCTACATGAAGACGAAGCTGTATCGATTCCAGTATTTGCCCGGTACCACGATGAATGAACACATAACAAGATTCGATTCTTTGGTCACCGATTTATTGAATCTCGACGAGAAGATAGATGACGTTGACAAGGCGATACTGTTAGCTTCACTCCCCGATGAATACAAGCATATAATTGTTAGTATGCTGACTGGAAAGGAAACAATTTCCTTTAAAGAAGTTACCACTGCCTTATATTCTAACGAGATCAAAAAAAAGGATAAGTTAGAACACATGAGTTCGACTGGTGAAGCCCATACCGTTCAGGGTCATAGCCACAAGTACAAGCCGGACAGAAGAGGCAGATCCCAGTCAAGAGGCAGAGTGTCAAAAGACGAATGTATCCTTTGTCACGAGAAAGGACATTGGAAGAGAGATTGTCCGAAGCTGCAAAAGAAAAAGGGGAAAGCGGTAGCAGAGGCTTATGTTGCTGATAGTGATGAGACAGAGTATTCTTTAGCTTGTGTCTCATCGGTAACGTGCACTGACGACTGGTTGCTAGACTCAGCATGCTCATTCCACATGTGTTCCAGGAAGGAGTGGTTTGTTAACTTTGAAAGTGTTGACGGTGGAGTTGTCTACCTAGCCGACAACGGACCTTGCCAGATAACTGGAGTTGGCTCAGTATATCTGAAGAACCGCGATGGAACAACCAAGGTGCTGACAGAAGTTCGGTACATACCGAAATTTGCATCAGCATTCAGAATGGGATTATGAAAGTGATCTCGGGAGCACTTGTAGTCATGAAAGGTATAAGGAAAAATAACTTATACCACTTCCAGGGCAATACAGTGGTTGGCATTGCAGCAGCAGTATCAGAAGCAAGCAAGGAAGAGGAGATGACCAAGCTATGGCATATGAGGCTTGGGCATGCTGGGGAAAAATTCTTGCAGACTCTGGCAAAGCAAGGATTATTAAAGGGTGCAAAAACTTGCAAACTTGAATTTTGCGAGCAATGTGTTATGGGAAAGCAAACGCGGGTGAAGTTCGGAATAACAATCTATAACACTAAAGGCATTATGGATTACATTCACTCAGATGTGTGGGGACCTACCAAGACGGCTTCTTTGGGAGGAAACCATTATTTTGTAACGTTTGTTGATGACTTTTCCCGGAGAGTATAGGTGTATCCCATGCGAACAAAAAATGAAGCATTCGGGAAATTCCTCGCTTGGAAGAAAATGATGGAGAACCAGACCGGGAGGAAGATTAAAGTGCTTCGATCTGATAATGGCACAGAATATCGAAATGACCCTTTTTTCGATTTGTGCAAGAAGGAAGGTATTTCCCGACATTTCACTGTGCGGGACACGCCACAACAGAATGGGGTGGCGGAACGGATGAACCGAACCTTGTTGGAGAAAGTTCGGTGTATGTTGTCCAATGCTAATTTGGGCAAGCAGTTCTGGGCTGAAGCGGTGAGATATGCGAGCCATCTAATCAATCGACTACCATCAACTGCACTTAAAGGCAAGACACCTTTGGAGGCATGGTTTGGAAAACCTGCAAATGATTATGATTCTTTACGTGTGTTCGGTTCCGCTGCCTATTATCATGTGAAAGAATCAAAGCTGGATCCGAGGGCGAGAAAGTTGTTTTCGTAAGGATATCTTCTGGAGTAAAAGGATATCGCCTATGGCGCCTGGAGATGAAAAAGGTGATCTTTAGCAGAGATGTTACCTTCAACGAATCGATAATGTTGAAGAAGGTAACCAAGCAGCAGCCGGATAGTACTCCCCAGCAGGTGGAGCATTATCCCCAACAGGTGGAGTTTCAGACATCTACAACTAGAGAGGTAGATGGTCAACCAATAGAAGACGATGGTCCAAGTACCGAAGAAGAGCCCAGAGAAAGTGAGGTTTTAACCCAAGAACCTCATGAGCAACAAGACTTACCAATTGCAATTAGGAGGCCAAGAAGAGAAACTCGGAGACCTGCTCGATTCGAAAACATGTTGGCCTATGCACTTCCTGTTATTGAAGAAGGTATACCACAAACTTTTCTTGATGCAAAAATTAGTCCGGAAAAAGAAAAGTGGAAGAAAGCCATGGACGAGGAAATGCATTCCCTTGAAGCAAATCACACGTGGAAGCTAGCTAAACTCCCAGAGGGAAAAAAGGCAATTGGTTGTAAGTGAGTCTATGCTCAGAAAGAAGGATTTCCAGAAAAGAATGACGTTCGCTACAAGGCAAGATTGGTAGTGAAAGGCTATGCTCAAAAGGAGGGAATTGATTACAATGAGGTATTTTCTCCTTTGTGAAACACTCCTCTATTCGTATTTTGTTTGGCCTTGGAAGCACAGCTTGATTTGGAACTAGTTCAAATGGATGTAAAGACGTCATTCTTACATGGTGATTTGGAGGAGGAAATCTACATGACCCAACCAGAAGGATTTGAAGTTGCTGGAAAAGAAGATTGGGTTTGCAAGTTGAGCAAATCGCTTTATGGATTGAAACAATCACCAAGCAATGGTATAAGCGATTTTGATCAATTTATGATTGGTCAGAAGTACACCAGAAGCAGTTTTGATCATTGCGTATATTTTCGTAAGTTATATGATGGATCTTTCATTTATCTTCTTCTATATGTAGATGACATGTTAATTGCTTCGAAACATAGAGGAGAGATAAACAGGTTGAAGTCCCAACTCAGCAAGGAGTTTGAAATGAAAGATCTCGGTGAAGCAAAGAAAATTCTCGGTATGGAAATAACAAGAGACAGGAAGAAGGGCACTCTGAGTTTGACTCAGAAACAATATTTGAAGAGAGTACTACAGCGGTTTGGCATGACGAATAAAACCAAACCTGTAAGTACACAATTTGCTCCTCACTTCAAACTTAATGCTTCACAATGCCCGAAGACGAAAGAGGAACGAGAATACATGTCAAAGGTTCCTTATTCAAATGCGGTGTATAGCTTGATGTATGCAATGGTGTGTACAAGGCCTGACATTTCACATGCAGTTGGAGTAGTGAGCAGGTACATGCATGATCCTGGTAAAGATCATTGGCAAGCTGTGAAATGGATTCTAAGGTATATCTTGAAAACCTTAGATATTGGGTTGATATTTGAGAAGACTAATGTTACTGGTCAACATATAGTTGGGTGCTGTGATTCAGATTATGCAGGAGATCTGGATAAACGTCGATCAACTACTGGATACGTATTTACTCTTGCAAATGCACCAGTTAGTTGGAAGTCTACCTTACAGTCAACCGTTGCTTTGTCAACAATGGAGGCAGAATACACGGCCATTACAGAAGCTGTTAAGGAAGCCATTTGGTTACAAGGATTGTTGGATGACTTGGGAGTTGGTCAGAAACACATAACAGTGTTTTGTGACAGTCAAAGTGTCATTCATCTAGCAAAGAACCAAGTGTATCATGCTAGAACCAAGCATATCGACGTGCGGTACCATTTTATGCGGGAAATAATTGAAGAAGGTGGAGTCAAGGTACAAAAGATCAAGACTACCGAGAATCCTGCAGACATGTTGACGAAGGCTGTAACAGGTATCAAGTTCGAACATTGTTTGAACTTGATAAATGTCTCAAGAGATTGAAGTTGGCGCTGAAAAGCGCATTTGGAGGTCCTGCCGAATTTCGTGATGAGAGAACCTCGAAGGAGACACTATGATTGAAAATTGGGACGCACCAAGGTGGAGATTTGAACAGTGGTCGTCCCACTTTTCTCCAAAAGTCAGGCCACATTAAATGAACACATTAAATGAGTAGCTGAATTCGTTGAAGATAATTGTCAACACGTGCCTACACTGTGCAAAAAGTGTCTCATTCCTGTTCATTTCTCCGCTGCGATTGTGGGCTACACTTGGCTATAAATACCGGGCATGATTTCATTTGCAATTGTACCCCAGAAAAAGGCCTTGTAAAGGCAGTGTTTCCTTGAGAGAGAGAGAGAGAGAGTCTAAGTTTTTAGACTTTTGTGAGTGTTCCTTCTCGAGTGGGTTTTGTTTGTCAGGAATTTATTTCCAAAACCCTTTTACAATATTTCTCCCTCATAGTGAAATAATTATTCGGTGGGGCCCGGAGGACGTAGGCAAATTTGTGCCGAACCTCGTTAAATCTTGGTGTTCTCTTTATTGTTTAATTAATAGCTCTATTATTCGGGTATAATTTTGGTGGAAACTAACCCGATTTCCACAACATGTTGATTTGATATGCTGGTTTGCACCTTGTATATATGCATGGAAGCATCCTTGCAGAAAAGTCTTAGTTTCTTCATTTTTTGGAATGTGTTGGGAACCAGTTTTGAGCAAATGTGTTCACAACCGATGTCCGAACTACTTTGTTGGACCAACCTCGTCAACAGCAGACAAACTAAGCAAAGGAAGAAGAGCTGGCGAATATACTCAGAAATATTCCACAACGGCTAGCTGATCTTATGCCCGGATCTTGCACACGAAGTATGGAAACCACAATCTCTTAATTCGGGCAACTCTATTCTAAGGATCCGCGCATTTATGGAAAGAAGATCTTCTACCTTAGAATAGAGACAAGGTGATTCTCTTCAAATAGGGCGGCCAAGGAATGGATCCGCACGCTGAACAAATTGACTTACACACTTGAGTAATTCAGAGGATATTGTGAAGAAGAGAATCATATTCCTTCCGTGTTCGCGAGTTATCATTTCGAAGGAAGAAATTCGATCAACACTTCCTCGGGTGGATTGATCGACAGTGTTACTGAGAGCTTGATTGAAGTTGACAAATTCAATCAAGGGTTTCGAGGAAGACGTCAAACTCAAGAGCTTAATTGAAAAGATCAAGGAGAGTCGCCAACAGGTTTCGACCAAGGGCAAACTTGAAGGAGGAGCCTTCAAGGGATTGAAGCAAGGTCGGGGAGATCTTCACCAAGACAGGGGGAGTGTCTTGGTTTGACAATTCAGTCCGCTTAGTGATTGGAGTTGGGCGAAACAATTCACTATTGTTGAGATCGAGGATCAAACCAAAACAATTAGTGAATCTCCTGGATTGGTATCCCCCAGATGTAGGCTTGTGCCGAACTGGGTCAACAAACCTTGAGTTCTTTATTTTCACAGTTTATTTACTTTCCGCTGCTTAATTTCATAAACTGTTTAACGTGTCCACGAAAGGTGCTTGAACTAGTTTTCAGGACTACTTAATTGGTTATCCACGCAAACGGACCTAACAATTGGTATCAGAGCGCACACGCTTTGGAAAGCGAGATCCAGACAAAAGGCATGGAAAACCAAGGCGGATCTGTAACCAGACCACCATTGCTCGATGGATCAAACTATGCATATTGGAAAGATCAAATGGAGGCTTTCCTCATTGCTCTGGACGAAGGGGCTTGGGATGCAGTAGAAAACCAATACCATCCACCAGTAAAAGAAGAAGACGGTGTAAAAACCATCAAACCAAGGAGTGAATGGACTGCTGCTGAGAAGCTTGCCGCTCCAAAGAACTCCAAAGCCCTAGGAGTGAATGGTCCAATGGAAGTTGAAAGCTTGGGAGGTAAAAAATACATTTTTGTATGTATTGATGATTACTCCAGGTACACTTGGATAGATTTTCTCAGGGAAAAAGGCGACACATTCAAAGCCTTCGAGAAGCTGTGCAATCGACTCATGACCGAAAAGGACACCAAGGTGAAACGGATTCGAAGTGATCATTGACGAGAGTTCGAAAATCAATTCTTTGAAGAATATTGTGCAACACATGGAATTAAGCATGAATATTCAGCTCCAAAAACACCTCAACAAAACGGAGTAGTCGAAAGAAGAAATCGAACTTTACAAGAAATGTCTAGGGTGATGCTCAACTCAAAGAAAGTAGCTGAATTCCTTTGGGCCGAAGCCGTGAACACAGCATGCTACACCATAAACCGAGTCTACTTGAGGCCAAACTCTCTTATGACTCCATATGAGATTTGGAACGGTAAAAAGACCTCAATTACTTACTTTCATATTTTTGGTAGCAAGTGTTTTGTTCTAAATGACAGGGAACATGTTGGGAAGTTTCAAGAAAAAAGCAATGAAGGAATATTTGTGGGGTACTCTACCACCAGTCGTGCATATAGAGTATATCTTCCTAAGACAAGGAAAGTACTGGAGTCCACAAATGTGACCATAGAAGATGTGACCAGCAAAGAAGATGTTCCAACTCATGATGATGAAACTCCCAGTGATCAGGATGTTCAAAACAGTACAGCTCCACCCACGTCTGATGACCAGTCCACTAAAAGAGTCCAAATGCCAAGCATGGACACCTTGTCACGAGAAGCAGAACCTCAAAAGGACCTAAATGGACGCATTCACAAGCATCATGATCCTGAAGACATTATTGGGGACGTAAATGAAAGGAGAAAGACTCGAGGGAAAAAGATCGACTTTAAAGAGCTTGCAGGCTTGCACTGCTATACTTCAAAGATCGAACCCTCAAAAGTTGAAGAAGCACTTCAAGATGAACACTGGATAAGTGCTATGCAGGATGAACTACTCCAGTTTGAAAGAAATGAAGTCTGGACCCTAGTTGAAAGACCTCAAGACAAGAACATAATCGGAACCAAGTGGATCTTTCGCAACAAAAGTGATGAAAAAGGGAACATTACTAGGAACAAAGCTCGGTTAGTTGCTCAGGGTTACACCCAAGTCGAAGGTGTCGACTTCAGTGAAACATTTGCACCTGTAGCAAGACTTGAAGCTGTCCGACTACTACTATCGATTGCATGCTCGCTAGGATTCAAGCTTTATCAAATGGATGTCAAAAGTGCCTTCCTAAATGGCTGGCTGAATGAGGAAGTGTACGTAGAACAGCCTAAAGGATTTGAAGACCCCCATCATCCTCAACATGTCTACAAGCTCAACAAGGCACTCTATGGGCTAAAACAAGCTCCTAGGGCTTGGTACGAAAGGCTCTCCAAATACCTGCTTGAACATGGATTCGAAAGAGGGAGCCTGGACAAGACTCTTTTTATCAAAAGAGAGAACAAAGGGATCCTCATTGCTCAAGTCTACGTCAATGACATTGTTTTTGGATCAACACACCATGTGCTCAAAGACCAGTTCATCGAAATAATGGGTAAGGAGTTTGAAATGAGCATGGTAGGAGAACTAACTTACTTTCTTGGTTTGCAGGTTGCTCAGAAGAAAGATGGAATATTTCTAAGCCAAACCAAGTATGCCCGAAACATTGTTAAAAAGTTTGGCATGGAGTCCAGCAAACCAGCTCGAACGCCTATAGGGACTAATGACAAAATGAGCAAAGATCCTAGTGGTCAACGTGTTGATCAGAAACTCTATCGAAGCATCATCGGAAGCCTTCTATATCTAGCTGCAAGTAGACCAGACATAAGCTATGCAGTAGGTGTTTGTGCTCGTTACCAAGCCGACCCCAAGGAATCACACCTAAAGGCTGCCAAACGAGTGATCAAATATATCTCAGGAACCAGTGATCTTGGTATTTGGTACTCTAAAGAGTCTAATCTTTCATTACTTGGTTATAGTGATGCAGATTGGGCAGGTGATGCGGATGATCGAAAAAGTACAACCGGAGGATGCTTTTACATTGGAACCAATCTAGTTAGTTGGTATAGCAAGAAACAAAGTTCCATTTCCCTATCAACTGCCGAAGCTGAATACATTGCAGCTGGGAGTTGCTGTGCACAATTGCTATGGATGAAGCAAATGATGCTCGACTATGGGATTGATCAAGAAGTCCTCACTATACTATGTGACAACATGAGCGCGATCAACATCTCAAAGAATCCAGTTCAACATGGGAGAACTAACCACATTGACCTTAGACACCACTTCATAAGGGATCTTGTTGAAGAAGGAATAGTGTCCATACAACATGTCGGAACTACTGAGCAACATGCAGATATCTTCACTAAGGCTCTTGATCGAGAGAGATTTGAAAAATTGAGAAGAGATCTTGGCCTATGCACAATCACATAAAAATCCCGAAAATTGTGGAATAAGCTTTTATTTTTTGCAATTTCCATATTTTGTGTAATTTTATATTTTATTACCTTAATTATGTTATTCTAACTATCTTGTTAAGTATAATTCGCAGGATCTCTTTACTAAAGAAGGTATTCTTCAAAATTTCAAAATTCAAAATTGATGTGACAGCCCAAACTGTCAAGAGCTGAGGCGGGAACGGTTATTTGCATATCCCCATTCAAAAACGTGATGATTGCGGTTATGGGAAGTTGTGATCTTCTTACCATATTTTAAATTAAGGGAAATTGTTTACTTCCTCCATAAGACTTGATAGTGATCAGATTTCCTTTTGCATTCACCCTCTCTCGACCTCATATACTCTCTAGTTTTCTCTCTAAAACACACATCCCTCTTCACTTGTTCTTGCCAAAAGCCTTTCTTTTTCAGAAACCATGGTGAAGACAAGAGGAAGCCAGAGCTCCAAAACTCAAGGCCCTACTCCCTCATCAACCGCAGGAAGCAAGAAAGCCATATCCCCTGAGGAATCCAGTGCGAAAGGGCGTGCCAAATCTGTTCAGAAAGCCATCATGGAGCAAACCATCTCGGAGACACCATCTTTGGTTGCTGTTCCATTCCCTTCTTCTTCACCATCCACTGCCGGAGAAAAGGGAACCACTGGCGTTGTTTAAGACCCTCTCGACATTCGAACAGAAGTAGCCGGAGCCAAAGCATTGAAGCAAAAAGAAGCAGAGGTTCAGAAAGCTAAAGGAAAGGCAGTTTCCACTTCAAAGACTCGTGAGAAGGCGGTTGCAAGGAAGAATGCCTCGATCAGTGAACGTGTTGAAGCAGACCTGGCCATGGCACTAGAACCCATCGATGCAATCTTAGCTGACCTTCCCAACTTGGGGGCTGCCAATGTGACAGAGACAGGAGTGTCAATCAAGCCCGCTGAACTTGCATCAAAAGATGCACCAAAGGTGTCCACTGAAAAGCCAAAGAAGAAAACCCCTGCGAAGAAGGTAGCACCTGTGCCAAGTGTTCCTACCAATCCAGCACCAGTCTCCACTGTTGAATCAACCCCTGAAGAGCCCCTGCAGATCACTACTACAACGACCCAAACCAGTTCACCAAAGGCGTCCGAACCTGGCACTGAACACCTTGGTGAGGAAGAACTCGACTCAGACTATGTTCAAGAGGATGCTGATGAAAGCTCTCGAGATGAATCAATGATCGACATAAGTGATGATGAAAGGGACTATGCTATGAACCTGATCAGTGAAGAAATTGCCTGGACTGCCAGTCAAAAGCGAAAGCATATGTTGAGACCAGAACCTGAAGAGACTGTACCTGTCAAAGAAACAGTTCAAACTGAAATTGAACAGGGAGAAGACGAAGAAGATGAAAATTCATCAGACTCGGATGACGACCAGGATGATGAGTCCGGAGGAGACTCTGAGCACCCTCAAACCGATGCCCAGGAACCACTTGAGGGGGAGAATCCCACTGACAACCAGTCCGAGGAGTTGGGGTCTCAAGACACTCAAAGCGAGGCGGAAGAATCCGATGAAGAAAGCTCCGAAGAGGAAGAATCTGAAGAACGAGTCGAAGTCATTACTGATCCAGTCACTGTGGAGAAAATGGTGACCCAGCCAGAAACCAGAGAGCCAACTCCACCTGCCAGGAGTTCACCGCAGGAGTCTGAACCCAAAAAGCGGACTCGGTCTGAACCTGAAGAGTCTTCCAAGGCCACTGGATCCAAAAAGAGAAAGATTGTCCTGTCCTCGTCTGAAGAACATGAGCCAGAGATCATTGATGCTGGAAATGCAATATCCACGGCCTTCTACTATGTAGTGTCCGAACAATACTTCTCAACAGTTCTGGAAAAGATGAAGGTGCACCCTGAAATCAGATTTGCAGCTGTGCGATATGAGGAAATGGGATGGCACAAATACCTGGAGGACAGATCTCTTTTATTCTGGGGAACGGAGATCAAGCAATATAAGGGACAGCTAGTTAGGCATTTCTATGCAAACCTGAGCTCTGAAGTCCTGAACTCCAAAAGCCCCTGGTTCGAACTCAGTTATGCACATGGCCAACTGTTTTAACTCAAAGCTCGAGCACTGAACCGTTTTCTCCAGGTACCCCGAACTCATCTGAAATCTGTTTATTCTCGAAGTGCCAAGTTCCCCATGAATACTATTGCTGAGACTCTCACTGGAGTAGAAGGGAGAAAATTTCAAGGAAAAGGGTTAAGTGCTGGTGTCCTAACTCAAAAGTTTTCACTGCTTTACAAATTATGTGCACACAACATCATGCCCACTGCTAACCATTCTGTTGTGTCAAAAAGCATGTGTAAATTATTGTTTGCCATAGACCAGAAATACGAGATCAACTATGGAGCCCTTGTGCTCGAACAAATGCTGGCGTTCGCGGGCACAATCAAGAGGAAATACAACACCACTCTTCCCTTTCCTGGGCTCATATCCGAGTACCTGAAGCATCTCCACATTCTTGGGAGCAAGCATGATCGTCCTGAGGACATTGCCGACTTCAAACTTTCCTCCAACCTAGCAAAGAAGAAGCCAGACTTGGCTGGACCAGGAGGCAGGATCCCTGCTAAAGATGCATTCTCCATGCTCCGAGATGAACTCACAGACCACATCAATCACCTCAAAGTGCTGGAGGCTCAAGTGCACAGCCGTGTCCAAGCTGCTGAAAAGCTATTCCGACAGCTTCCTGATGTTTGGTCTGATGATGAACAGGATTTGGATACCAATCCAGCTGAGGAGTCCAGTGACTTGGATGAGGATTCCTCTGAGGAGTCTGAGTGACATGCCCTTTTTGGGCAAAATTTGCGCCAGAGGGGGAGTTAAGTTGATGTAGCCGTTGATCGGTTCCTCTGGTATGCACTACAATCGACATGGGGAAGCCTGGTGGAAGAAAGTCTCTGCTGAAGAAGGGTAAAGTTTTTTGTTTGAACTACTTTTGTGAACTACTGTTTTTGCTGAACATCTGCACAATAGCCTGTAATAATTGAATTGTGATCTTACGTGTTTTATTTTATGACTATTGCCATGTGCTTGCTTTTGATGTGAATGTTCCTAGAATTTGTGATAGGCTATCTTGTACGGAGCATTAGTATAGTTTGTCTTATGTCCGGGAATCATTGTAATTGGTGGTTGGGTCTCAATGGGAAGTATTTCTACATCTTTGTTCATGTGTCAATTGTTTGGACATCGGTTGGATCAACTCTTATACTGGCCCACATTCTGCCAAAAAGGGGGAGATTGTTGGGAACCAGTTTTGAGCAAATGTGTTCACAACCGATGTCCGAACTACTTTGTTGGACCAAC
The DNA here is from genome assembly GCA_030278955.1 of Hygrophila difformis. Classification (NCBI taxonomy): domain Eukaryota; kingdom Viridiplantae; phylum Streptophyta; class Magnoliopsida; order Lamiales; family Acanthaceae; genus Hygrophila; species Hygrophila difformis. Next base: position 80,019 of record JAOANR010000322.1, on the reverse strand, counting down.
CTCGTCAACAGCAGACAAACTAAGCAAAGGAAGAAGAGCTGGCGAATATACTCAGAAATATTCCACAACGGCTAGCTGATCTTATGCCCGGATCTTGCACACGAAGTATGGAAACCACAATCTCTTAATTCGGGCAACTCTATTCTAAGGATCCGCGCATTTATGGAAAGAAGATCTTCTACCTTAGAATAGAGACAAGGTGATTCTCTTCAAATAGGGCGGCCAAGGAATGGATCCGCACGCTGAACAAATTGACTTACACACTTGAGTAATTCAGAGGATATTGTGAAGAAGAGAATCATATTCCTTCCGTGTTCGCGAGTTATCATTTCGAAGGAAGAAATTCGATCAACACTTCCTCGGGTGGATTGATCGACAGTGTTACTGAGAGCTTGATTGAAGTTGACAAATTCAATCAAGGGTTTCGAGGAAGACGTCAAACTCAAGAGCTTAATTGAAAAGATCAAGGAGAGTCGCCAACAGGTTTCGACCAAGGGCAAACTTGAAGGAGGAGCCTTCAAGGGATTGAAGCAAGGTCGGGGAGATCTTCACCAAGACAGGGGGAGTGTCTTGGTTTGACAATTCAGTCCGCTTGGTGATTGGAGTTGGGCGAAACAATTCACTATTATTGAGATCGAGGATCAAACCAAAACAATTAGTGAATCTCCTGGATTGGTATCCCCCAGATGTAGGCTTGTGCCGAACTGGGTCAACAAACCTTGAGTTCTTTATTTTCACAGTTTATTTACTTTCCGCTGCTTAATTTCATAAACTGTTTAACGTGTCCACGAAAGGTGCTTGAACTAGTTTTCAGGACTACTTAATTGGTTATCCACGCAAACGGACCTAACAGAATGAATTCTTCGAACTACCTCCTCCGATCCGTACGTATATAGTGCTCAAGTTCATCACTTTGGCACAATGTTTCTAGATATTCAAGAATGCAAAAGCCTTCCTTGTGGCTAGTCCGAGCAGGATCGAGCCTTCCTTGAGGTGCCTGCAGAGTTGAGGCTCGTAGGCATGTCCCAAATTTCAGATGGAAGGATGAACACGATCGAATTTGCAGAGGAAAGGACAGATTCAACAATCAAGGTTTGTAAATTAATACTTACAAAGGTTAGAGATATTGAAGAATGGGAAAACAGAACTCAAATTCACATCAATCTTTAAAGATTGATAGCACGAGTTAACCTTAATTATATTGTCCTCGAAATATATAGTCACATCAGCTTCATTCTCTTCAAAATTTAGTCACACCAGCTTCAAAATTCATTTTATATTTTTATAAAACCTACTTTCCCCCCCCTTTTTTTTTTTTACCTTCAATTAGAACAATATTATAATTTCTCTCTCCCGTATAGATTTAAATTTAATACATTTAATAAATATTAAAGTTGCTAAAATATATTCAATATTATTATTATTATTATTATTATTATTATTATTATTATTATTATTATTATCATTTTGTAATGAATAAAATTTTATAAAATAGAAACAAAATTAAATATAATACTACAACAATTTTATTGATTTATATATGTTATAATGAGGGAATGCATTACTCCCTCCCATTAAAAGTGCCCCAAAACTTTTGGGCATGATATTTTATGTGGAGATAGTTAGTATTTAATATAAGGGTACATCTTTATTTAAAGTAAGGGTAAATTAGTAATTAATGTGATGTGATTGTAATGAGTTTGAACTTTTTTTTTATTACACAGCCTAAGAAGGCGAGCAAAGGAGAAAAAAGAAAAGAAAGGAAAACAAGAGATTAAACTAATCTAGTAAAAGTAGCGCCACTCGCATCCTTCTCCACTAGGTGGGAGATCTCATTCGGGGGAAAAGCCCAAGTGGTGTAGAACTCTTCCAATCTTGCCGCCTTGCGTGCTAAGCCATCAGCAACCTGATTTCCCTCTCGGAACACATGACGAATCGAGCACCCATCCATATTATGAAGCATAGTACAAATTTCCTTGATTATCGGCCACATCTTATGCCGAAGTGAAACGAAACCCAAGACAAGATTAATGACATCAAGAGAATCAACATAACACCCCTTAAGACCCTCCCCTAGCTGAGTCGCCAGGAGTAAGCCAAACCGAAGAGCCAACATTTCCACTTCCAAGATAGGCCGTGCGCCAACAGAGCCGTTGCATGCTCTAATCCACTGACCCGACGCCATACGAATAACAGCACCGAATCCCGACCGACCTGGATCCATCAAGACACAACCATCAGAATGAAGCACCATCCCCTCGACACCATCCTCCACCCAACAAATCACCCGAGGCACCTTAACCTTTACCTGGGACGAAGTCCGCTGATCAAGGTGCCTGCACAACTGCATCACCTGGGCAACAATGCGCTCATTCGTCTGGCTGCCTCTGAATATGCGCTCTTAATGGTAGTAAGTTTAAAATTTAAATATATTTATTTATGTGATATGATGAGTGTAGATTGGTGATTACTATTTAATCATTTCCTAAAATGGAAATGGGACAAAAGTTTTGGGACGGATAAAAAATGAAAGTAAAACATAAATAATGAGACGGATGGAGTATGTATATAATGGAAAGAATGCTGACATGGTTTTGGAAGCCAATTCATTAAAATACTGTGCAAAGAACCAAATTCTCAACCCAAACTTTAATTTTTCTCTTAATCAATAATGAGTTAGGGGATGAAGAATTGACCTAATGGTCAAGTCTTCAAGCTTTTAAACTTAGATTGAGGTTTGATTATCTATCGACCCCTTATTCTTCTTATTTATTTATTTATAATTTGTATGGCATCCGAAAAAATGAAGTACTAATGGATTTGATATACTATTGGCGTGGGATCGTTCATTGGGCGAGTCTGCACTATCAAAAAATATGAGGCGGGCCTAGGTTTTTGAAGCCCGTTTAAAAGTGGGCCCAAATGAGTTTGCCAAAACAGGTCATGAGTTAAAAGTCCAAACGGCTTAGGCCCGTTTGGAGCGGGCTGGGTCGCGTGCTTTCTCATTTTTAAAAATACACAAAATAATGTTTTCGGCCCTAAAAGCTAAACAATAAGACGCCTCAGTCCACTGAGCAGTAACTCTCTTTCCGTCTTCCGTCTTCACTCTTCACAAACTCACTCACGACTCATCGCGGCACCACCAGCGGCAGCGCTCACTCCTCATCGTCAGTCCGTCAACGGCGTCACTTCTCACCAGTAACCACCAGCGTTCTGCCGTCCGAGACTCCGCCTTCGCCTTCCGCGACTCCACCAGCGTTTCTGCTCCGCCGTCCGCGGCTCCCCCACTCCGTTTCCGCCTCAAAGTGACAATGCCTCACTGCTACCTGCTGGTATAGTGTATGTAGTCTACAAGTTCTCAGTTCAATTGAAAAAATTGAACTTTTGAGAAAGTATAATGGCATCAAGTTGTGTTCCTGAAATGGATTTCAAATTTTGATTGTTTCTGGCGTATAAAGAATGGTTGAATTGATTGATCTTTAGGGTTTGATGAACTAGTGAGATTGAAAATGTGTTTAGATGAAGTCATCTTATTTGAATTTGATCCGTGGCTTTGAGTTTTGTCTGCGACAATTTTCATATGTATAGACATTGAGTTTAGAATTTTAGAAGAAGTTATCTTATTCTGAATTTAAATTCTGAAATTTTGGTTGAATTTTATGATTCCCTGTGGCTGAAGTCCAGGCCTTTTTTCCATTTTGTGGGACGTTGAGTTGAGTGATCACAATAGATTGTTGACATAATGCATAGATCACTGCTAGTTTTGAATATTTTGTGTAGACAGAGTTGGTTGTCATATAAATCTCTTGATCCCTGCACTACCCACTTGTCAAACATGGATATTGGCTCTTTTGATACATTTATGCCTATGTGAGATGTTTTTGTATTATATGCTTGTTTATCTCAATTTGGTTAAAAGGATATGTGAAATGTGATCAATTAATTATTGTTCCACTTGATTTCTAATTTTCTAGAACATTGGCTGTAATTCATGAGTTTCTACTTGAAATTAGCTTTGTTTTGGATAGTTCATAGGAACGTGCGTTCTGCCTCCAGTATTTCATTTGGTCTTTTATATGGTTGAGTGCAATAAGTTTGTGACTCTGTTTTATTCTTTTGCATCTTCGCTTAAAAAGCTGTTTTCTTTACCATGATCTGCTGTGCATACTTATTGGACATATTCTTGTATGTATTTTTGTATGCAATTAGACTACTTCAATATTTTCTGGCACTTTAATTCTGACGCTGATTCATGCCCCCTCATCCCATTATTAATTTATTTATCTTTAGTAGTAAGAGAAGTTTACTTATATTGGCATGGCTATATGGACAAAATTGCAATGGCTAAAATATGGGTGGGAATTTTCTTAAAATGAGTTGTCTTCTACTCTTGCCAATTTATTGTACTATAAGTCTATAACTTGTTTACTGATGCTGTAATCAGGCATTTCACTTGGATGATCTGTTGATCCCTGTTCACCGGCTTATTTTGAAGATTGGCACTGTTGAATCATAGGATGAAATTCATGATATCATATTTCTAGATCATTTCTGAATGGTTTTTTCCATCTCTCTTTCGATTATCTAACTCAACTTGCTGTGACAGTATGTCAAAGATAAGTTTCATAAATGAAAATTTGATTTAAAATTATTTTATTAAAAAGCCACATAGCCTGCAGCTCGCATGTGCGGTGGGTTGGGCCTAGGTATTTTGAGCCCGCCCCAATTGAAGCCCGCAAAATAGTGGGCCCCTGCGTGGGTTGGCCCGTTTTGCCCCGCGGGCCCATTTCGACACCTCTACTCAAACATCCAATTGTCTGCTCAAAACTCTATTCAAAAATAAAATAAACAATGTCAAACTACTCCTAACCTAAAATCGTGTTGTATTTGCAGTAGAGAAAAGCGCCACTGCCTGGGCAAAACCCCGTGTTAGTGCGCGGGGGCGTATTGACTATTGAATATCCATGAGGGCGCTCTTTTGCAATCCAGGTAAACGTATGTAGTTTCTTGTGTGCCGGGTGCGGAAACAAACAGAATCTGGATGAACGATTTCGGAGTTTTGATCGTTTTGATAAGAGTCTGTTGTTTATGGCTTGAGTTGATGAACAGTTCTATTTTTATTTTACATTCAAGTGTAACTTTTAATTAACTTTATGTTCCTGCAGTGTTGAAATTTCAGCTGGAGGTGAAACCCTCATGCCTATTTAGCTTTTGTAATAGATCAACGTTTGTTGATGATGACTCTTCTGATGTGAAGGCTCAGAAACAAAATGAACGCACAATTAACCAGAGTTTTGGTGATCATGGCAAGATGGGCTGGCAAGTTGGTAGACAAGAAGTTGAGAATGTATGCTGGGTTTTGGAAAGTGGTCCTTGGGGACAGACATTGGAGAATGCTCTATCTTCAAGTGACCATACTCCTAAGGTAGTAATTGGAGTGTTGGCTAGATTGAAGGATGCTGATGTAGCTTTCAACTACTTTAGATGGGTGGAAAAGGTGACTAATCAGGTGAATTCTCCTGGAGCATATGATTCTCTTCTCGTGTTAATGGCCAGGTGTAAGAAATTTGATCAGTTTGAACTTGTTTTAGAGGAGATGAGTCGCTCTAGGTTTTATCCTTCCATTAGAGCAAGTTTAAGGATAGTCTCTATCTGCATTAAAGCGCAACTACTAAAAGAGGCCTATGAGCTCATTCAAGCCATGAGGAAATTCAATATTCAGCCGGCGTTTTCAGTTTACAAAGCTCTTATTGATGCAATGGCTGTGGTAAATAAGCCTGATTACCCTGATCGCATGCTTTCCCTCTTCAGTCAGATGCAGGAATTAGGTTATAAAGTTAATGAGCATTTGTTCACTACTTTGATTGGCGCTTTTGCTCGTGATGGCCGGGTTGATATTTCTCTGTCGTTGTTGGAAAAGATGAAGGATAATTCTATGGCTGCAGACATTTTTCTCTATAATGTTTGTATTGACCGGTTTGGCAAGGCTGGAATGGTGGATATAGCTTGGAAAATTTTTCATAAAACAAAAGCCCACGGCCCCACTCCTGATAGTGTGACATATACAAGCATGATATCAGTTCTCAGCAGAGCTGGTCGGATGGTTGAAGCTGTTGATTTATTCGAGGAGATGGAGTTGAATGAGGCAATTCCAAATCAACGTGCTTATTGCACCATGATCAGGGGTTATGGGTCTGCTGGAATGTTTGACAAAGCATATAAGCTATTTGAGAGATATAGATCCAAGGGGGCCACCCCAAGTGTAATGATGTACAACTGTCTTCTTACTTCCCTTAGTAAGAAAGGAAGAGTTGGCGAGGCCTTAAAAGTTTACAATGAGATGAATAAGGAGGTCACACCAAACATCTATACATATAATATTCTCATAGACATGTTGTTCAGGGCAGGGAAGATTAATTCAGCTTTAGAGATACAAAATGACATGAAGGCAACTGGATGCATTCCAGACATCGTGAATATAAACATTTTGATTGACCAATTGTGCAAGGCCAACGAACTTGATGAGGCTTGTTCGATCTTTGAGAGCTTGGATCGTAAAGTTTGTACCCCAAATAAATTAACATACTGTTCACTGATTGATGGATTGGGTAGGCATGGAAGAGTGGATGATGCATATAGATTGTATCAGCAGATGTTAGATTCTGATGTGGTGCCAGAAGCCATTGTTTATACATCCCTCATCAAGAACTTTTTCTTGTTCGGAAGGAAGGATGATGGGCATAAGATGTACGAGGAAATGGTCAATAGAGGTGTTTCTCCTGACCTTAAACTACTAAATGCATATATGGACTGTGTTTTCAAGGCTGATGAAATGGCAAAAGGTAGAGCTGTGTTTGAGGAGATAAAGGCTCGGTTTACACCTGATACGTGGAGCTATACAATCCTCATTCGTGGTCTCGTGAGGAGTGGATTTGCACATGAGACTAATGAGATCTTTCATGCTATGAAGGAACAAGGGTGTGTCCTTGATACACCTGCTTATAATGTAGTTATAGATGGATTTTGCAAATCAGGTGCACTGAATAAAGCTTGTACACTTCTGATGGAATTGAAAGAAAATGGTCTTCAACCCACTATGGTTACTTATGGGTCAATCATTGATGGGCTTGTGCGGATAAACAGGCTTGATGAAGCCTATATGCTCTATGAAGAAGCAAAATCAGCTGGTATAGAATTAAACACTGCTGTATATAACAGTGTTGTGGATGGGTTTGGAAGGGTTGGAAGAATCGATGAAACATATCTCATTCTACAGGAAATGATGGTGAAGGGCTTAATGCCTAATATACAGACATGGAATTACTTGCTTGATGCACTTGTGAAGGCAGGCGAAATAGACGAAGCTCTTGGCTGCTGGAATTCTATGAAAGATTTACAATGTGCTCCAAATGCCATAACTTATGGAATCATCGTCAATGGTCTATGTAGAATTCGAAAATTTAAGAAGGCTTTTGTATTTTGGCAGGAGATGCAACAACAATGTTTGAAACCTGATGTGTTTACCTACAGGACTATGATTTCTGGGCTTGCTAGGGCTGGAAACATATTTGAAGCGAATAAACTCTTAGAGAGGTTCAAAGCAAATGGTGGTTTACCTGACTCTGCCTGCTATAATAATATGATAAAAGGGTTGAGTAGAGCGAACAAGGTAATGGACGCATACTGGCTGTTTGAAGAAATGAGATTGAACGGTTGTAATTTATGCAGCAAAACGTGTTCTGTGCTTTTAGATGCCCTGCATCAAGCTGAATGTCGTGAACAGGCATCGATTGTTGGTGATGCATTAAGAGAAATATCAGAATCTCGCCATACCTCGACATCATTGTGATTTTAGATTTCTATATTTGTGGCACAATCTTTCTCAGACAATGCCTCAAGATCTGCATCCCACAATTCCTGGAATCTACATCCAACTTCTTATATGTTGGATGAATGGATTTAGTTATGGAGCCATCCAGATATCCAGTAAAAAGAAAATAGATACTCTGGAACTCAGAATTGTGAAGTACGTACACCATCAAATGTGGTCGGACAGGTAAGTTTTATGATTATGCTATTGTTCATATCAGTGTTCTAGTTTCGAGGAGCAATGTACTTGGGGTGTGTTTCATAGCAATGACAAAACAGTCTTCAAACAAACTCCATGGGTACATATAAGTTATCTTGCCCTAGTTTGCCTAATGTTTTCTTCAATATATTCTTATAATTATAGTTTTCATTTCAACTATTTTCTACTGAAACCAGCATATTTCTGCTTAATTGTAGTAAAGGATAGAGACATGATGGGATCAACCGATCAAGTGCTGTGCTTACAAGGTAACAGATTCCACTTATCATTCCAAGAAGATGAGCTGTGTGTTGTGAGCTCGCTCCAAGTCCTGTGAGCTCTTATACTTGTATTTTGGAAAGAATTGGGATTGTTTGGTTAGCTAGTGCATAAAGAAAATACACATTAATTTAGATTGTTTCTACATCTCTTCATAATCAATTCTCCTGTGAAATGATCTGTGGTTTTTTTTTCTTTTTTCTTTTGGTTGTTTCTACACAATAATTTAGCTAGTGCAAATGTAACGTCCTGATTGTACAATTATATTATCATTGTTATTTTACGAAAAAGAATTATGTTTGATGCTATTTTTACAGAGTGATAATTGCTTGCATTTGGATAGCACAGTTGAACTGATTAGCATGGGTGGCACACATCAAGCATCGAGCACAGGGGAATTCTCATTTAATTACAGCACTATTGCCTGTGTTATCTTCCGTTGGACTTGAGAATTTACAAAACCTACAATTTGCCTCTCTTAGCATCCATGCTCATATAAGCCATATAAATTGAATAGAGGGTGTGACACATTTTTGTTGATGCCCCAGAGATCTTTTTGTGCTTAATATCATTCGGACTTAATTTGTAGCCTAGCCTCATCACAAAAGAGACATAATACATTATGTGATAAATCCATTTGTAAGTGAGGTAACAAAATTGTACCTCCAAAGAATTCTGGCCACACTCCTCGTTGCATAAGTATACTATATACTCCTAACTGCATTCAAGAAAATTGTGATACTGTGGATGGGCAAATTCCTATCTACACCTGGATGATTTTTATATTTTATATATATTTTTAATTTTTTTTTTTAATTATTCCTTTTTTTATGGGTTTTTCAGGATTTATAAATGATGCTATTTAGCCTGTCATCTGTAGCCATGCGCTTTTTATGGAAATTGTTGATTGCTCGTGTAGAAGAAATACACATTATTCCCCCCATGTTATTCAGCCTGGCTCTCAACTAGAGTGTGCAATGCCATCTCAGCTTCAGCCAGCGGTCTTGCATTAAGCATGGGAACTTGTTAGGCAAACAACCAAAGATGTTATTGGAGTAAAGTGGATCTATAAAGTCAAGCATAATGCTGATGGGTCAGTCCAAAGATACAAGGAAAAACTCGTCGCCAAGGGATATTCACAACATGCCGGAATAGATTATGAGGAACATTTGCTCCGGTAGCTCGGCTTGACACGATCCGAACCATCGTCTCACTTGCTGCAAGCAAAGGATGGATGCTTAATGCTTTACCAACTTGATGTAAAGTCTGCATTCTTAAATGGCACATTGAAGAAGTTTATGTATAAACTAAGCCAGATTCGTTTTGGAGCAGCAAAGCGAGTGCTACGCTACATCCAGGGAACTATGGATTTTGGACCAAGTTACAAAAAGAATATTGAGATCATTATGATAGCGACTTTGGAGGATCAATTGATGGCTCAAAAAGCACTTCAGGATACTGCTTCACAATGGGATCAGGCATATTCTCATGGCTTTCAAAGAAACAACAAAGTGCTTCACAATGGGATCAGGCATATTCTCATGGCTTTCAAAGAAACAACAAAGTGTCGCTCAATGATCGTTGGAAGCAGAATATGTCTCAGCTGCACTTGCCACTTCACATGCTATTTGGCTTCGAAGAATCCTTAGTGATCTTGGTGAAGAACAAGGAGGAGAAACCATGCTATTTTGCGAAGACAAATCAGCCATCTCCATGGCCAAAAGTCCAACACACCACAGCAGAACACTGACATATTGCTCTCAAACACCACTTCAGTCAAGAGGCCATGGAAGATGGATAAATCACTCTCGGGTACTGTGAATCTGAAAATCAAGTTTCAGATATTTTAACCAAGGCGCTGCCCCGAGGAAGATTCCAACAACTTCGATCGGCATTTGGAGTTGATCAACACATTAAGGGGGAGTGTTAGAGTTAATGTGTTGTGTTGACTCAATACTTATAAATAAATAAGTTGTCCAGAGTTGTTATTTATTTGGAATTAAAAGTGTGTCTATGAGTTGTCTAAAATTAATTTGGTATCTGTCTTTTAGGTTATCTAGATGCATTTGTCTCCTCAAGTCTCTCATGTATAAATCGGGGTTGTGATGTTGTCGTGGAAGACTAGAGAGTTTTTTTTTTTGGAAGAGCAGAAGACTAGAGAGTTGAGAAATAAAAATAGTCTTCTCCTCTTTACAATATTCCAGAAACAAAACTAGATAATCCAACAGATTTCCTTCATGTGCCTTTTTGAGAATCTGTCTGACAATTGTTTCTGTGTCTAACGAATCTGAAACACATACCCACATTTTCAAGGGATAGCGAGCAGCAACTCCACTATTCTTGAAAATAAGTAGAGCAAGAGTTGTTTTGCCAATTCCGCCAACCCAAGTAGAGAAATTACTTTCACGCGTGATTGCACTCGATTAACACCTTCGTCATCCATAATGTTATTCAAAATCTTTTTCTTTTCGGATTCCGTGCCGGAAATGTCCACTTCTTCAACAAAAGAAGTGATCACTCGCCAAACCTTATCAATAGGCTGATTTGGCTCAAAATTATACTTCCTCCTTTTTTTTTTCCTTTTTTTTTAAGATTACATTTCTCATATGCACGTATGTAGAGCTATAAATAGAACAAACAGTTCGTGAGCTGAGCTCGTTTCGACACGTGTTCGTTCGTTAACAACTCATTTGATAAGTTAAACGAACCGAGCTCAAACACATAATTTGGTTTGTTGTGTTCGTTCGTTAAGTTCGCGAACAGTTCAGAATTCTTTTTTAATAGAATATATATTATAAAAAAATAAATACTTTATCTAGTTATTCTTTCCATTTTTCATTTTTATTAATTTCACATTTCTCTCATAAATTATATAACATTACATTTTCACACCTAATTTAATTCTAAAACAAATAAATTTATTAATAAAACTGAGCTCGACTAGGCTCGTGTTCGTTCATTATTAGCTCGTTCGTAAGGTTAAACGAACAGAGCTCAAACATGAAAATTGACAAGATTTTTGGCTCGGTTCGTGTTCGTTCGTTAAGCTTAACGAACAGAGCTCAAACACTTGAAGCTCGGTTTTAGTTCGGCTCGTTTATAGCTCTACACGTATGCCAATGCACATTTTCAACGATTAATAACTCAAATACGGTACAAGTAAAAATTCTAAAAATTTGATACTCCTATTTTTTGAGGTGAATCCAACAAGATTTAACTTGGCTATATTTTGTGTTCTGTAACTATAGCAAAAATAGAAGTCAAAGTACTACGATGAAGAGTAAAAAAAATCAAAACGTAACATTAAAAAAAAAAAAAAACAAAAACGGAGGGAGTATTTAGTTTCCTCCTCTAACATAATTCCATTCATCCAACACCCCCTCCATTTTATAACGTCTTTTCAAGCTTCATCAGCCAAGCTTTTGTGGTCTTGTTCGTGAAAGCTTTCTTGTCTGCATTGTACAGGATGTTTTTTACGTCCTTGAGCTCAGTGGAATGATCACGAACCCTTCTCCTCACTTTCAATACCAACCTGATTTCATTTCCAACATAATTGACTATCTCATCAACCAGACGATTCGCAAGTGCAGAAATGAAAGTGTCACCCATGATTGGAAAGGATTGTTTATGTAATTAGATGGTAAGAAGAGAATGCTTAATTAGTGAAAGAAGAGACGACGAGGACGATAGTTTCGTCTCTCTGTTGAATTAACAACGGCAGATTATTTTGCGTTGACTTTACAGATTATTTAGCAATCAGGCAGTAAGTCGTTTTCTTTAGGCTATTAAAAACAAGGAATGGAAGCGAGGAAGCAATATTTATGTTGGTGTCAGCTTCCACGTTCTCACAAGTGACAGCTGTAACTTCGTAAACCAATTTCTCATTCGATTTCAATGAGAAAATTCTCAATTATTTTGCTTTGACTACAAACAAAAGTTCATGTCAATATTTAAAGATTGTTGGATTTTATTTTCCAAAACCAGATTTTAGCCATGATGAATAATTAAGTTGGGATATTTCGTGTCACTAGCAAGATGAGGCTCAAAGTATTAATATATAATTAAGAATGATTAACTCAAGATACCACAAGAAATGTTGTTTATTTATATCTGATAGAAAATTTGCAAAATGAATACGTGATATAAGTGATGGTAAAACTGATATTGATGTTGGAGATGTACAATCAGATGTGACTTTCGGACGATGTTCTATAACTCTACAGGTGATCCTATTGCGGCAATTGTTAAGAATATACATAATAATATAAACCGCACCACTTTAAATTCAGAAATTTGTGAAGATAGTCCTAATAAAAAAACTAGCATCTACCAATGAGATTTTCAACAATGAAATTTTCAGCAAATTGTGAGAGAAATTTTCATATTATTCTAAATAATTATATTTAAATTTTGTTTTTATTTTAATATAATTTAAATTTTAAATTAAATAAAAATATTATTTTAATAATTAGCTTTATTCGTCTGTTGGATTTGTACCGGACAAAACACAGAAGCTAAAGAAGATGGTATATATGATTTCTTTGTTAGTTTTAAAAGTAATTAAATTACATTATCAGATACATCATCTTTTGAATATATATAAAATCATTGCACATTTTACATTACTCAAAATATAATTATGAATTTTATAATATAAATATATATATATTATGTAACATAGTACTCCCTCCGTTTTTTTTAAAGGTTACGTTTTGACTTTTCTTACTGTTCATTGTAGCACTTTGACTTTTATTTTTGTTATAGATATAGAAGACAAGATATAGCCAAGTGAGATCTTGTTGGATTCATCTCATCTTGTAGTTTTTAAATATCAAATCTTTAGAATTTTTACGTGCACCGAATTTGAGTTATTAATCGTTGAAAATGTGTATTGACATACGTGCAAATGAGAAGTGTAACCTTAGAAAAAAAAAAAAAAGAGGAAGTACTATATAATTATGCCCGTCAAGTTTCGACGGGTTACTTACTAGTTATTCATTAAATTATTAAGTTTGATATTTATAATTAATGAACTTATATTTAATTCAACAAAATATATTAAATTTGAATGTACTTGTTTGATTAGTATTTTGAGTTGATAAAATTTGGAGTGTATAGAGTGTTAGTGATGATAAGTTTGTATTCAAAATTTGGGATGTATATAATGTGTTTCATTTACTTCATTATTTTCTTATATATAATTTATATTTATATTATTAACATGGCATTTGTACGTTTTGATAACAATGTACTATCTATACCATTTTATTTATATATCTAAATACTTTGTCTCGCTTTTAATTGAGTGGGATTAATATTACATGATAAACCTATTGGCTTTTATGTATTTGCCCCAAATGTCGAAGCTGGCTCTACCCCTGTCAATGGGTAGGTTCAATCATCGGTTTTGAACATCGTCAAAACACCTCTCTCAACAGTGTTATATCCTCTAGATAATGGTAACAAAGGGAAAATGTAAAAATGTTTTGGTGAAACAGAAATCACAAAGCAAAACAACAGACACACTACAAAATTGGGTAGGATTTGCACAATGAGCGCAGCTATTTTGATACTTGTAGGAGTGCTTAAGGAAACTGGCTTTTGACAAATAATTAATTATTGAAGGTCGTTTGGAAGGGCAACGGACCGTTTAGCAATTAACTGATACTAGCATACTGTTAGTTGTTGTTAGCTGTTTTGATTATCTATTTATTTTTTTCTGTTACAGCCATAAATGCGAGCTAAAGAAAAAGGAAAAATAATAGACACTGCAGCTAAGACTCCGACCCCATAAGCTCACAGCCTAGGATACCAAACACCGTCTGCATCGCGCTGAAGAATCATCTGAAGCTCATCCGGAGGAAACGCCCATGTAGTAAAGAATTGCTCCTCCAATGCCGCCTTACGAGCCAGAAAATCCGCCGCCTGATTCCCCTCCCGAAGTACATGCATGATTCGACACACCTCAAACCGATTCTGCATATATCAAATCAACTCAATCAAGGGCCACAAATGATGAAATCCACTCCTTGCTTTTGGCACCAGACCAATCGCCCCCTTCGAGTCCGAATATAAGGTCACCCGGCGAGCACCACAGTCCGCCGCCAAGCAAAGCCCTTTCCAAATGCCATACAGCTCAATCTCCAAAATCGTCTTCCTCCCTTGATGACCCCCCTCGCCTTTAACCCAACTCCCATCACCTTTTCTACACACAGCCGCACACCCCCGAGCATCCTGCAATATCCGGCATCAAGCACCCATTCGTATGGACTACCCAACCACCGCGCCTCCTGCCAGGGCAGCCCACAACCGACGTGCCTCCTACCAAAGCTGCTGCCGGCGCCGCTGTTTCCCCTCGAAAACCCTCAAATTCCTCTCACGCCAACATGTCCACAGTCTATTTATTAGAAATGGTTTGATAAAACTTAATTGATAATGAAAACTTAATTATATGTGCTCGGAACTTCCATACATGAGTTTTTCAATTGATTGAACTTTAAAAATTATTATTAGTATTAAAATAGTAACATTAAAATAATTACTAAATAATTTCTAACCCAAGGGTGGAGGTTCGATTCCCTACCCGACCTTTTATCCCTCCCTTTTATCCTTTGTAATTTGTATGACATAGGCTCTCACCACTCGTTTTCTGGCTTCGGCTCCTCCGAAAAAGCAAAAAAAAAACAACAGAATTTCAAATTTCTTAGGATAGATTTGATTTATGTGAAATAAAATTATTAAGAAAATAACAAAATCACATATGCACATACACATTACATTTCGATAAGCAACTTCATTTATTTAGATGGGGAAATCAAATATCACCAGACAATCATCTAATGAAGATCATCCTCAAAACTGCTCTAACATACAAGGTCACTTTATAAGCTGCAAGCAGCAGATGATGAACTCATCAACTTTGGCCACACTTTTGATATATTGATAATTGATTAACTACACACACATTACAAACAAATCAGCAAGATAAATCAACTCATCAAGCAAAATTAAAGCAGCAGACAACAAACATTGAACAAGCAGTACTCTCTAATAGCCGCGACAAATAATTGATAGCAACAGGCCGCCACAGGTTGCCGTCTCTCTAATAGCCGCGACAAATAATTGATACCAACAGGCAGCCACAGGCAGCACGGCAACGTACCCCAGCAACATTACAGGCTACACTAGCACCAACACTCCAACAGTAGCAAGCAACCAGTAACAACACCAACAGGAAGCACTACAAAAAGCCAACAACATCAAAGAGCAGGAGTTTACAAGCAAGCAGCACCAATGGCTTTTTCCACTTTAACTGTTACACCTATGCTTAAACCCCATTTTTGCATGGTTATATATAATCAACGACTTCATTTTTAGGTTGGAGTAATATTTATAAATAGGTGGCAAAAGGAATCATATAAGATGTTACTACCATTATAAACTGATCACCTAAAACCACCGATTAAGTGGCTCATCCTCGTCCAACTCCATTTCAATCGAGAAGCTTTAAAACTTCTCCTAATCATATTTGACCCCTGCAAAATAATTAATTTTAAAAGAAGCATTAAGAATGAAAGGTGCGTGGTCATTTTGTGAAAAATCTTGATGTAAAAATAACATTTACTCTTAGAGGCCACCAAATCCTTCGTGCCAAAAAAACGAAAAATGTAAACATAAGAAAATAACATATGAAATCATTTTGTAAATATAGTTCAAATATAATGTAATACTCCGTATTAGTTAATTGATAAGTATAAAATATATATATATATATATATTTTTAACTCAAAAGATTTCAAAATTTAATTTCTATTCTTTTAAATTAAAAGAAATAAAAAAAATAAAATATAAAACTCGAAACTAAGTAGTTTGGCACGCCATGAATATTGCAACTCCTTATTATGGTGGAGAAGATCATATTTTAAACAATTAGCCAAAATTATATGACTTGTAATGAAGGATTTCCTAAGCATCTCCCAAACCTAATACGATATTTACATCAAATATAAGATATTCACATGCAATTAGTATATAGAATGAACAGAAAGAAAATAAAATAAAGCAGAAAAACATACCCCTACCATCTCCAGAATTTTGTACAATATCTTCCTTTTCAACGCGAGAGCCATTAAGGTTCACGTCTGTCAATGCCACCGCTTTATGCAGGAGGCGATGCGGCAGCATCTGAATATTTGGACACTGCTGGATGGACAACATCTCGAGGCAAGGGAACAATGACAGGGTAGTGGAAGCTTCTTCTTCATTCGTTATGTCCTCCCACTTGTTCCACTTATTGCATTTCTCAATGTGCAGTGTTTTCAACTTTGGAAACCCAATTGCAGATAAAGATGAAGATGATCCAACACTTGTCGATGTTGTTCTTATTATTCCCAAGAATTCTCGTCCCACAAACTCTATTTCCCTTAACTTATACATTCGAAGAATCTCCAAGGACGGTAGCATTCCCAGAGGCGGCAATGATGTCAAATACCAGCAATCCTCTAGAAGAATAAACTTTAGATGGTTATCGGAAGGCAATGAGATCCACTTTGATAATTTGGAGCCTTCGAAGTGATAAATTAGCAAATGGGTGAGGTTTGGATGTGGCTCCAAATCATCTAATACATCCTCCGCATTTTTAATTATCATTTCCTTCTCCACCGGAGTCCTAAGACGAATGAGATATGTAAACTGAGTAGAAAAACGAATTTCCAATTGATTAAGAAATTTTTTTTTACTCAGTTGTGCTCCTTTGGCCTGAATCACGTCTTCCTCAACTCCCATATCTCCTTCAATTCTCAGCGTAAGAGATCCTCTTAGTTTGTCCAAATCCTGCAGATAAATTAATCTGCCCTGGAACCATGTCAGTGTGTGAAGACCACTTAATTGCCCTATTACCTCATCGGGGAAGTTAAGACTTGTACATCTCTCAATATTCAAACTCCCCAATTCTTGCAAATTGCATACGCTTTCGGGCAACACTTTTATATCTTTATTCCCACTCAGATCTAAATGTCCCAACCAAATCAAATTACCAATTTCCTCGGGAATCTCTTTTATATCATTATCCCGCAAAATAAGAGTTTCCAAATTATAAAGCTTAAAAATGATTTTAAGCTCCTCAGCACTTATTCCATCAACAGCCTTCAAGTATAAAGAACGTAATACCATTAACGTTTCTAACCCATTTGGAGGATTAAATTTCGTCAGATATAACGTCCTTGTGTTTGCCAAGCAATCACAAATCCCTCCTAAAGGTTTTTGCAAACAGAGTAAGCTACGATACTCTTCAACTTGAGAAACTAACGATGCACTACATTTTTTGCAAGTTTGACCTTGCACAATAGTTTCAGTAGTACTCCTGAGAGAAGTAGCAAACTCATGGATTATATTTTGCATTTTGCACTCCACAATCAGAGTTTCATTGAACTTATTCTTAATGAATTCTTGAAATAAAGAGTAGTTAGCTAATGTAGCGAAGTACTCCCGCCCTTTGCGCTCGGACGACTCTCCTTGGGATCCCAGATAACCTAGTGCCATCCAATTCCGTATCAGCCCGTCCACATCAATTACATGATCTTTTGGAAAAACCGCACAATACGAGAAACATCGCTTAAGTGCTAGGGGCAATTCATTGTAGCTCAAAGTCAAAAATTCAGGAAAGCGTTCCATTTCTTCTTGCTCTAATTCCTTCATTTCACTTTCAGCTACACTATCACCCTCCCACATTTCACTTTTAGCTACACTCTCCCACACAGCCAAGTTGCCACCCTTCTCACGCAAAAGACTTCCCAATGTCTTTGCACCAAGCGGCAAGCCCTGACACTTGATAACTATTTCCCTTCCAATTTTCTCGTATTTCCAACGCTCAGTTTCACTCAACTCGGGGAGAGCAATGCGACTCAATATTGACCAACACTCCTCATCAGTTAGTCGTGGTATTGCGTACTGCATAACATCCCAATCCCTATTCTTGCCCATTTCTTCAGCAACATTTTCATATCTTGTTGTGACCATTATTTTACTACCCATCCCACCACATTCAAGGCAAGTAAACAAGGGTTCCCACTTAGTTGAGTCCATTCTCCACACATCATCCAGTACTAGAAGAAATTTTTTATCCTTCATGAAACTTTTCAAACGTTGTAGAAGGGAGTCCAAGTCTCGTTCTCTTGTGTATGGGGAACTTTCTACTTTTGCAAGAATCTGAATGACAATTTCTTTTATCTCAAACGAATCTGAAACATATACCCACATTTTCAAGGGATAGCAAGCAACAACACGACTATCCTTGAAAATAAGCTGAGCAAGAGTTGTTTTGCCAATTCCCCCTGGCCCAACTAAAGAAATCACTTTCAACCGTGATTGGTCTCGACTAACACCTTCATCATCCAACATTGCATCCAAAATTACTTTCTTATCGGATTCCCTGCCGTATATGACCACTTCTTCAACAAAAGAAGTGCTCACTCGCTGAACTTTATCGGCAGGCTGATTCCGTTGATATTCACTTTTAGCTTTCTTCGCTAAAATTTGTGTGAGTTTTTCAATTACTTCCTCCGCTAAAATTTGATCGAGTTTTTCAATTACTTGTTCTATTTTGTTGACTATATGTTGACTGCTGGAAACTCTCTTGAAAGATAAACAAGATGAGGGTGATGGGATGATACAGCATACCTTATGCTTTGAATCTATCTGCTGTTGGCGAACAGCATACTTCCATTTATCCAACACATCCTCCATTTGATAACAAGCCTTTTCGAGCCTTTTCAGCCAATCTTTGGTGCTCTTGTTCATGAAGCCTTTCTTGTCTGCATCAACTAGGATGTTGTTTACCTTCTGCAGCTTCTCGGCAAGATGGCCAACCACATTGTCTTCGTTTCCAACCTTATTGACTATCTCATTAATCATACGATTAGCTACCGCAGAAATTAAAGCGTCGCCCATGATTTGTAAGGATTGTTTACTGTAACCAGAGAGTGAGAAGAGAATTGCAGTGATTAGCAAGTGAAGGGATGGGGATATTGTTGGAAAAGAGCTTCAACCAAGAACGATTGTACGAGTGGGTAATGGGTAAGTATATAGTGAAAGCAAGACTTCTATTTTGTGGTCTACCTAGGGGTGAAAGCCGGATCCATCGATAGGGGAGGGTAGTACTCTTCTTGTATCCTAACCTATGTATTTTTTTTTTTTTTTGTCGAATACAATACGAATAAGCCAAATATAAATACAAATTTAAATATTTCGGAATATAGATGCGAGACCGATACAAATTCCGATTGTTGACAAATTTTGGTATGATAATTTCACAATTTTTTAAGAGCGGCAGGCGGTGAGCGGCCGCGAGGAGACGAATGATGAAGACCACGGAAGTATATATATGTTTTTTTTTCTATTTAAACTGTTCTTTGAAAATAGAGCAATAACGGACTAAATCAAATGATATTATATTAGTATTAAAAATTTAGATTAATGATAATACCTATGGTCTAATGGATATTTTATTTATATATAAAATGTATACATTTTTTAATAAATTTAATATTTCTTTATTGTACGAAATTTAATACACATTTTAACGTTTAAATGAATTTAAAAATTATAAAAATTTGGTACTCTTATATAATTATATTAAAAATTCGATTCAAGCTAAAGTTACTAAATAAATAGTATCAGCTATGCAAATATTAAATTTATTAAAAAAATGGAGGGGTATTATATATAAATATCGGATATCCGCATAAAAAAATCAAAAATGTCCCCACGATATTTCGATTTTTTCGGATACGAACAGATATTTCAAATCCTATATCCGGTCATGTATCTGCCCGGATAATAAAGTTCAAATTTGGATCTGAATTCGAATATGATCGAATACGGCATCGGATCGGATGGATATTATTCGTCGCTCATTCACCCCTAGGGTCTGATTGAAGTAATCATGACTCTGTTTCTTGATTTGGTCTACTGAAATAATTACCGATGTAATCCCTCCGTTTTTATTTAAGTTTAGCATAGTAGATATTATTCATTTAATAACTTTGATTCAACTTTTTTCATATAGTTATATAAGATAAAACATAGTCAAGTGAAATCTTGTTGGATTCGTCTAATCACGTAGTTTTAGATTATTAAACTTTTATAATTTTTTACTTTCATACAATTTGAGTTATTAACGATTGAAAATGTGTATTGGATTGCGTGAAATGTAGGATGGGTGAAGTTAAAAAAGAATGGAGGGAGTATTAAGCATTAAGATGGAATTAATTTGTTTATTTTATTACAATTATGTCTATTAATTTATTTTTTATTTTAAAATTCAAAATCACCTTCTGACCTCATCTCCGTATTAACTTGTTTAAACACTCAGCTAATACTCCATCCGTTCCAAAATAGTAGTCTTTTTAGAGATGAAAAAGTGTTACACAATAGTTGTCATTCTGGGTATTTCTATGAAAATTTTCCAAAATTACCCCCTTTATTCTCCAATTATATTAATTATATCTCCACCCAAGTACATTTCTTGGTATGTAATAATGGTAGAAATTGAAGATTGTGTGGTAATAATTAAAAAAGAACGGAGGGAGTACAAACGATCGAGGTAATTAACACATAGACATATAAACTAAATCCGAACTAAAATTCACAATGTGGCCATTGGCCCAATATCAACACGTAGGCATGTAGATCACGACTACCATAAAACAGCTAGTCCCAAACAGAGAACACGGGCCAGTTGCATCGTTAACTCTACTTTATTAGTAGTATATATCAAGAAAAATGAAAAGAAGGAATGGAAGCCATGACTATTTTGGTCTATGCTTCCACGTTCTCACTGAGAAGATGAAGGAATCAAAAACTTTAGTTTCTACTATAATTTTAAAGTTTTAATAATTTGCGATTTAGTACAATTAAATAAATTTTCTATTTTTTGCATATTTCACATGGATTTTACCATATTATTTTTATTTATTTTTCCCATATTTGATCAATTATATTTGTATCTTAAATTTTTCAATTTTGAACATTTATGTAATGTTTTTTTATTTTTCTCCTCAAATATTTTTAATTTTTTGTTCTCTTTTCAAACTCCTGTGTCATTCTAATGTGTATGTATATATATATATATATACTTATTTTAGAATTACATAACTTTTTAAATGCATTTAAAAATAGAATTTTTTATTCGCTAAAATAAGAATTATTAATTCTTTTATGTGTCTTTTGTAACCTCATTTTTTGTCCTAATATATTTATTTTCGAAAATAATTTTTAGATAAAATAATTTTTTAAAATCTATAATTGGTAGTATTCAAGTATATGAAATCATGTACTTATTTTTATTGCCCCATAAAACTAACGAAGTTGTTTAAAGTATTATTGTTAACATATTTAAAGTACTATTATGAACTTATTTAGAGTATTGTTATGAAGTATTTGGTGTACTTTTACATATACACTTGTTAGGGTTACAGTTATGAACTTCTTTTGAAGTAATTTTATGAACGAGTAACTTTATGAACTTATTGTTATTAAAGTGTTTCAAGTACTGTTATTCATTTGTTAAGAGTACATTATGAAATTTTTTGGGATACCATTATGAACTTGTATGGAGTACTGTTATGCAATTATTCAGAGTAATATTATGAATTTGGTTGGAGTATTATTATGAACTCGTTAATCAGAAAGTTAAAAATTTCCTTCTTTTTTTGGGTTCAATGAAATTTAGTATGATTTAATATATTTGAATACTTCCGATTGTAAAACTAAAAATAAAATTATTTATCTTAAAATTTTAAAATAATAAATATACTGGGATGGGAAAAAAATAAGGCTGAAAAAAATAGTAAAAGAATTAATAATACAATATTTATCAAATACTACTACTATTTGAATAAAATAAGAGCTTGAAAAGAAACAAAAAAACTAAAAAGATTTAAGATTAAAAAATAATTTGGTAATTTCCGTAAATAAAATAGAATAATTCCGTAAACTTAAAAAAAAATAAACTATTCCGTAATTGAAATTCTAAAAAATTTATTTTACAAATATAATTGATCTAATAAAAAAAATAAACAAATAAAAGCAAATGGTACTAAATCAAAACTTAAAACTTTAAATTTGTACCAGAAACTACAGTTTTTCTTAACTTTGCACTAGTTAAGAAATTTGAAACGTCCAATTTGTAACCCATTAAATATAATTTCCCAACCTTATAGGATTCAAACCAGCGTGATATGTTCATTAATTGACAAGCATAATTATTGTGGCATAGGTTAATGGGGATTTTAAGCAATAATGGAGGAATTACTAATTGATATTATTTTCAGTATTATTGTTAGGGTTTGGATGGGTGACAGTATGGTGACCCGATGAGGTGTGTATGATGAGTGTTAATTAGGTATGTGCTGAATATTTAATGTATTGTTTTGGGTTGTATACAAAGCATTTTTCCAGCACTCAGTACATACAAAACACTCATTTAATATTTTCGCAGGAACTGATTCAGCTCTCAAATCAAATCTCATTAGGGCCAATAGGGTATGGTTACAACAATTAAGTGAGAAAATTCAGGTTTGACCTTTTGGGTACCACACGACTAGTACAGTAAATGGAAAATTGGGGTTTAATTAATGAAAGTAGTAAACGGAAAGTGGAGGAGACAATAGAGGCTAGGTTATTTTCAAATATAATTCATAAATGCAGATTGCTAAGAAAATTGACTGTACTGGTGTTATGAACGCAGTGAGGAAATGGGAATTGACTTACAGTACTGAGGGATGGGAAGAAATCGCTGCTGGGAACGCCGATCGATAGCTTTGGGGTAAGCTCACCAACGTTATGAAGAATCTTGAGGAAATAATTAGGAAATAGATCAATAGAGTAACTATGCAACTAGGAATTACAAAAAAGTAATTAATGGAGAGAAGTTGAGAGAGTACTCACCGCCTGAAATATATGTCTTGGAAGGGAAATAAAATGCAAGCAGAGGTTATTTATATTAGTACAAGACCAAGGCAGAGGAGAGGGTATTTATTACAAGGCCAAGGGACCGTTTAGTTATGGTACAAGACATATATTTCAGGGGTTCGCATTGAGTCCTCATTGGAGTTACCCAACCCACAAAGAAACAGCAAGCGGATCCAAGATTCCCAATCTTGGTTATGGAAAGAAATATGTAAATGATTGATTTGGGGTATATTTCATATGAGAATATTACATTTCAATAAATGTGGGAATGTTAGGGGTTTTGAGTGAGAATGTGATTCCCACCCTATTATTACCCACGCGTTGGGCACGGACGATATATTTTTTTTCTTTTTTATAAATAAAATTAACCATTTGTTAATTTCATTAATAAAATTAATTGACTAATATTGTTTAGTTTAAAATCTAGTATGTTAATAATTAACATCCACAAACTAATTAATGAAACCTAAGTGTCCTAGCTACAATAGCTTGTCAATATAAAATATGCAAACCCCTAGCTCATTTATAGTTAAGCTATGTGTAAAGAGGAAGAACATCCATAGCTTCTCAAAAAAATTGCAAGATATATAATATATATATGTGTGTGTTTATGTGTGTCCATGCTTGCACAAGCGAGCACAAAAGTTATAAAAAAGTCAGACAAATTCTACATGAAATTTATACAAAGTCAAACATCTTTACGTCGAATATGAATTTTCTAACTCTATGAATTTTCAAAATCTAAAAAATCTAACAAAGTTCCAATTTTGAATATAACAACTCCCATTCTTTCCCAATGATCGTTTCTTTATTATTATTATTACTACTAGTATTTTCCTCGCCCAATGGGCGGAAATTATGGATAATATGAATAAAATTATCTAATTTAAGAAATAAAATTGTTCAATTTTATTATGTCGATACATTCCCCAACCTCTTTAACCTATTTTAAGCGTTACATGAGTACATCTATACATTACATAGAAACCAACCAACATATGTCATTACCAATATTTATATATTACAATTTAGTATTTTAAAAAACACTTATACTACAAACAATAGTTGAAAGGATAAAAAAATGAAAACATAAAGATAAACTTTTCTACTCACGACTCTAATATCATACATTGACAAAGAAAGTACGTGAAATCGTATTGTAAAGCGTTGAGATATTAGAAATTTCATAAAGATCCAAACTAAATTAGAAAAATATAAGAAATACTCTTGTAAATAAATTTATTGACAAATTAAAATGACTATAGTTTCATCAACTTATTATCGTATTGCAATTTATCTAATACAAATATTTTCTATTTATTAATGAATATAATATCAATCTATAAAGTACTTATTAATAATTTGCAATATATTCTTTATCTATTGAAGGTCCCTTTTAACCAAGATTCAGTTATCGTCGTTAGCCGTGTGTTGTAACTTTGTGTTAATGGAAAGCAGTAAAAACACCAAGAATTTGTTGACCCAGTTCGGTCGTGAGACCTACATCTGGGGGATTCCAATCCAGGCGATCTAGACTAAGAAGAACCAAAAACTCTACAGACTTCAACCTAGATTCAAAATAGACACGGACTCAAACACTAGACGAACTATCTAGACGAACACTATTGTTGGGACTCCCCCTCAACAACAGCCTGCAGGAAACACCTCCTGATCCGTATCTCCAGAATCTCCTTGAATCTGATCTTCTTCGTTCTTCTTCTTTAATCCACCTGAATCCTCTTCTCCAGACTTTTACAATAAGCGCATATCAAAATACAACTCAAGTTCTTCAATGCATAACAATCTTGAAAAACTTAACTAACTTTCTTGAAGACTCAAGAACAATGAAAAATCTCTCAAGACGTATACACTAAAGATGTAAACAGTGAATTCTCTATCTTCTTCAAATTACAGACTCAATACAACTATATATACAAATCATTAAACCTAGTCGAGTCTGGTAACTGTCGTCGTCAAAGCAAAGTGCCAACACCTGTATCAACATCTCAATGAAAAGTACAGGTTATAAAGTTCAAACATTGTATTAACAATCTCCCCCACATTTCATGGAGATGATGATCCATCAAACAGGTTTCAAACAGTAAATCAAATAAGCACAAGTTAGCACATTCAATCAGAATATTACCAATTCAGAATACCAACATTAACATCATAGACGACAGTTCAGATAAGCAAGCAAAACCAAAACAAGCATAGTCAGTAGCAGATATCAACAGTTCAAAGTTTTAACAACCAATCAACAACCCTAAAACATCCACAAAAATAGATAAAGTTCAGAGTTTACCAAACCACCACAAACCAATTCAGAAACCCCAATTACTCCCCCTTGATGGATCACACAACTCCATCAGAAGAGTCCTCTTCATCGGCAAAGGGGTTCTGCTCAGAGGTACGAGCAGTGCTTGAAGAACCTTTCCTTGACGGGGACAGTGAGCCTGGGAGCATACTGATAAGCTGATTGATCTTCCTTTTTGTAGCAATTGCCTCCTGACTTATCTTCGTCTGCTTGTCACTAAGTGCAAGCAATTCGACTTTAATTAGCTGCACTCGATCAGTTCCAGACGGAAGAGGGCCTTCCTTAAAGTCATTGTGCTTGTCCCGCAGATTAGGAGTAGGGGCATGGACATTGATCTTGACAAGTTCAGTCTTATCAACCTTGATACCATGCTTATAAAGCAAAAGAGTAATCAAGGCCGGATAAGGAAGACTTGCTGCCTTAGAGATGTTGTCCCGAGTAAAACCTAACATCCTTTTTAAGACAAGAAGACCGAAATTCATTAGCTCAATCCCAGTATCAATAATGTACAGAAGTTTACCCATCTCCAAGGAAGGTTGAGAAGCATTCGTCGTTGGAAGAATGTTCGCACGACAGAGGTAGTACAGACAATGGAACTTCATAGTTAGATCAGCAGAACTGCACTTGCGTCTTCCAAAATCAAAAGCACGTTCATTGGAAATATGAAAAGCAAGTTCAGCAGGCTCTTGAGGCAGGTACTCCAAAGCATCACCGAGGTCGTCGTTAGGAGGAAGTTCCAACAACTCATTGATAGTGGCAGGGGTAAGTGTGATAAACTTTCCTCGAATGTAGATCTTTCCTGCCCAGGGTGAGTTTGCACTTAAAAGATCAGAAGAAAGATTGGCATAGAATTCTCTCACCAGTGTTGGAGAATAAGACTTGAAGATATTCGCCCATTTCAGTAAGTGTCTCTCCTCCAAAAACTCATCAAATCCCAGCTCGGAGTATGTCTTGTGAGTAAAAGCCTCCTCTGGTATGAACTTCCTGTGAGCGAGATCACTTGTACCAAACTCCATCATTTCCTTGGTAAAGTAGGTTTTGTTGAATGGCCGTTTCGACTTAGGATCAACAGGGGACTGCCTCGTGCGCGGTCGTTTGACAGAAGTATTGACATCTGAAGTAGACGAACTCCTCTTTTTCTTTGCAGATCGTGTGGCTGGACGTCGAGGCACAGTTTGAACTTCTGGTGACTCATCCTGAGACGCAGGGTCAGGGTTCGATGGCTCGTCATGAGGAAGAATGTCGTGTTCCACTTCAACATTTTCTTCTTCTCCTGGAGTAGGATGTTCTCCTTCAGTGGTGGTCGGAGGCGGAGTAGCTTGAGTAGGAGGATCTTCCGCTTCAACATTGTGACTAGTGGGAGTGTTGGTGGGTTGTTCAGGGGCTGGAACAACTTTGATTGGCTCAGCATCTACAGCAGCAGCAGTAATCGCTAACTCGGTAAGATTTTCAGTAGATGTGGATGGATTTTGGACATCAGGCACATTAGGGTTCTCAGAAATTGGGGATTTTGAGGGCTCTTGAACGATCACAGGCTCAGAAGACTTCTCGGCAACATTAGTGGAAGAAGATGAAGCCATTGAAGAGAATTTTGAACTGCAAGACTTGAAATTTTCGAAGAGTGAAAGCAAATGTGAAGTTTAAACTCAGAAAACTGCACTATAAAGAGAGAGACGAAGAAGGTGAAGGGGCGACGGTTTCTTGATGTACGACGTGATGGCTGTCAGTTTTTGCAGTCATCATGAACGCTGCAACAACGTCTCCACGCCAAGTTTATCGGTTTTGAAAAGAATTTGGGCCTGAAAATGCTTTTGGGCCAGATCAAGTGTAAAAGTATGTACATAATATTATAAACATAAGCTTGAAATGAACTAGTTAGAGTAACAAAGGCCCATTACCGATCTAAGAGTCTCAAACCTTTCACCATCAAGTGCCTTAGTTAGGATGTCAGCGCGTTGTTCTAACGTCCCAATATGTTCAATGTTGCATACACTTTCCTCTACAAGGTCTCTAATGAAATGATACCTTATATCGATGTGCTTGCTGCGACTATGTAGAACAGGGTTCTTTGAAATGTTGATCGCACTGGTATTGTCACAATAGACCTTAAAATCATCCTTCTTAATGCCATAATCACTCAAAATTTGCTTCATCCACATTAGTTGTGAACAACAAGAAGTTGCAGCTATATACTCTGCTTCCGCTGTGGAGAGTGCTACTATATTTTGTTTCCTAGAAAACCAACATACAAGGTTGTTCCCAAGGTAGAAGCAACCTCCGGTCGTCGAGCGTCTGTCATCACTACAACCTGCCCAATCCGAATCCGTATACCCTATCAAGTCCAAATTTGATCTTTTAGAGAACCAAATGCCTAATCCAACAGTTCCTTTGATATATCTCATGATGCGTTTGACTGCTTTCAAATGCACCTCCTTTGGATTTGCTTGAAATCTTGCACAAACTCCCGTGCTAAAAGAGATATTGGGTCTAGTGGCTGTTAAATAGAGTAGACTACCGATCATGCTTCGATACAATTTCTGATCTACACCAGCTCCTTGATCATCCTTGGATAATTTCTGTTGTTGTCCTTGCGGTGTTCTAGCGACCTTGCTATCATCCAACTTAAATCTCTTTAGCATGTTTTGAGCATACTTCTCTTGACTAAGAAATATTCCATCATCCAGTTGCTTCACTTGTAGTCCTAAGAAGTAAGTCAACTCTCCTATCATACTCATTTCAAACTCAGACTGCATAGCTTTAATAAAGTCGTTTCTGAGATGTTCTGACGTTGCTCCGAAGATAATATCATCTACATATACCTGTGCAATTATGAAGTGGTCGTTCTCATGTTTGATAAACATCGTCTTATCAGCTTCTCCTCTTTTGTAACCATTACAGATAAGGAATGAAGACAATCGATCATACCAAGCTCTAGGAGCTTGCTTAAGACCATAAAGTGCACCTTTCACTCGATAAACATGATTTGGTCTAGTTGGATCCTCAAAACCAGCAGGCTGTGCCAAAAAGATCTCCTCCTTGATCTTGCCATTTAAGAAAGCTGTTTTGATGTCAAGTTGATACAACTTGAAATCCATAGAACAAGCAAAGGCTAATAGAATTCTGACAGCTTCCATCCGAGCTACAGGAGCGAATGTTTCACCATAATCTAAACCTTCTATTTGTGTGAAACCTTGAGCTACCAAGCGTGCTTTATTCCTGATGATATTCCCTTGTTCATCTGTTTTGTTCCTAAAGACCCACTTAGTACCAATAACATTGATGTTCTGTGGTTGTTTCGACCAACTCCCAAACATCACTCCTTTCGAATTGAACCAGCTCATCTTGCATTGCTGCTATCCAATATTCATCCATAAGGGCTTCAGATACATTCTTTGGCTCCACTTTAGATATGAAACAGTTTAGACCTGCCAACTCTCTGTAATTAACTCTCTTGCTTCTAGTAAGGCGTTGAGCGCTAGGATCACCAATAATATCTTGTTGTGAGTGATGCTTCAAAGTTCTTGGACCTTTTCTCTTATCCAAAGTAGTAGTTTCAGAACTTTCTATACACTCTTCTGAAAGTTGCTCAGATTGATCTCCTTCATCATCATCGATATCAACTCCTTCAAACTGATGTTGATCTGATGTCTCAACTACAGGTGCTTCTGAAATACTGGAAGTAGGAACACTAGATACTGGATCATCCAGCTCTCTAGATGGTAGATTATACTGATCTTTAAACAATACATTGACTGACTCAGTAACCTTCTTAGCTTGAGTTAGATAGACCCGAAAAGCTCTTGAGTTATTTGAGTAACCCAAAAACCATCCTTCTTCAGATCTTGCATCAAACTTTTTAAGATGTTCCCTGTCCCTGTAGACAAAACATTTTGATCCAAAAATGTGAAAGTATTTAAGAGTAGGAGTGTTACCATTCCAGATTTTATAAGGTGTGTCGTTGGTATGAGGTCGTAACAACACCCGATTGATGATATGACAAGCTGTGTGAACTGCTTCGGCCCAAAATGACTTGCCAAGTGTGCTAGCATGCAGCATAGACCGTGCCATCTCTTGAAGAGTCCTATTCTTTCTTTCAGCAATCCCATTTTGTTGAGGCGTTTTTGGTGCAGAAAACTCATGAGAAATTCCATGGTTGTTACAGAAATGTTCGAACTCCTGGTTTTCGAACTCACGTCCATGATCAGTCCTTATTCTCTTAATCTTGACTTGCTTCTCATTCATTAGCTTTAGGCTCAATCTCTCAAATTGTTGGAATGCTTCATCTTTACTCCTGAGAAAACAGACCCAAGTAAATCTCGAAAAATCATCTACAAGAACTAAAGTGTACCTCTTGCCATTTAGGCTTTCGGTTTCTATAGGACCCATAAGATCCATGTGAACAAGTTCTAAGCAATGACTTGTTGAGATTCCATCAGTCTTCTTGTGTTTGGTTCGTGTCTGCTTCCCTTTAGAACAATCAACACAGGTAAGATCTTTGTTGTTATGAAGTTTTGGCAACCCTCTGACAGCATTGGAACAGCTCAGCTTATACAAGGTTTGATATCTGTCCTAGCCTTTTGTGCCACAAGTTTGTAAGATCATCTTTGCTAACTAGTGCCTTGGCCAGATTCACTTTCAAAGTATAGCAATTATTCTTAGAGCGTTTCCCTGTCAAGATATTATTTCTCCTGCAATCAAAAACTTCACAAAAATGCTTAGTAAAGATAACAAGAGCATCTTCATCACATAATTGACTTATAGAAATGAGATTAGTAGTAAGCCCTTCTACATGATAAACCTTAGAAAGTTGAGATAAATCCCCACTCTCTATATTACCAAAACCTGTAATTTTACTCTTTGCACCATCACCAAAAACAACATCTCCACAATCTCTAGGAGTGAAATTGCTCAGAATCACTTTATCTCCAGTCATATGTCTTGAACAGCCTGAATCAAAATACCATCTCTTACTTCGAAGTTGTTGCTGTGAAGTCAGAACTACAAGACATTGAGATACTTTTCTCTTAGGCACCCATTCTTTCTGAATAATGATCTTCTTCTTCAAATCATCATTAGGCCAAACCACTGGACGTCCGTTCATAAGATCACGAACTATTCTCATGCATGTTTTAGCTGTATGGCCAGGAAGACTGCAGTAAACACACTCTCGGCGTCGTTTGGATGATGTGGCAACATCTTGTCGAGACAATGAGCTTGACTCAGCATTTAGGTTTCCTCCACTAACAAATAATCTTTTTCAAGTAGATCCTTGATCCTTATAACCAATTCCTCTCATATCTTTATAGCTCTTCCCAATAGAGAGTACTTCATCCAGTTTGCCCTTATTCTTAGCCATTCTCTTCAGATCATCAATTTGATCTTTCAAAACAATCAACTCTTTCTGAAGAGATTCCTTTTCCTTGGACAATGTTGAGTTCTGAACCTTGACCTCTTCATACTCTGTCCTCAAAGCATTTAGATCATCAACAGCTTTAACCTTCTCAGATTCTACTTTGTTAAGTGTCAGCTCGATGTCTGTGAGTTGTTTCAACAACTTCTGTTTTTCTAAAACAGTTTCATCAAATTCTTCCTTAAGATCTTCATAGATTTCAACAAGCTCAGCATAAAGATTACCTGATTCACCTGAAACAATAGAGGAAATGTCAGCAATTAATTGTATTGACTCAGGATTACCTTCCATAGGAGTAGGACTGGCTTCTCTCGTCATATACGCTACAACTTCTTCTTCATCACTAGATTGTTCATTTGAAGCTTCAACTTCTTCTTCATCATCATCACTTAGTGTGGCTTGTAGTGCTTTTCCTCTCCTCTTCTTGGCTGTAGGACATTCCTTTTTGACATGACCTTTCCCACCACACTTAAAGCAAATGACTTCATTATCTTTTTCAGTATCTTCATCATCTCTTGATTTCTTAGGCTTTCGAAATTTCCCATCAAATTTCTTCTCCTTTTTGAAATTCTGCGTTTTGGTCGTTGATGGCGCGTCAGAACTTCTAGTCGAATTCCTGTTTGACTGGAACTTTTGAAAGCGTTTGTTCTGCAACATCTTTGCAATCTTCTTGGAGAGAAAAGATACATCATCTTCTGTAAATTCTGTAGCATCCTCTTCAGCCTTGAATGCGATGTTCTTCTGGGATTTCTCGGTTGCAAGATGATTCATCTCATATGTTTGCAAGATTCCCACTAATTCTCTAAGAGACATGGTCTTGATTTTCTCTACTTCCTCAAGGGCTGAAACCTTCCCTGAATATTTCTTTGAAACTGATCTGAGGAATTTTCTCACCAATTTTGGTCCTTCAAAGGTCATTCCTAATGCAGTAGCTTGATTGACAATGTCGATGAATCGTCCGTAGTATGTTGTAACATCTTCATCATTCGTCATCCGCAGACTATCGAAGATAGACTCAATCCGATGTAGCCTGGTAGATTTAACGTCCTCTGAACCTTCGTGCTGTGTCTCCAAGAAATTCCATGCTTCGTATGCGGTTGTGCAATTGGCAATCATCCGAAATTGAGGTTCATCCATGGCACCGCTGATTGCGTTGAGAGCCGTGTAATTTGCTTGCCGTAGACTCTTTTCTTCTTGCGTCAATTCGGACTTTCTTGCTAGACGAATTTTTGCAGGTTCAATCGATCCTTCTGGGGCTTTGTCTTCTCTGATTGGATGCGTCCATGGCTCAAGAACGGACTCCCAGACCTCTTCTCCTTGTGCTAGTAGATAATTCTTCATTCTTGCTTTCCAATAGGCGTAGTCATTTCCGTCGAACAATGGTGGTCGTGCATTCGATGCTCCTTCTCGAATCATGATTCTTGAATCTTGAAGATGAATGGATTTTTCTCAGCTACGTTTGAGAATCAGCTCTGATACCAGATTGAAGGTCCCTTTTAACCAAGATTCAGTTATCGTCGTTAGCCGTGTGTTGTAACTTTGTGTTAATGGAAAGCAGTAAAAACACCAAGAATTTGTTGACCCAGTTCGGTCGTGAGACCTACATCTGGGGGATTCCAATCCAGGCGATCTAGACTAAGAAGAACCAAAAACTCTACAGACTTCAACCTAGATTCAAACTAGACACGGACTCAAACACTAGACGAACTATCTAGACGAACACTATTGTTGGGACTCCCCCTCAACAACAGCCTGCAGGAAACACCTCCTGATCCGTATCTCCAGAATCTCCTTGAATCCGATCTTCTTCGTTCTTCTTCTTTAATCCACCTGAATCCTCTTCTCCAGACTTTTACAATAAGCGCATATCAAAATACAACTCAAGTTCTTCAATGCATAACAATCTTGAAAAACTTAACTAACTTTCTTGAAGACTGAAGAACAATGAAAAATCTCTCAAGACGTATACACTAAAGATGTAAACAGTGAATTCTCTATCTTCTTCAAATTACAGACTCAATACAACTATATATACAAATCATTAAACCTAGTCGAGTCTGGTAACTGTCGTCGTCAAAGCAAAGTGCCAACACCTGTATCAACATCTCAATGAAAAGTACAGGTTATAAAGTTCAAACATTGTATTAACATCTATAATTTCAATTAATAGAGTATTGGTTAAGAATAATAACAAAGATTGAAATTATATTTAAAGAATAAATATAATATCAACCCATAAAGTTTTTGTTACATCCTTTATTTTGTTGTATACTTTATCTATAATAATTAATAAAATTAAATAATCTAATGTGAATTTTGCTCGAATTTGGTTCTCTTATATTTTGAAAGCGCATTATTTTTTTTTATTTATAATAATTCCTTCATTTTTATAGTGAAAAGGGATTGATTTTTGCTACTATTTATTATTCAACTATCAACCCATAAAGTTTTTGTTACATCTTTTATTTGGTAGTATTCTTTATCTATAATAATTAATGAAATTAAATTATGTAACGTGAATTTCGCTCAAATTTGGTTTCCTATATCTTGAAAGTGCACCATTTTTTTAAAAAAAATAATTCCTTCATTTTTATATTAAAAAGAAATTGACTTTTTTTACTGTTTATTATTCAGCTTTGATTAATGCTTATACAACATATATATAAGAAAAAACATAGTAAAGTGATCTCATTTGATTCGCCTCATCATGTAATTTTAAAATATCAATTTTTAGAATTTTTCTTGTACGTACACATTTTGAGTTATTGATCATTAGAAATGTGTATTGAATTGCGTGCAGAAAGTGAATGTTGAGGAAATATGTAGGTTACTGTTCATAAGAGTAGGTTACTGTTCATAAGGGATATTGTTTTTATATATTATTATTATTATTATTATTATAATAATTTTTTTTGAGGAGCGCCGAAGTCAGAAAACAAAAGAGAAAATAAAAAAAGAAGAAAAATAGCGCTGGAATAAAGATGAGTCCGGGGCAGAAGAAAGTCTCATGATCTTGTAGAATTGCTCCAAAGAAGCCCCATGTTCGTGAAACTATCTGCTATTTGGTTGCCTTCCCTCAGCACATGATATAGGGGCAGTCATCAAAGGAAGCTCTCAACTCTACTCGAGTTAGTAAAGGTGCCAGCAGATGCCACTTATCTCAACGGCAAAGAAGAGAAATCACCATGAGAGAATCCGAGTAAACGCAAACCTGTCGCACAAGATCATTTCTATTTTTTAATACTCCCTCGGTTTTTTAAATTTTGAAAAAATCAAGTATTTTACGCAATCCAATGCACATATTTAACGCATAATATCTCAAATTGTGTAAATAAAAAATTATAAAACTTTAATATTATAAAACTACATGATTAGATGAATCCAACAAGATCTCACTTCACCATATTTTATCTTATATAACTGTGTTAGAAAGTTGATTAAAAATTACTCAATGAATAGTAATAATTATTCACATATTTCAACTTTAACAAAACGGGGGTGACGTGGACGTCAAAACCGAACCACTAAATTATCCGGGCCAAGTTTTCCATAGATTGGAGTTCCCTGATTTAGGAGGATATTCAGAGATGCTCATGGGATCAGATGTGTTTGAAGAAATGTTCAAAGTATCCAACATCCATTCCGAAGCCACTTTGCTCTTACAGTTCGAGCAAGCAAATGTCCGGAGTTCAGTGAACTGAGTCTGGAAGAGTGAGTAGATGAAAAAGCGAAATTTTATTTTGATATATTGTATTAAGCCTTAATGTAATAGTATAGGATTAATATGCCTTTAAAATATCTAAGGCATGAAAACATGAAAGACAAATTCTACACATTTTGGCAACACATGCGTCGCAACACATGGATCACAACGCAAGTGTGCGTCACGACGCAGCAAAGAGCAAGGATAGCGACACAAGCGTTCCGTCCCTATCCTAGGATTATGACGCAAGCTCTCCGTCCCTATCCTAGGATTACGGCGCAAGTGTGGATTGCGATGCAAGCTCTTCGTCAGTATCCTTGGACTGTGACGCAAGCCTTTGTCTGTATCCTTGGATTGCGATGCAAGCCTTCGTCCGTATCCTTGGAATACGATGCAAGCCATGGATGGCGATGCACACTCATCATCCGAATGCATGGATTGCGACGCACCTTCCAATTTTCTTATTTTCTTTCTTGTGCACGGGCATTGGCATATATACATTGCATCTTTGAGTTTATGGAAATTATGAGTTTGCTATGATGCACTTTTTTCTCTACTAAAGATCATGAAGACTCTTGAGGGGACCGAAGACCCTTACCCAAGAGTGATCTCAACCATCTTCGTGGCTAGTTCTTGAGCTAGTTGCACCGATTCAGAGACTTGAAGCTATTTCCGGATTAGGACAGCCATTGTTGGAGCTTGTGGAGGAGACGAGGATCATAGAATTTGTGTCTCAAAGCTTGTTTTCAAGAGTGGAAGCTTCCCTCTCCATTTCCTTTGAGTTGCTTGCTTATTCATATTTTTATTTTTACAAGAATGTATCCTATAGATCCATGGCACGGAGTATTAATTTTTATATAAAAAAACATGGAGTGGCGGTAGGGAAGTATCACCCGCCCAAAAGATGCTCTTATACGAACTATCTAACCATAAACGTGGGGGGAAATCCACTATTGGACACATAAGATTTTCTCTCACCCATTTTTGGTCCTAAGTTTATGAAATTTTCACTTTTGGTCCTATAAGATAATTATTTTTCACTTTTGGTCCTTTATTCTTATTGTTTATTTGCAAAATGCCCACAATCCAATTAAAAAATCACAATTTATTTAATTAAACACAAATTTATTACCAAATAAAATTATTTTTGAATTATTAAAAGAATAATATTTATGAAATAATAAAATTTTAATTTTTTTAATAAACATATTTTATGAAATTTCTTAAATAAAATATTTTAATTAATATTTTTAAGTAGTAAAAAATATAAGATAAAATAAATGCAATACACGTAAAAATAAAATATTTTTATATTTCTAAAATTTTTTAAACTTCTATGATGTAATAAATATTTTGTTTTTTATTTTATATGTGGAATTGCATATATTTTTATTCAAATACTTCCTCCGTCTCATTGTTTTTGTTACATTGGCTTTCGACACGCATGCCGAGACACATTTTCAACGGTTAATAACTTAAATTATGTACAACGAAAAAATATAAAAAATTGATTGTCTAAAACTACAAGATTAGACGAATCTAACAAGATCTCACTTGACTATATTTTTTCTTACATAGCTATATTAAAAATTTGAATCAAAGTTAAACAGTGAATAGTGCAAAAAAACTCTCTGCAACAAAAATGTTGAGACGGAGGTAGTAGTATATTGTAAATATTTATATAATAAATTTTAATTATGATTATTTAATAAATATTATCTTCATTTAAATTTATAAATAATTTTATTTGGTACAAATGAATAAATTTGGCTTTAGTTAAATGAGTTATGGTTTTTTAGTTGAATTGTAGGTTTTATGCAAATAAATAAATTTTATAAAATTGCACATTGACCCCATGAATATTTTTTCTTAAAAAATAGACTGATGGACCAAATGTGGAAAAAATAATTATCTAATGGGATCAATAATGAAAATTTTACAAACTTGAAATCAAAAGTGGGTGGAAGAAAATTTATGGGACCAAAAATGGATTTCTTCCAAAATGTGGAGAACCAATTTAAAAATTTTGTAAATTTTATAAAATTGCACATTGAACCCTAAAAGCCTTCACCCCAACAGAAGAAACTTACTATCGCATATCCTACTAGGAACAGACAAGAAATCAAAGGAAAGTTCATAGCCATTTTTGGATCTTCTCTTCGCCCCTAGCACCCAGTTTACCCACTTGCATTTGCGTATGAAAACTCCGAAACTTTTGTTATATTTAAACTTTAATTTTTTAAGCAGCTCTTTATTTAAACCAAAAGACTTAAAAATCCTTTGAATCACCAAATATACTACTCCCTCCGTCTCAACATTATTGTTACAGAGGGTTTTTTTTCACTATTCACTGTTTAACTTTGATTCAAATTTTTAATATAGCTATGTAAGAAAAAACATAGTCAAATGAGATCTTGTTAGATTTGTCTAACCTTGTAGTTTTAGACAATCAACTTTTTATAATTTTTCGTTGTACACAATTTAAGTTATTAATCGTTGAAAATGTGACTCGGCATGCGTGTCGAAAGCCAATGCAACAAAAACAATGAGACGGAGGAAGTATATTATTTTGACTTAAACAATCACCATTTTAACAGCTATTGTCATAGTGTGGTTAGGGGTGTGCAAATTTCGGTCGAAACCGAACAAACCGACCGAACCGAACCGAATTTTGCAATTTGGTTCGGTTTTTGGATTTCGGTTTGGTTTTTGGTTTTGAAAATCCAAAATTTCGGTTTTCGGTTCGGTTTTTGGTTTTTAAAAACCTACAATTCGGTTAACCGAACCGAACCGAAATTTAAATTATATATTTAAAAAAATATATAAAATACATTATGCCATTAATAATAAACACAAAATAATACCCCTATTCGGTGACTGTTTGTATGGATGAGAAGTGAGAACTACTATTGAGAGTTTTGAGACTTTTATATTGTTTCGTATTTGAACTATTCAGTGACTGTTTCTTTATTTTATCATTTCATTTGTGTGTAATTTGAACAATGCAATTTGGAATGATTTACTATTACGCTCATAGTTATATGTAGATATGATGTTTTTGTTTGACAGAGCAAATTTACAGGTTTAAAAATGGTAATAGAGATGTTTTGATCAAAAAAAAATTTTTTTTAGAAAAGCAATTCGGTTCGGTTCGGTTAATCGGTATAACCAAACCGAAATATTTCGGTTCGGTTATTTCGGTTTTCAGTAATTTTGGTTCGGTTTGGTTTTTAGAAAAATTCGGTTTTTAATTCGGTTTTGGAGTTTTGTTCGGTTCGGTTAACCGAACCGACCGATGCACACCCCTAAGTGTGGTCATAATACCAGCCTTGCCTCGGTGACCATTCCATACAGTAAGTAGGTTGCAATAAACTAAAATTATAGACATGCCCAATTGGTATATTTATACA
The DNA here is from genome assembly GCA_030278955.1 of Hygrophila difformis. Taxonomy (NCBI): domain Eukaryota; kingdom Viridiplantae; phylum Streptophyta; class Magnoliopsida; order Lamiales; family Acanthaceae; genus Hygrophila; species Hygrophila difformis. The sequence goes on along the minus strand of JAOANR010000322.1, from coordinate 41,862 downwards.
ATAAATTCACTTTACTTTATAGACTAGTAGTAGTATTTCAAATGGGCGCGTTACCACGGACGATGCTATCATTTCTTTTTTAAATAAATAAAATTAATATTTTTTAAAATTCAAATTAACATTTTTTATCATTAGGAATGAATTAAAATACTTGATTATAGAAAATTAATTTTTATTTAGTAAAAACTCAACAAATATTAAATGTATAATAATTAATTAAGAAATAATCAACATACTATACAACATAATTTTTTTTAAATTCAGTTTGTAACAACAAAGTTTGTCCAATGTATTGGGAATTTAAATTTAAATATGGTTTCACTTTGTAACAACCACATTTAATCAACATACTATACAACATAATAATTTATTAATTCACTTTGTAACAACAAAAGTTTGTCCCATGTATTGAGAATTTAAATATGGTTTCACTTTGTAACAAACACATGTAATCAACAGACTACTATACAACATAATAATTTATTAATTCACTTTGTAACAACCACATTTAATCAACATACTATTCAACACAATAATTTACTAATTCACTTTGTAACAACAAAGTTTGTCCAATGTATTGAGACGGAAACCTTTAGGACCCAAACCTTCTCCGTATTGAGAATTTAAATATGGTTTCACTTTGTAACAACCTAATTTAATTTTTCTTTGCGAAGCCATCAAATGACTGAGAACCACATTTAATTTGGCCTTGCATATAATATTTGAATGAATATTGTTGTAAAAAAAAAAAAAACGTCACTATCATAAAGGTTTCACGGATATTTTTGGAACAGTTTTAGCATATTCGTTTTTCCACAAATAATAATAGGGGACGGGTCATGGTTGAATGGTAATTTTTCTACTTTTCCAATCTTATTATTGGGTTCCATTCTTCACCCGACCTCCTATGTATCGCCTTTATTCTATTGTAATTTATGTGGTATGAACTCCCGCAATTCTTTTTCCGACACTAGAATTTCACCAAAAGAAAAAAAAAACATTAGAAATACTAGTAATCATTTATGATGCTTCTGTAATGTCTAGTCTAGAACAACTGTACAGTAAATATATACTTTTTTGCGCTTTGCAATGCGTTCAGACATGTAGATGAAGTAATAACCAATTGTTAATCACGAAATTTCAGAGGATGAAAATCCTCTTCTTTGATTGATAGAGTCGGATGAATTACAAGAATTTATGGAAAGAAAAGTTATAGAAAACTAAGAAAGTGGTAATGGAATAAAAATGCATAAAGGAAGAATGAAAGCAAATAACAGGAAAGAAATTGCAAAAACTTAAGAATGAAAAATGCGGATTCTTCTGTGAAGTTGAGTTGTCCTTGCGAATGAGCCATCTCCCAACATTTGTAAGTGAAGCTGACCAACTCCCTTGACACCACGATCTTCTGGCCTTCAACGGTCATTCCCTGCAGCTTCAGGAATCGTCTACACCTTGTTTTCACGCCAATAATCATAATGTAGACCGGGCTCAATACTTGGGCCACTCCGTATTGGGTCTCAAATGGTGGGCTGAATGTTCGCTGGGCTAACAGATGCCCCCTCGCGCAATTTGTCTGATTAGGTTTTTTAAGATAGATTTGCGCATTTAACCTAGGCCTGGCCCATTTAGATCTTTATAAAAAAACCACCATGGCCGCCAGAGGACAAAAATTTGCTCATTTTTTGAATTCTCTTCTCCCTTTTCCTCCACCATCGCCGAACACCCATAGTCGAACACCAATAAACGTCGAACGTCATTCGAATGCCTGCAACCAGCCACTGAAATCAGCCCTTCCACCACTGCAGCGTCACCAGCCGCCGTCAGGACCTCCCTGGCCACCACTTGCTCATGCCAGGCCACCACTCGCAGCCTCCCTGGCTGCCATCGCGTGTGTCTAAGCCGCCGTTGGCTTTTTTCCAGGCCGCCACTTCGATCGTCCTAGGGCCGCCACAGCCAGGCCACCAGCCGCCACAACTAGGCGACCAGCCGCCATTGGACCTCTCTAGGCCGCCATTTAGCTCTTGCCTTGGCCGCCATCTGTCACGCCTGGGCTGCCACTTCGTTTGTCTCGCTCGGCCGCCACCCGTTGTTTCTTCCTGATTTCTTCCGCCACCAACTCAAGCTCCCAGCTGCCACTCATCAAGCTCTTGGCCGCCATTGAGGTCTAGCAAGCCGCCACTCAAGCCCTTGCTAGCCGCCATTGGAGGAGCCCAGGCCACCATTGATGGCCTCTCAAGTTCGTTTGTTGCATCTCGCTTTCCTTGCTTGTTTCGTTGACCCGTATTCGCTCCAAACACATATTATATCTTTGCCTTGATGTCACGGGACTTGATGAAATCATCCACGCCATCCACTTCTTCACAGCCCCGGGACGCCGCTGTGCAATCCTCAGGCATCATGGCTCCGCCTTCAGCTGTCATTCTTGCGTCGAATGAACAACGACTCTCGTTCAATGACTCAGCTGCCGCAAAGGGGGTGCCAGCCGCCACGCTGCAATCCTCGGCCGCCACAATGCAGCCTTCAGTCGCCACGGGCCTATCTGGCTTTGCTGCCTTGTCATCTCGCACCACGTCTTTCCAGGTTTGATTATATCCTTTGCTGTGTTTATTGATTCTGCTTGTTCCGTTTGTTGGCGCGTCTCTTCACCCACATTTTGCAACCTTTGATGACATATGATGTAGAGGACTCAACCATGCCAGCCGCCACTTCAAGTGGCCTCGGGCCCCAGCTGTGCAGTCTTCAGCTGCCGTTGCTCCGCCTTCAGCTATCATCACGAGGATGCCTACCGCCACCACTCATCTACCAACCGCCGTGCTTCAACTGAAGGCCGCTGCTTAGGCTTCAGCTCCACTCCACCTGGCCGGGCCACCATTCGCCTGCCTGGATTCGATGCTTCTCGCGCCATGGCCTCTCATGTTTACTTGTTCGCATGTTGATTTATACTTATACGTCATGTTGTCATGTTCATCTAGGGTGTGGAGAGGTCCGCTACCCCCGCTTTTGATGATGAGGCGTATGAATTCGATCGCCAGGAATCTGAACCTACTATGCGTCCTTTCTACCGGACGGGTGAGCACGCAGATGAGGTTCGTGAATTTCTATCATGCACATGCCTGATTACTCAGGCCGCTTTTACTAAAGCTTTCATCTCCTAGACCAAGATTATTCGGTCTCAGCAATCGGGTCTTCTAAACCTGTCTCAAAACCTAAGGTCAAGCTTCCAAGGACTGCGGATTGCGCTGACACCAGCAGTGAGAAAAGTAAGGTTAAAAATAGCGCGGAGAGTTATGTTGACTGGGCTCGCAGGATGCAGAGAGCACGTTCTGACGATTAGGATAGATGGGGAATCACAGATGCTTTTCATTTGTCTATTCAGACCATTGCACTTGACCATCGATTGTTCTATTATCTCATGGGATTTTAGAATTCTTCAGTCAATGCCTTCCAGCTCCCGTGTGGTTTTGTGGGACCCACACTTCTGGATGTTGTGATGATCATGAGCCTCCATGTAGTTGGTTCAAAGTTGACACATTCCGTCGATGTGGATGACCCTCAGCTTGGTGATGTGATTTGCCCTGCAGGCAAGTCGGCCAAGCAGTATTCGGCCTACATTGACCATAATAGGCCAAATGGGCCTCCCACATGCAATGAGCATGTTGCTTTCTTTTGATGTGGTTCAGCCGTTGTATTATCTGTTCCAGTGCTCGGACTGTGCTGTGCACCGCTCTACCCCTTGTTCAGGCCATTATGGACAGTGATGAGGAGCCTCTAGCTATTGGTTCATATTTCCTTTGTACTTTGTTTAGTGGTATGCGCAAGGTTGCTGACCTGTAGTTTATGCAGCTGTGGATTCAGCTGTACTTCCAATGCTTGTTTCGGGGTGTGTTCCGTCCTATCCCGAGAGACCGTAGGATAGACACTCATTGAGGGCCATATTTGCTGCCCAGTGTATGGAGATTCATCAAGGCAACCTTTTAGAGAAAGATGATTTAGAGATTATTTGTTGGTTCCTCAGTTATAGGCCGGCCTCCACTAGTTTGTTTGCATATGCACGACGGGATGCGCTGTTGACGAGCTCATATGCTAGCCTTCTGAACCGAACGTTTCCTATGGTGAGGAGACATGGAACATTTTCTTGAAGCCGCATATGCTTTTGAGCGGTATTCGGCTAAATGACAAGTCTAATCCACTAACCATTGAGCCATACTGCCCTCATCTGTTAGCTCGCCAGGTTGGTTGTCATCTTGCCCTTCCCCGCGGAGTGGAGAGGCCTGTTCCCCTTGACAGTTGACGCGATGTAACACCCCGGTTTTTGGTCACCCAAGTCGGATGTTACCGCCACACCTCCCTAATAAGACACGGTTTCTCCGAGCTTACTAAAGAGATGCAAGGCTAGGTAGTGCAGTATTTAAAATATTTAAAACCATTCAAGTAGCCCATTCAATATAAATTCAAAATAAATATCATAATGCAGCGGAATAATAGTATCTAGGTATAAGTATTGCAGCGAAAAATATAAATAGGGCCAACATGGCCAAAACACGGGTTAAATAGGCTCGTTTATACTATAGTCTAATGCAAGAATTTAAAATATAAAGTTTTCCAAAAATTCCCCCATGCATATAGTGCTCATGCTTATTCCACATACTCTGTAAGAAAAAGGAAATAAATGGTTTGGTCAGCACAACTTGCTGAGTAAGTTAATACATACATGATCGTGGGGTCTCAAAGCCATTAATTAAGATTTAACTAAAAGCATGATAAGAATAAATCATACATAATTTAATTTAATCAACTAACCAATTTGCATAACTAATTCATCGCACTAATTAATAACACATTTGGCATAATTTAAATAAAAGCCATAATTAATTTAAATAAAGCATTTAAAAATTTAAATGGACAATAAATAAATATTTTAACTATCCCCATTACACCCAAGATTTAGTATTTCAAGTATTTCACAATTGCATCGTAATCTTGTCCAGTTTAGCCGGTAGCCCAGCGGCCGCAGCCATATCTGCCATACCCAGTACCACTCCGGAGCCTCGGGAAATCCATATGGATATTCACGAGAGTGTAGGCCATACATCTCATGCCGTTTTGACAACATATCTCAAAATTCGCGAGGGTCACCATCGTCCATAAAGGCACGAAGTGAATCGTTAGGAGGGCACCCTGCAGAGCACTCACCCCCTAATTTTAAATGATCAAGTTTGTAAGGGGATTTCCTAAATTCAGATTTCATATATTTATTTCAAAAGAGTTTTCTACTCGTTTAAACCTTAAAGGCTAATTTCACCGTTTCAACAAGATTTCAAGATTTGACTTGGTCAAAACCACAGTTTACTTCAAAATTAAATAAAAAAGGGTTTTAATTCCAAAAATTCTGAAATTTAACCAGTGACTCGAAAACACAGAGATGAACAAGTTTCATGTTTTAAGTTTTTTGATCCGAGATACAGAAGTAAGTGAAAAACGTCAATTTTAACAGGATGATATTCTGTCCGAAAATTTCAACACCAGTTTCAAGATTTCAAGATCTACCATAGCAAACTAACTCCAAATTTGATGAAATTTTACAGGGAGATACTTAAGACATATATATACAACTTTCATGTTCGACTAAAGTTCTGAATCGGTCTAGATCTATTGTCAAAAACGTCTACAAGTTCGGACTAAAGTTCTGTCAAGATTTCAAGATCTAAATTTAAAACAGTTCGGTTTAAGATCGATTTCAGATATAAAAAATTAACGAAAAATTATGAAATTTTTACAGTAGCTAGAACTACGTCTTAGGAAGTTTTTTGTGTTTTAATTTTTCTCGTTTGAATAGGTTTAAGGGTTTGGAAAAATCATGCAAAAACGCTGCGCCGTTAAAGATTTTGTTTTGACAGATTTTACGTTCTTGGTTTAAATCTTTAGATCAAGTATATTTTAAATCCTCCCAAAATCATAGTAAGATTAACTTACTGATCTTTGGTCGTCCGGGTTCGTCGATTCGGAGGCGTGGCTTCCAGTCCACCGTTTATCTCCTCGGTTTGTCGGGTTCTTCGTTCTAGATCCGGTTCGTGGTGTCGAAAGGAAAACGATTAAGTTAGGATTCATTTTCGAATCAAGTATGTAAAGGAACGAACGGATCAGAACTTACCACAATGTTAGAGGTCTTCCGATTTTCATCCACGACTGCCTTCGCCTTGGTTTCGTGCCTCCGACGACTCCGGAATTAGGGTTGTGTGTGTAGAGAGAATTCGTAAGGTTTTAAAAAGTGTTCGGGGTTAATTAAGTTAGTTATTTATAGAGGTGCACGACTTAAGGACATCCAAGGCGGCCTTGGTGTGTCTTGCGCCGAAAGGAATACAACCGAAGTCGAAAAATCCGGATTCGGGCGAGTAAATCTCGCAACGGGCGTATCTGTCATGTGGCGCGGGGTTGTCGCGCCGTTTGTGGAAACACCGTGCGGCCACCGCACGGTCCATGCCTGGACTTCGGTCCGGGCGGGTCGTGCGATCCGTCAGGCATTTCCTCCTCTCTTTCGGACTTCTATCCCTCTATGTTCTCGGATTCGGATTTCCGGGATATTTTCGGGCTCCTATTCCCTATCTAAATTCTTACTGGGGTCTAGATTTAATATTGGCCTCGAACTCTCGAGTCCATTAGTGTCGGGTACACGGGAACCCGATATTTGATTAAATCCTCTTTTGGCTTTACGGGTATTGGAAATTAAATTCCATTTCCCATTTCCTTATCTATGTATTATGTTTATTCATTTATTATATTTATTTATTATTATTGTTTTGTTTATTGTTTATTTATTTATTTATTTATTTATTTATTTTATGTTGCAAAATTCTCGGGTATTACAGTCTACCCTCTTTAAGAATCAACTTCGTCTTCGAAGTTGTGTTTCGGCTTTTCTCGTGCTAAGAATGAATCCTTTTGTTTGTTTTATTATTTTGTGACTGAACTTAGAATTAAAACTTCTAAGCTGCCTACGTACCCTGTGAAGGGATCAAGCCTATAACGTAGTTCAAAACAATTTGAATTTATTTGGTTACAAAAATGTACGGAAAATGCACGATGTCACATCCTCTCCCCCTTAAGATTGCAGTTTTGTCCCCATAACTGTTTCGGTGTCAGTTTGGAACAGTGTCGGATAGCGTTCCCTCATGTCCGATTCTAACTCCCATGTTGCTGTCTCGCTTTCATGGTTCGACCAAAGAACCTTAACCATCTTGACAGTTTTATTCCTCGTTACTCGCTCCTTAGCGTCTAGAATTCGCACTGGGACTTCTTCATAAGTCAGATCCTCCTCGAGTTCGATTACTTCCGGTTGAAGTACATGTGTCGGGTCTGGCACATATTTCTTTAGTTGTGAGACATGGAAGACATTGTGAACTCGATCTAATTGTGGCGGTAATGCCAGTCGGTAGGCCAAATTTCCGACTCGTTCTAGAATCTCGTAAGGTCCTATGTATCGAGGACTTAACTTTCCTCGTTTGCCAAAGCGCATCACCCCCTTCATGGGTGATATCTTTAGCATGACCTTATCTCCCACTTGAAATTCTAGGTCTCGTCGTCTCACGTCAGCATAACCTTTCTGACGATCTTGAGCGGCTTTCATTTTCCCTTGGATCACCTTTATTTGTTGAGCCATTTCTTCGACAAGTTGTGGTCCCACTATCACAGCCTTATCGCTTCCTTCCCAATGGGCTTCGGCACTTTTGTCCATACAACGCCTCGAAAGGTGCCATGCCAATGCTAGCGTGGTAGCTATTGTTATAGGAAAACTCAATTAAGGGTAAATGAGCTTCCCAATTTCCCTTAAACTCCAACACACATGCTCTCAGCATGTCTTCTAGTGTTTGGATCGTTCTCTCAGTTTGTCCACCCGTCATTGGGTGGAATGCGTGTTCATTTTGATTTGAGTACCGAGAGCTTTTTGTAACTCCGTCCAAAAATGAGAGACGAATCTACTGTCTCTGTCAAAAATGATGTCATGTGGTACTCCATGTCGTCGTACCACATTATCAATGTAGGCTCGGGCCAATTGGTCCATAGTCCACGTGTCCTTCATCAGGATAAATATGACCGTCTTCGTTAGCCTATCCACAATCACCCAAATCTTGTTCATGCCTTTAGGTGATCGGGGCAATCCCGAGATAAAGTCCATCGAGATGCTATCCCACTTCCAACTTGGAATCTCTAGTGGTTGCATCAGTCCTAAGGGTTTATGTCTCACTGCCTTAACCCTTTGGCAGATGAGGCACTTCGCCACGAAGTTCGCCACTTCCTTTTTCATTCCCGGCCACCAGTAGATCTTCTTCAGGTCCTTGTAAAGTTTGTCACCTCCGGGATGCACTGAATATGGTGTATTGTGACCTTCATTCATCAATCTTTGCTTCAACTCGACACACTTTTGAGGCACACACCATCTCCCTTTGAAGCGAATGCTTCCATCCTCATGGATAGCAAATCCTATTGCCTTACCCTCGGTAATATACTCCTTTATCCTCTCGAGCTTCACGTCGCCCGGTTGAGCGAGTCGAATTTCGTCCAATATTGGAGTTTCTACGATCATGGCATTGATCGTGTCACTAACTGTGCCCGGATCCACAAGTTCCAAATCCAATCTTGCCAAATCTATGTACAATGCCAGCGGAATTACCAACGAGTTTGTCTGGGTTTTCCGGCTTAGGGCATCGGCTACCACATTTGCCTTCCCCTCATGGTAGGATATCTCTAAATCATAATCTTTAATAAGTTCCAACCACCTTCGCTGTCTCAGATTCAACTCCTTCTGAGTGAATATATATTTCAAGCTCTTGTGGTCGGTGAACATTCGACACTTTCGCCCGTAAAGATAATGTCTCCATATCTTCAGAGCGAAAACGACCGCTGCCAACTCCAGGTCATGTGTCGGATAATTTTCCTCTTGAGGTTTTAGTTGGCGTGATGCATATGCAACGACTCTTGAGTCTTGCATCAAGATACAAACTAAACCTTCCTTCGAAGCATCGCTGTAAACATCGAAGTCACCATTCTCTGATGGTAGTGTCAATACGGGTGTGGTTGTGAGTCGTTTCATCAGCTCTTGAAACGCTGTCTCACACGCCTCTGTCCACGCGTATTTTACTCCCTTCTTCAGTAGCTGGGTTAAAGGTCGTGCGATTTTCGAAAAATCCTTCACGAACCGTCTATAGTACCCGGCTAATCCAAGGAAACTCCTTATCTCAGTTGGGCTCTTTGGCGCTGCCCACTCTGTCACGGCAGAAACTTTTGCCGGATCCACTGAAACTCCATCAGCGGATACTATGTGTCCAAGAAATGCTACTTCCTTCAACCAAAAATTGCATTTGGATAGTTTGCCGTATAGTTGATTCTTTCGCAAGGTCCCTAACACTTGGTACAAGTGCTGGGCATGCTCCTCCTCGCTTTTTGAGTAGATCAGGATGTCATCAATGAACACCACTACACACTGATCTAACAGTTCTCGAAATACATTGTTCATGAGGTTCATGAACATTGCTGGAGCATTTGTTAACCCAAAGGATAACACTGTGAACTCGTAGTGGCCATATCGAGTTCGGAACGCCGTCTTCGGAATGTCTTTTTCGGCGATTCTCAACTGGTGATACCCAGATCGTAAATCGATCTTCGAGAATACTGAAGCTCCCTTCAGTTGATCAAATAGATCCTCAATTCTCGGCAGAGGGTACATATTCTTGATGGTCACTTGGTTTAACCCCAGATAATCTATACAAAGACGTAATCCTCCGTCTTTCTTCTTAACAAATAAAACCGGAGCTCCCCATGGGGAAGTACTCGGTCTTATGTATCCTTTCTACAGTAGCTCCTCGAGTTGTTCCTTTAACTCCTTCATTTCCAGTGGTGCCATCCGGTACGGAGCTTTCGAGACAGGCTCGGTTCCCCGAATGAGATCTATCGTAAATTCCAGATCTCGCTCAGGTGGCATGCCCGGGATGTCCTCAGGAAATACATCCGGGTATTCTCTTACCACTGGTATGCTGTCAACCTTGTTCTCTTCTACCTCAAGGTTGTGCACGTAGCACGCATATAGCTCGTACCCCTTACGCATCAAGTTACTCAGTTTGAGGGCACTAACGATTTTGTTGCTCCTCTTAGGGGGCTGAGAGTAAAAGATAACTCTCTTTCCCCTACTTTTCGACAGGGTGATCTTTTGTTTCTGGCATTCGATCATCGCTTTATACTGGGACAACCAGTCCATCTCCAATATAATGCCAAAGTCCCTTAAGTTAAATTCTACTAAGTTTGCGAAGAATTCTACGTTCTTGATCACTATAGGAATTCCGTTATATCGTTTAGAGCAAGCTACTGCTTCTCCTGAAGGCAATTGAATTCCTAAGCTAATTATCTCGCACTTAGGTAGATCTAACTCAGGCACTATTCTTGATGCTATGATTGAGCAACTAGCTCTAAAATCAAATCAGACTCTAAGGGGTGTATTCAAGACATGAAATGTACCTGCCATCACTTCTCCTTGTGCAGGCACGTCCGCTTGGTTAACCACGTTAAGTCTTCCCATAGGGCGTCCTTGATTGCCTTGCTGATTCGGATTCGGCTGCTGATCTTGCTGTTGATTTTGATTCTGAGGTGGTTGAGGACGTTGGTTCTGATTCTGATTCGGCTGCCCAAATTGATTTTGAGGGGGTCTATACCCCTGATTGTTACCGTTCCGTCCGTTTTGATTTTGAGGTTGTCCCTGCCCCGTGACCAAGTCTTCCATTTTCGTTATGTTTTCAATCCTTGTTCGGCACTCCCGACATATGTGGCCCATGCGACCACACCGAAAGCATGCCCCCTGTTGAGGGCATCCCCTCGCTAGATGGGGTCGCCACACCTCGGGCAAGGTGGTACCGGTTCTTCTTGGTCAAACCTCCTTCCATTATTGGTTTGCTGTGGCCTATTCGACCCTCTCCGCTGCTCGTTCCTTCCCGTGTTGTTCTCGGCTCTTGCGTCCCGGTTCCTTTTGTCTTGGGGACCCCGGCTGGACTCCCCACTCACTCTTCTTTTCAGTTGCTGTACTCGCGCCACTGCCACTGCGTGATCGTACACTTCTTGCAGATCAGAGTAGTGCACTCCTGCGATCACCTCGCGTACTGCCAGGTTCAGTCCCATCCCGAACTTTTGAGCTTTCTCCGCATCCGTGGGTACTAATCTTGGTGCGAACCTCACCAGCTCCTTGAACCGAGTGTAGTACTCTTGTACGGTCTGGCCTCTTTGCTTCAGCGACAGGAAATCCTCGTACATTGCTGCTTTAGTATTCAGGGGATAGAATCTATCCCTGAGCAATTCCATCATTTCCGCCCAAGAGTAGGGCTCGTCATCCTCAATCAGTTTTGCTTGAGTCGCCTGCCACCAGTCGTCCGCTTCGCCTCCCAAGTAGTACGAAGCGACGTGCACTCTTTTTCCTTACGGACACTTGACCGCACCCAGCAGCTTGTCAAAAGTCCGGATCCATTCCTCCAGTTTGGCGGGATCCTCCTCAACAGCATAGTGGGGTGGCTGGTAGGGATTCACCATTGCCAGGTAGTTGGGGCGAGCTTGGGGCGAAGGTACCGCCGCAGCTTGGCCCTGATTGACTTGCGCATTCCCCAGCGCAATCAAGACCTCCTCTATCGTCCGAAGATGATCGCCCTCATTGTTTGGTGCGGGGGCGTCCTGCACACCTTGGGGTTGCTCTCCTACAGGTTGAGCAGGTTCGGTGTCATTTGGTGGCACTTCAGTAGTAGTTTGGGGAGCAGGTTGGGTTCTTGATCTACCTCGTGGTGCCATTCTGTTACAAACGGGGTAAATTAGAACGTAATATATTGTCTAGGCAAGTTACTATGAATGTGCTTGTATTTCCACACATAATGCTTGATTGGGCTTAAAAGTAACACAAGGTTTTGTTTTATTTTGTTTAAATGAATAAATCTTATATTTTATTCCCTTAAAAGAAGCTTTTAATACAAGTAGGAGGATGTACAAATATAGCAACATTTTCTTAGCAAAAATAGTATCTACTATATCTAGAACCCATAGCGTCTCAAGACGTCCTCCGGTGGGGTAGCAGGATCCTCCTCCGGGTCTTCCCCCTCAGAACTTGGCGGCAGTAGGTCGTCAAAGATGGTGTTCAAGTCCTGTCCATGAGCATCAACGTGTTCCTTCAGTATTAGGTTTTGCGCAGTGAGGGTTTGGACTTGGCGTTCGAGTTGGTTTATGCGGTGGTGGTCCGCCTCTCTTAAGTTGCCCATGTGGTGCAGATTTGCCTCCAATTGAGCCATACGATGTTTCATTTGTTCTATGGTTTGTTGGGAATCAAAGTGAGCGTTCATCATTTTGATCATCAAGTTCATCATATCTTGACTAGCCATCTAGCGCAAGCAAAAGATCTAAGTTAGAATGTATCACGCTTCTAGGTTCTCTAAGTTTAGGCAATGCAGTATGCACATGCAAATGATGATTTCCCCCCAAAAATAATTCATGCATTGTATATATATTTTTTTTCCATGGGTTTTAAGAATAAAAATTTAATCCATGGCATTAATGCTTTAAAAACTTTAAAATAGTATTCAAAATCCTTGGACTTCTATATTAGGTCAAAAATAATTATAATTTGGGCTCAAAAATAATTTTAGGGTAGGAAATTTTAAAGGAATAATAATTTGGGCTTCTATAATAATGTAAAAATGATCATGGCTTAAAAATAATAATAGTCTAATAGTTTAAAAATAATAATGATTTAAAAAAATAATAGTTTAAAAATATCCGGGCTTTGATACCAACTTATAACACCCGGTTTTTGGTCACCTAGGTCGAGATGTCACCGCCACACCTTCCTAGTAACACACGGTTTCTCCGAGCATACTAAAGAGATGCAAGGCTAGGTATTGCAGTATTTAAAATATTTAAAACCATTCAAGTAGCCCATTCAATATAAATTCAAAATAAATATCATAATGCAGCGGAATAATAGTATCTAGGTATAAGTATTGCAACGGAAAATGGAAATAGGGCCAACCTGGCCAAAACACGGGTTAAACAGGCCCGTTTATACTATAGTCTAATGCAAGAATTTAAAATATAAAGTTTCCCAAAAATTCCCCCATGCATATAGTGCTCATGCTTATTTCACATACTCTGTAAGAAAAAGGAAATAAATGGTTTGGTCAGCACAACTTGCTGAGTAAGTTAATACATACATGATCGTGGGGTTTCAAAGCCATTAATTAAGATTTAACTAAAAGCATGATAAGAATAAATCATAAATAATTTAATTTAATCAACAAACCAATTTGCATAACTAATTCATGACACTAATTAATAATACATTTGGCATAATTTAAATAAAGCCATAATTAATTTAAATAAAGCATTTAATAATTTAAATGAACAATAAATAAATATTTTAACTATCCCCATTACATCCAAGATTTTGTATTTCAAGTATTTCACGATTGCATCGCAATCTCGTCCAGTTTAGCCGGTAGCCCGGCGGCCGCAGCCGTATCTGCCATACCCAGTACCACTCCGGAGCCTCGGGAAACCCATATGGATATTCACGAGAGTGTAGGCCATATATCTCATGCCTTTTTGGCAACATATCTCAAAATTCGCACGGGTCACCATCGTACATAAAGGCACGAAGTGAATCGTTATGAGGGGCTCCCTGCAGAGCACTCACCCCCTAATTTTAAATGATCAAGTTTGTAAGGGGATTTCCTAAATTCAGATTTCATATATTTATTTCAAAAGAGTTTTCTACTCGTTTAAACCTTAAAGGCTAATTTCACCGTTTCAACAAGATTTCAAGATTTGACTTGGTCAAAACCACATTTTACTTCAAAATTAATTAAAAATCGGTTTTAAGTCCAAAAATTCTGTAATTTAACCAGTGACTCGAAAACACAGAGGTGAACAAGTTTCATGTTTTAAGTTTTTCGATCTGAGATACGGAAGTAAGTTAAAAACGTCAATTTTTAAAAGGATGATATTCTGTCCGAAAATTTCAACACCAGCTTCAAGATTTCAAGATCTACCATAGCAAAATAACTCCAAATTTGATGAACTTTTACAGAGAGATACTTAAGACATATATCTACAACTTTCATGTTCGACTAAAGTTCTGAATCGGTTTAGATCTATTGTCAAAATTGTCTACAAGTTCGGACTAAAGTTCTGTCAAGATTTCAAGATCTAAATTTAAAACAGTTCGGTTTAAGATCGATTTCAGATATCAAAACTTAACAAAAAATTATGAAATTTTTACAGTAGCTAGATCTACGTCTTAGAAACGTTTTTCATGTTTTAAGTTTTCTCTTTTGAATAGGTTTATGGGTTCGGAAAAATCATGCAAAAATGCTGCGCCGTTAAAGATTTTGTTTTGACAGATTTTATGTTCTTGGTTTAAATCTTTAGATCAAGTGTATTTTAAATCCTCCCAAAACCATAGTAAGATTAACTTACTGATCTTTGGTCGTCCGGGTTCGTCGATTCGGAGGCGTGGCTTCCAGTCCACCGTTTATCTTCTCGGTTCGTCGGGTTCTTCGTTCTAGATCCGGTTCGTGGTGTCGAAAGGAAAAAGATTAAGTTAGGATTCGTTTTCGAATCAAGTATGTAAAGGAACGAACGGATCAGAACTTACCACAACGTTAGAGGTCTTCCGATTTTCGTCCACGACTGCCTTCGCCTTGGTTTCGTGCCTCCGACGACTCCAGAATTAGGGTTGTGTGTGTAGAGAGAATTCGTAGGGTTTTAAAAAGTGTTCGGGGTTAATTAAGTTAGTTATTTATAGAGGTGTACGACCTAGGGACGTCCAAGGTCGGCCTTGGTGAGTCTTGAGCCGAAAGGAATACAACCGAAGTCGAAAAATCCTGATTCGTGCGAGTAAATCTTGCAACGGGCGTATCTGTCATGCGGCGCGGGGTTGGCACGCCGTTTGTGGAAACACCGCGCGGCCACCGCGCGGTCCATGCCTGGACTTCGGTCCGCGCGGGTCGTGCGATCCGTCGGGCATTTCCTCATCTCTTTCGGACTTCTATCCCTCTATGTTCTCGGATTTGGATTTCCGGGATATTTTCGGGCTCCTATTCCCTATCTAAATTCTTGCTCAGGTCTAGATTTAATATTGGCCTCGAACTCTCGAGTCCATTAGTGTCGGGTACACGGGAACCCGATATTTGATTAAATCCTCTTTTCGCTTTATGGGTATTGAAAATTAAATTCCATTTCCCATTTACTTATCTATGTATTATGCTTATTCATTTATTATATTTATTTATTATTATTGTTTTGTTTATTGTTTATTTATTTATTTATTTTATTTATTCATTTATTTTATATTGCAAAATTCTCGGGTATTACACGCGAGGCTGACAGACACAGATATTCGAACTGTACTTGCGTTGTTGATTCGTCTTCCAGATTCGACTTATTTGCCCTTCACTCCATCAGGGACGCTTGCCGCTGATTTTATGGCATGGTGGACGCCATATATTACCTCTCTCTTGCCGTCCGAGGATAGCCTTATAGACCGCTTTGGGGATTCACCCTCATTGCGAGCTCCTGGTCTTGCGCTGCGCAGCTCAGCTTCCTCGCAGCAGCCTCCGGCTCAGCCTCCTGTAACGCCCCGAAAATTCAAACATGATTTTCACAAGCATTACCGCCGTATTAACTATCCTAAACTAGTGGCCAGCTAGCTTAGAATAGGCAGTACAAGGCTGAGTACAAACTACAGTGATTATCTGATTAATCAGTTATAAGCGGAAGCTAAAACAAATAAGAACATATAAACAGGCCATAAGTCTCTACATAAATCCAAAAGCAGGCACCAAGCTAAATATTTCAAGTAAAAGGGGCTACTAGCCCAAAGTATTAAATCATATATGGCCACAGGCCGACAGAAAGTAAATCCTAGGCACACAGGCCTCTACAAGCAAATAGTTTAATATAAGTCAAACAATAGCAATAGAATATCACATATGCACAACTCAATGCAATATATACTTAGATCTCTGAAAATCCCCGAATCCCATGTCATGGTGTAGCGCCTCCACTGAATCTACAAAACAAACAAAACAAATGGAGTCAGTACAGCGTACTGCGCAAGAGATACATGTGCAGGGGAAAATATAAAGGAGAGACAAATAAATAATATACCAATTAATTGAAAACATATATAAATCATCACTCCACTCCATAACGGTACTTTAACCACAACATACAAGAAACATAGATCATATAAATAATCACACCGTCCCATACCGGTGCTTCAACCACAACATATAAGAAACAGATAAATAAAGCATATAAATAAATCATCACACCGTCCCATACCGGTGCTTCAACCACAACATACAAGAAATAAATAAATAAAGCATATAATAAATAATCACACCGTCCCATACCAGTGCTTCAACCACAACATAAAATTTATGCAAGTAATGCATGGCCTAACATACACCTATATTCCCTATATGCAGATGCAATGAATATGCCTAGCCGGCAGCCCAAAAACCCGGGCGGTATGAACCCACGTGTGAGGATATCATCAACTCCAACCCGTTACAGTGTAACATACACCATTCCCTCAGGGACCACAGACATCACATCCCAAAATATCCACCCCGAAAGGCCAACAGGCATAACAACCAATAATATCAGGCATAGAAGCCAATAAGCCAGGCATAACAGCCAATAATCCACCCTGAAGGGTCATCGGGACTCAACAACACCTATGAAGGCCGCCCGATCAATCAATCCATCATCATCACCCAATTGGGTTGTAAATCCGTCAATTCTTCAGTGATATGCATATGAAAATATCATGATTTTTAAGTACCTAATCATTAGGTTCACATGCTTGTCAATTTCATATATTCATAATTCAACAATCAACATAAGTATGCTTGTAAATATCAATTCATTTATTCACAATAAAAATATATCATGAACCACACCTACTATTAAATTATATATATTTATACAAGTATATATATTTATATAGTGTATCTATAGGTTCAGAACAATAAATAGTATTCTTCTCACCGATCCCCAATTATTCCGAAAATTATACAACACCACAAGCTTCAAATTAAAATCACCAAAACCTCACAATTATCCATATACGTATCATCTCATACGCCCAATTTAATCAAGAATCGCCAATTTAATCCACAACTACTCATTCTTAAAATAACATCCATGAAGTAGAAAATCCAAAATATTCAATCAGTTAACTAACCCGTCTCCACATTCAATCAATATTTAACGAGTGCTCGATAATTTCAACTACCAATAAATTAATCCATAATAAGTATATTCTTCAATTCAATCTATTGCACATATATTTACTAGCATCAAATTCCAACATTTACTAAGTTTAATCAACGACTTAGCATTTAGGAACCAATACCCAATCATCCATAATTATTCCAGTTTCACAATTCGCCAACAGGTGCAATACATTCAGAAATCTCAAACACCCACTTTCTCCAATAATTCTAATATTTACCCATTTGGTTTAATAGCTTCTAAATCTCCAAAATCCACAATTCAAGTGCTCAACAATATCACGCAATAAAACTAACATGCCCGAAATTCACCTTATTTAATCAAGAATCCCCCAATTTATCGGTTACAACCCAAACCTCCAACACATTACCTACTTTCATTAATTCGCATATTCCAATATGTATAAAGACAATATCCATCTCCAAATTATTCAAGTTAACTTAAACAAATAAAATATTATTACTCAACCAAAAACAATTGCCTCAATTAACTAAATAATGCCATAATCAAGGATTTGCAAGGTATCAACAACCAAAATAGTAATATCCAACCATACCCAACCATCAATTCAGACTAGAAGATCTCTAAATTCTTCCACGCCTCTTAAACTTCATAATTACCCAATTATTCAATAAATTCCGACTTTCTCAACAATTCGATCGAGAAATTACCAAACAACAGTTATGTTAGATCACCAATATTAGCAATTCCAATACCCAACGTAAGAATACATAAAAATAGAGACAATAGAAAAATCAAGAAGTATAATTTCCACCGTAGAAAATGAGGAAGAACAAGATGCACGAAAAATCACCCTCCACCTCCACCAAATGGCAGCCCTCGTCGGTGATTACAGTCATATATGACTGCCATTTTTGTCTAAATTTGTGTCCTAAAGATAACTTTTGATCATATTTTCCTTGGTAATGCATAGAGGATGAAAAAGAATTGTATAGAATCAAGAAAAGAGTGAGATTAGAAAAAAGAATTTGAAATTCATGGAAATAGCTTGAAGTTGTTAAAAATAAATTGAAGTATTTCTCGCGATGTTTTTATCAAAGAACCGAGCCTCGCTTTGTCAGCAGGAAAGAAAAGATATATACTGCGAGGAACAGACTTGGTGAAAAGAGTATGGATAAAAATCCATGTCGCGAGCGAAGGAAAGGAATGTTGCGAGGAGCGCGAAATTTGACTTGGATAAGCTTGAGGAAGAAGACGCTCAAGACTGGAAAAGTTTAAGCGGCATTCAAAGTAATATCGTGAGAGGCCAAGAGATAAAGTCTATGCGAGCCGATATAGCGAGAAGAAGAAGTCTGAAGAATGAAAAGCTCTCGCTTTGACAAAAAGCAATTTCACAAAGCGCGAGGCGAAGAAAGGGAACATGACAACGTGTGATGCGAGGAAATAAGTCAAACAACCAGTGGGAGTGACAGTTATTTCCAAGAGTTGAGAGGCGGTTAGCACTAAAATCTATAAATAGATGCCCAAAGCTTAGCCTAGGGTATCGGATTTTCACTTCACTTCTCCCGATCACTTTACAGTTTCAGTAGGTAGGTTAGATTGTCTTTATGATTTTGTGTAATTGTTCTTCAAATTTTTCTTTGTAATTCGTAGTTTAGATTTAATTCCGTTTTAGTAGAAGTAGATTATGAATCTCCTGGAGAGAAGAATTCCGCAATCAGAAAGTATTTCGTTTCCATTCCAAATGACGATCGATTCATCTTGCTACTTCGCGTTCATCAATTCAATTTCGAAATTTTCTGATGAATTTGAGATTTCCAGGTGTATTCATTTCTGTTTATAACTTTGTTCTATGGAGGTAAATCGTGTTTCAATTTTGTCTTGGAATCTTAATCTTTAAATTGTAAGAACTGAATCAGTAAGAACGGTGGCCGAATTCAGGAGGATCTCAGTTTATGTTATTCGTAAACATCTTGAGGTTTAGAAATCCTGCTATGAAGCTGTTGTTTAATTTCTTTAAATTTTGCTAAGAAATGATATAATCCTTGATATGATGTTGATTATGAATTTCTGAGAAACTTTATAATTCACATCTTCAACTTTGTTCATAATAGCGTTTTCTGGATCATAACCGTTCACAAACGCATCATTCTTAGAATTCTGAATCAATATTTTCCAAGTTTGATACTGTTTTTAGCAGAATTATTGAATAAATGATTTTAGCAGTTGATTGTTAATTCAATTTTGATTCTAATAACAATTCTAAAAGTTGGGTTAATTGTTTTTCACTAAGTTCTTAAAGACCCATGCAGTGTTAAACATAGTGTGATAATCTTTGAGAACTAAAGTTCTGAATTCACAAGCATAGCTAAGGCTCAGAGACCAGTCCTCGCTTTAATTCCCATGGAAATAATGCGAGACGAATCTTTGAAAATATTCAAAACTCAGTATTTTCCTTCGTGCACAAACTCATTCTCGCTTTATTCCATTTTTGGAATGACGCGAGGAACCTACCTACAAACTTTCACTCCATAATATGTTATTTCAGAACCCACGCTTTGTTCATTTGAACAAAGCGAGGGAGCATTATGAGATGGCATCAGAATTGGTTCTTTTTAATAAAAAAGCCAAAGAACTTCTCGCTATATACATATATCACATATCTTATAAACGGGAGTTGACAACCTCGCCATGTTCTCGGAAATCTTATCGCGATGAGTTTAGTTCTATGTAATATTTTAATTTGAGGAACATTCTCTGAATAATAGCTACCTCCACGCTGTTCAGATATAACGCGCGGAAAATTAGGATGTTCATAGTTTTAAACCCCAAAATAATTACTGCACGTTATTTTGGACATATTTTTTGCAGATTTAATTCTCAAATACTTTTCAAGAGAAGAAATCCCCTATATTCTGTCTAGCTCCTAATGTATATTCTTGGAGCACTCTAGCATTTTACTTAGACGTTTGAGGACCCTCATCGCTTCTTTATACATATATTACTATCTATATCCATATTATTTTGGGATATTTCCCAGACTGAGCAGAGTATTTTAGCTTTCCTTAAATAAACATATAATTCATAATCAATTGATCACCATTACAGTCATAAGCACATTGAGATTGGGATAAGGATATTAGTTTGCCAAACCATCATTTACTCAGGATGATGAAGAACAAACCAGTTCTACAGTTGGATACTTATTACCTGTCGTTTAAAAAGGAAAGGTATTTCAAAAATCATCTTTTATCTTGAGAATTAGTGAGAGTCTAAAAGAGTTAAATTTCAGGGGTCTTAGATTGTTATGATAAACAAATCATATGCTATGAGTAGAAAGTTAACCACCTTTCAGAATTTCATTAATCCTGAGTTAAGTCATGAGAATTTAGAAGTGTTTAGAGTGGATTCTCTTGCCAATACATCTGTATGAATCTGAGTAGTCCAGATAAGTCAAGGACTTTGTTTAGCAATTTCATCTTGATATACTTACAGGACTATTAGTTCTTATAAATACTTGTTGGAATTATTTTGAGAGGCGTGAATCTCGTAAAACCCTTGGATGATAGATTTAAATACCAGCTTTTATTTTGTTATAGAGGACATTCAAGAAAGGAGTGCGAGATACATTCTTATCAAGATAATAAGAGTACAACATTGAGTTTAGATTAGTTCTAGATTGATTGGATGTGACCTTGAGTTTTTCAATGGCTTAATCTGGATCAGAAAGAAACCGATTAAGTGATATTTCTAAAAGCTTTTGCTAAGAGATAAGTCTGACCGATTATCTCTTAGGGTTAAGTGTCTCATGATTTCAGGACTAATAAGGTTATGACACTGGATCATAAGTACTCGTCTTGGGAAACTGATCAAGGACATAAAGGATTTAGCAAACTTTAATAAAGGAGTTATCCAAATTCTCTGAGCTCACGCATTATCATTAATCACAAAGCGTGACTTATTCTGCAGAAGTCTTATTTCATTTACATTGTCTCTTAGTCCACATTGATCTCTAAATTTACAATCATTACTTTAATCATGATCTCATATCTTTTCCATCGATTTAATGCTTATTTATACTATATTATCTTAGAATTCTTTTGTCTCTATGATAATTCTTTTTTTTTTTTTTTAATTTTTCACCTTTAGGTTTTAGATAAAATTCATCCATCAACAAACAACCAAGAATATATAGAAGTTTTAGCAATTTAAGTTCTATAAAAATGCTTCTATCGTATAACTCTCTAGTGAACGATCCCGACAAATTAAATAAATACTGCAAGCTTGATACCGTGCGCTTTCGGTATGCAAAAGAGACATGTTCTTCAAGTTCTCTATAAGAATTATGTATTGAAGAGAATCAAGAATCATTGTAGTAAATTGCAAAGGGGCTTTACAAGAAAACCCTTGAAAGCTTTAGTCGGTGGGCGACGTCATCACCAGCAGCTGTGCCCAGTCGCGCGCCGCTGGCACTCTGCTGCCACGGCTGAGGGCGAGGCCTCGGCCTCCTCTCCGTCACTGTTTGCCGCCGCGACAACGGCTCTCCTCCACAGTTGCTACTCTCAATTCCGAGGTAAGAATAAAAAGAAGGAATGAGGAGGAAGAAAGGGATACCCCAACACAATAATTCCCTTGCCCGATTCAACTAGCTTCGGAGCTTCAACAATGGATACCTTCCTCCTTTTTCCTCTAACCGTCTCCCTCCAGCCCTAATCTAAATTTTCTCTTCTCCCCTAAAAATCCCGTTCAAAACAAGGAAGAAGAAAGGGAATTAGGTTGTGGGTTGGGCCATTAATGTGTATATGGGTATCGGGCCTTGGATGAAAGGGATAAGTGGGCTATAGGAATTGGGTTCATGTGCTATGGGTCACTACACCTCCAGTTCCCTCGCAGACTGGCTCGGCTCCTAGTACTCGTGGTGCCGCTATCTGGTCCCTGTACCTGCTTCTCGCAGTATTGTCTCGAAGTCTGCTGTGCCTCATTCATCCCGCAAGCGCCACAGAGGTATGTTTCTGAATTATTTCATTTGTGTGATCTTCTCATATCTTCCCTATTATTTAACATCTCTCTTTCCTTTCTTACAGATCCGTCTCCCAGGCCTCGTGGGACGCCCGCCGATAGTAGCTCGGGCTCTTTAGTTCCTGATGAAGAGATTGAGGATGGTGCTACTGGGGGCGATGAAGATCACGATGAGGAGGAGCCTGTAGGCTCAGGCGAGGAGGAGGATCATGTGGATGATCACGACGCCGGCCCCGATGATCGTGTGGATGATGATGGCACTGGGGATGATGACAGTATGGAGGATTCTATCGATCCTGATGAGGATGATGGTCATGTGGCCATTGTAGATGACGAGGCAGAGGATGAAGGCCATGCAGATGATGAGACTGGCATTGATGATTATGTGGACATTGTACATCATGCCGCCACTGAGGAGCTATTGGCCCGTGCTGAGCATATCACGCTCATGGCGACGATTCCGGGTGTCACACCGAGAACATGGTGACTAATGCTGAGGATCCCTCACCTTTAGCTGACCACACTACAGCTAGTCAGGTATGTCTTGCCACTTTGAATTTTTTGATTCACGTCCTTTTTAATAAGGTAATGAAACCTTTCTTATACTTTTAGGTTCAAGTGGATCCATCTTCCTCTCAGGCTAGTGACCATATCTCCATAATTAGCTCGACTGACCCTACGCTAGTCTCTCAAGTACTTTTTAGTCATATATTTTTTCCACTTTCCTTTTTCTAAGAATATGGCCTAAGGTCCTCTTTTTCCAGGCCCCTGCGAGCAAGTAGATCGTCCACCTTCTTCCCAGGCTGCAGATCACACCTCTACAGTTAGCCCGACTGACCCCACGTTGGTCTCTCAGGTACTCCTTAGTCATATATTCTCTTTTTTTTTTATTTGTTATTATTCCATAATATGTACTAAGGACCGCTTTCTCTAGACCCCGTGGATGAGTTGTCTCACTCAGTGACCGATGCATCTGCTCATACAGCTGGCTTGGTTGACCACGCTCCGACGTCTCAGGTATGTTTCGTCTCATTTTGTTATTATAAAATTTCTTAGAAACGTACTGACAAAAAAAATCGTCTTTAGGCACCCATGGATCATCCCTCAGATCCCTTGACCTCTCTTTCACTAGATTCGGGTACTCATGCTCTCACTAGTAGTGACGTCACTTCGGCATGTGAGGTATTTGACCGCCTTCTTTCCCCTCAGACTGGCCCACTGTCCACCGATATAGTCTCTGGTCTCGATGGTTTGCTTAGGAACATCAGCTTGGTCTCTATCTTTGTTAAGGATGCTGGGTTCAAGGACTTCTCAAAGCTCATCTCTGATTTGTCCATTTCTTATCCCGCTTATAGGAGTACTGCAGACCAGTTCGCCCAGGACTTGACACTTATTAACAATCGCGAGACGCACCGTCGTTGAGACTCGCTCGCAGTTAGAGGCGATTCCCTCAGCGTGATCAGTTATCTACTGATCGTGCGACATAAGAGAGTCAAAAGTCACAGCTGGAGGGTACTATCACACAGGCAGAGCGTGATATCCAAGAGGCAGAGCGTGTTATCGCGGAGGCGGAGCGTGTTATTTCAGAGAGTCGGCGTACTATTCAGGGGGCCAAAGATGGGCTTACTTCCCTCGAGCCTAGATTAGCCGAGAGATCCACTCAGGCTGCTGCTATGCAGACCACTCATGATCGCTTAGCCGCAGATGATCATCACTTATCAGCTAAGTTGTCGAAGGCTCGTCGGCCTCGGGCAGATGCCCATGCCCGTGCTTCTGCTGCTGCTCTTAGTCGGATGACAGACATCCTTGGGCGCACACGTGACCAGTGGACCACCATGCGTCGCCGCATACTAGGTGGTGAGACGCAACCTCCTTCTCAGTACTTTAGGATTTGCACGGCTTTCTTGATTTTCATTCAGTATACTTTTTAGGTCAGCCTATCGGCCTTGTGGTGGCAACTTTTGGTACTCTGGTTTTTTCCTTAGGATGTTTTTGCCACTTCTGGCCTGTCACACGACCACTTTTAATTCGACGTACTTTTGGTTTTTACTCCGATTCCCAAACTGATGGATAATACATTTTTAGATATTTTGTATTTATACTCTGTTTATTCTCTTGTCCATCAATATCTATCAATTTGTATGCACCATTTACTAACTTCTGGGTGACAATGAATGGTCCTTTGCAGTTTGGAGACCACCTCCCAGTCTCGTTATCTCGCACTTCTGAGGGTAAGATCAACTTCCACACTAGGTCCCCTTCGCTAAACGTCTTGCCTCGGACCCTCTTGTTATAATACTTTGCAATTTTGTTATTCTGACGCCGAATATTTTCCAAGGCCACAAGCCTGTCATCATCCGCGGTTTCCAGCTCTTGTAACATGGCCACCTCATACTTAGTTAAGTCTAAGTGATGCTGCTGGGCCACTCTTAGTGAAGGAACCGTCATTGCCAGAGGTAGAACGGAGTCATGACCATATGTCAAGTAGTATGGTGTGAAACCAGTGGCTGTAAACTTAGAATTTCTGTAAGCCCATAGGATCTCTGATAAGGCCTCATGCCACTTTCTTGACTTTTCATCAACTGCCTTTTTTATCAGGCTTATCAAGATCTTGTTGGTGGCCTCAACTTGACCATTTGACTGGCTGTAGTATGGAGTGGAGTGATAAATGCGAATCTCGAATTATTTGGCCAAAGCCATAAACCTTTCACCTGTGAGCACTGTCCCTTGATCAACAGTGATTGTTTGAGGGATTCCAAATCGATGTATCAGCTCAGTCACAAACTTAATTACATCGTTTTCATCGATCTTCTTCATTGGCCATGCCTCTACCTTTGGGAAAGTAATAAGTGGTCACAAGTATGAATGCATGGTTATTAGATGATGGCGGATGAATTTTCCCAATGATGTCCATCCCCTAGCCACAGAATGGCCAAGGCTTGATGACTGTGTGTAACTCTTCTGCCGGCACCCTTTGAATTGGCTGTGCTTTGAACGCATGGTTATTAAATGATAGCGGATGAATTTTCCCAATGATGTCCATCCCCTAGTCACAGAATGGCCAAGGCTTGATGACTGTGTGTAACTCTTCTGCCGGCACCCTTTGAATTGGCTGTGCTTTTGGCAAGCCTCACAACCACGAGCATATGTGATGCAATCTTCCATTATGGTCGGCCAGAAGTATTCGTGATGATGGATACTCCATCTGATGCTAGGCCCTGCCCGATGTGAGCCGCATATTCCTTCATGGACTTCTCCCATCACCATCTTGGCGTCTTCGAGACCTACACACTTGGGCAGTAGCCCATCAACTGCCCTTCGGAATAACTCGCCATCCGCCAGTGTATACCGCAAGGCTTTGAACCTCAGCGATCCATCTCCTCCAGATAACAGATTCTCGAGGTACTGTGTAATCTCTGCCCTCCAATCACCAACTGGGCTCTGAGGCTAGACTTCTTCTTGGTCTGTAGACTCGTTCGTGATGACAGCAATGTGTGGTGCCCCCCTAGGGCGACCAGTCTGCCAGCCCGAAGCAAGTTGAGCAGCCTCTTTGGCCTCTTGATTTTGGCTTCCAGGCACATGAGTGATCGTAGCATTTGAAAACTTGCCCAATAACTCCAGTGCTGTCTCATAGCATTTAATCAGCCTTGGACTCTTGCACTCGTATTCTCCTGTCAGCTGCTTCAAGATGACTTGGGAATCTCCAAAAATTACGATGGATTTTGCACCCTTCAATAATGTTGTCTCCAGGCCAAATATCATGGCCTCATACCCAGCTTGGTTGTTGGTCGTACCAGGCTCTAGGTCCCGAGCCAGCTTCCAATGTTCCCCGAGAGGACTAGTGATCGTAATACCGGCTCCCGAGCCGCTGCTTGTGCAAGACCCATCAAAGGTCAGCTCCCAAGGCTCAAATGCTATGAAGGACGCTTCTGCAGGACCCTCTGGCAATGCCAACGAAGGATGCTGGGCCAAGAAATCAGCTAAGACTTGTCCCTTGACCGCTTTCTAAGGGACGTGTATAAGAGTAAAGGGACTGATTTTCATAGCCCATGTAGCATGGCGGCCCTTCATTGCTGGCCTATGCATACAGTGTTCTAACTTGTTGCAGGAGTACACCAATGCGTAGCAAAGTTCTTCCAGGGCTGTGTACCTAACTTCTGGCCCTTGTAGAGTCTTGCTTAGGTAGTAGATAGCTCTTTCTTTGTCACCCTCATCATCTTGTGCAAGTAAACAACCGATGGATTCTTCGGAGGCAGATAAATACAGCTTCAATGGTACTCTAGGTCTGGGCGGCACCATTATGGAGGATTGGCCAACACTCTCTTAATTTCTTCGAAGGCCGCTTGATGCTCAATCGTCCAAAGGAGCGTCTCGTTCTTCCTTCCCTTAAGCAAGGTAGTGAATGTTTTCATCTTCCTTGCAACATTGGCAATAAACCTCCTTAAGAAATTGATCTTTCCAATTAATGATTGTAAGTCCTTGAGATTGGACGGTGTACAAGCTTCCAAGATAGCCTTAGCTTTATTCTGATCAACCTCGATGCCTCTCTCATGTACCAGGAAGCCTAAGAAGTTCCCAGCGACCACTCCGAAGGCACATTTAGCTGGGTTAATTTGTAGTCAATGCTGCCTCTTCCGGACAAAGGCTTCCTCAAGGTGGATCAAATGCTGACCAAATTCGCATGATTTGACGACGATGTCGTCAATGTAGACTTCCAGTATATGACCAATCAAATCGTGAAAAATCATGTTCGTAGCCCTTTAATACGTCGCTCCAGCATTAATCCAAAGGGTATGACCACCCATTCGAAGATGCCAATTGGCCCTGGACAACGAAATGATGTTTTATGTACATCGTTTTCAGAAATGAATATTTGGTTGTATTCAGAATAACCATCCAATAATGATAAAAATTTGTGGCTGGTAGCTGCATCAACAAGCATATCGGCCATAGGCATTAAGTACTCATCCTTGGGCGTCGCCAAGTTTAAGTTCCTAAAGTCTATACAGACTCTCAATTGACCATTCTTCTTTACAACATGTATAATATTTGCAAGCCATTCTACATAACGACAAGTTCTAGTGTAACCTGCTGTAAGAAGCTTCTCTATCTCAGCCTTTATTTTTGGGATGGTGTCAGGATCGAACCGCCTAGGTGGCTACTTATGAGGTCTGAACTCTAGATGAGTTAGCAGCTTATGCTCCACGAGCTCCCTTGAAAGTCCGGGCATGTCCGTGTACTGCCACGCAAAGCAATCTCTATACTTCTGAATCAACTCCATTAGTTGGTGCCGCTCTTCCTCAGGCAGTGATGCACTTATCTTCGTCAGCTTCGGATCCGTATCTGTCCTGAGGTTGATGTCTACAAGTGGTTCATTGGCCTCCGGACTAGGCAACGTCCGCTTCACAGGCGAAGGGCACTCGGATGGCCGGATGTCAGTCAGGTTCTTGGACTTGTCTTTGACACCCATCATCATCATCTCAGTGGTAGCAAGCCGCTGTAACAAGTCTTTGTAGATGTCCCGGCTGCTCATCATGAGGAACTTGATGCACTTGTCGGCTGTCCGCTGCATGTAGCTTGAAGCCGCTGGAAGTAAAGTCGATGGACTCCAAGTTCACATCAACACCAATTAGAGCTGACGCATGCTGAATATCCTCTAAATAGAAGATGGCATCATCATTGTTGCTATCTGGCCCTATGAAGGGTTGGGGGTCTGCCTCCACCAATTCTATGTGGTCACCATTGCAGATGAGTAGCTGATGGTGTAAGGTGGATGGCACACACTCTGCCATGTGGATCCAATCACGTCCTAACAACTCTGAGTAACAGGTCTTCGACTTCACCAAAAAGAATGCTACTTTGATAGTTTTAGACCCCACAGTGACATCCACCGTTATGAACCCTGCAGGTTGAGTCGCTTCTCCCGCAAAGCTACAATCCTGACCCTGGTAGGGATGAAAGCCTTCTCACTTTTTCTGATCTTCTTTAAGGTTGACATCGGCATCACATTTGCCGCTGCCTCTTTATTTTTCAAACACCCTGCTCATTGGACGTCCGTCAATATGGGCTCTGACATACAAGGGTTTCAGTTGCCTGGTCTGAGCCACCTCTGGCTTGGCAAATTACGCGAGAGCTGGTGTCTGAGCAGACTGGCCACCTAACTCTTCAAGGAGACATCTGGTTGGATGGGAAAGCTCTGCTATCATTTCATCCATCTCCTCAACAAGCCTAGCAAATGATGGCTCTTCTTTATCCCATATTTCAGATTCAACATTGCTAATCTCTTCATCTGCCGCCAGTCCCACAACTTGCATAGACACAGCAGGGTCTGCTAGCTCCCCTCCTTGTTCATACCCATAACCTGCTTCCCTGAGCTCATTTTCTAGGTCGTCCCAGAAAGTATCCAAGTTAGCATCCTCATCAAAATCCATATTATCCAACTCACAAATATCATCAGAAATAATACCTAAGGCGCCAATCCCAACCTTAGGCTCTTCTAGGTTGGCCTCTATGGCGGCTTCCACTTCCTTGGGAGTGACAACACCAAAGCTCACTTGTGCAGCCTCGTTGGTGGGTTGGATCTCAGGCTGCGGCATTGTCTGCTTTGATTCATCCAAAGTTTTATAGTAAGCGAGGAACCCCTCGTAGCTATCAAGGTCACTCCGAAAATCACCGGCTTGGTGGGCCGCTATGTAGGCAAAGTACCTGGTCAACACTTTCATCATGGCGAGCTCTCTGATACTAGCTATACCCAGCTCCCCCATGCTATCAAATCTTTCCATGAACTTATCTGCCCAGGATTTATTCATATTGTTCCATCACTTATTTCGGCCAAGGCGACCGCTTTACCTTTGTCTTTGGAAGTTGGAGGCTGAGTTCTAGTCTAAGGAGGCTCATCCTCTGTGGCCTTAGGCTGAGGTGATGGCGGCTGATGTTCCACCCACTGCAGCCTCTCCCGCATTGGTCTCCTTGAAGCCTCATGCGACCTTACCCTATCAACTCTTCGGCTCGTCTCAAGCCACTCATGAACTGGCCTTTGAGGTAGTATGGGCGAGTTAGGCTTCATAGCAAGAGGTCTTCCCTCCGGACGTTGCAACCTCTCATGAACAGGTCTCTTCCGCTGGGAAGTCTCCCATTGGAATCTGAAATAAGTTGGTTGCATTGGCTTCCGAGGCGTAGAGGACTCCAACTTGTGAATTTGAGCTTCTCATTGCCGCACGTCTCTGAGCCCGCCTGAACTGGCTTATGGTCATGGATGGCGGCTCCCTTGGGGTGGATCTGCTCTCTGCCCGATTCCTCATCCACATCTCAGCCTCGGCGGAATGCTCTGGACGTCTCATTAAAGTTGGCACTACATGTACTCCAGGCCTATAATCATGAGTGACAGGCCGATGTCTCCCGTTTTCGCAGATCTCCAATGCAGGCTTAGGAATCTCAATTCTCAATGGAGGCTTCCGTTTCTTTTGGGACTCCTTTTCCTCAGCATCAAGGACCATCTCAAAATTTTCCTTAGACATGTTTTTGAACCTTGGCTGCTTTCTATACAGGTCCTTTCCCTTCTCAGTATCAGACTCATCAGATAGCAAGTTTTCATCTTGCTCATTGATTTCTGAAGCTTTTGCTACATTTTACTACAATGATTCTCAAATTTCCCTCATTACTCCTTTTTGTAATGTTAAGATCATAGAGAGGAGATTCTAGAACATGTTTCTTTTGCATACCGAAAACGCACAGTATCAAGCTTGCAGTATTTATTTAATTTGTCAGGATCGTTCTCAAGAGAGTTATGCGATAAAATCATTTTAATAGCGCAATGATTATTAAAATATTTGTACTCTTGATTTCGCGATGAATGGTGAATTTGTTTAAATCCTAATGCTGAAAGTTTAATAAGCAGAAACATCTAAAATAAAAGCTGCAAAATGATTTCATGAGTAATAAAAAAAAAAGCATATTAATGATCGATGCTGACAGAAAGACTAAGAAAAAGAAAATAAGATTGATGCAAGAGTACATCACGCTTTGTGATTGTTTGAATTGTGTGTGGGCTCAAAGATTTTGGATAATTCATTTATCAAAGTCTGCTAAATCGTTCATGTCTTAAATCACTTTCCAAAGACGAGTACTTGTGATCTAGTGTCATGATAATATTAGTACTGAAATCATGAGACACTCAATGCTAAAAGATGATCGGTCAGACTCGTCTTTAAGTATAAGCTTTTGTAAATATCACTTAATCTGTTTATTTCGGATTCAGATTAAGCCATTGAAAACCCAAGGTCACATCCAACCAATCTGAAACTCGTCTGAACTTATCGTTGGCCTCTTAATATTCTGTTAAAAATGAATCTCATACTCCTATCTTGAATGTCCTCTATAAAAAAATGAAAAGCTGGTATTTAAATCTATCATTCAAGGGGTTTTATGAGATTCAAGCTTCTCAAAATAATTTCAATAAGTATTTGTAAGAAATAATAATCCTGTGAGTATATCAAGATGAAATTGTTAATCAAAGTCCTTGAAACATCTGGACTACTCAGATTTTTATACATATGTGTTGGCAATAGAGTTCACTATAAATATTCGCAGATACTCATGACTTGACTCAGGATTAATGAGTTCTTATACTAGCATAACTTCCTACTCATAGCATGTGATTCTATTTATCACAACTCTCTATAACCCCCGGAAGTTATCCATTATAAACTTTCATTAATTCATAAGACAAAAGATGATTTTTGAAACATCTTTCCCTTTTAAACGACATGTATTGAATGCCCAACTGTAAAACAGGTTTGTCAGCATTATTCCTGAGTAAATGATGGTTTGGCAAACTAATATCCTCATTCCAATCTCAATAAGCTTATGATTGTAATGGTGATCTTCATGATTTATGAGTGGTGGATTTATGATTTTAGTAAGCTAGTATACTCTGCTCAATCTGGGAAATATCCCAATATATTATGAATACAGATAAGTAATATATGTATAGAGAAATGGTGAGGGCTCTGAATCCTCTAAGTAAAATGCTAGGGTACCCCAAGAATATAAGGTAGGGGCTAGACATAATAAAGGGAGTTAATCCCTTAAAAAGAATTTGAGAATAAAATCTGCAAAATAGATGTCCAAGATAACTCGCAGTAATTATCTTAGGGTTTAAAACTATGAACATCCTAATTTTCCGCGCGCTATATTCGAACAGCGTGGAGGGAGTTATTGTTCAAAGAATGTTTCTCAGATCTCAAGTAATAAAGGAAGATGAAACTTCACGCTATGAGATTCTCAATAATACGGCGTGCTTGTTCGATTCCATTTTATAGCTAGGTGGTATACGTATATAGCGAGAGATAAATTTAGTTCCTTTTTGTAGTGAAACCTGTTCTGATGCTATCTCCGGATTTTCTCTTGCTCTGTTTAAAAGAAACAGTGCATGAGTTCCGCA
Organism: Hygrophila difformis; assembly: GCA_030278955.1. NCBI lineage: Eukaryota > Viridiplantae > Streptophyta > Magnoliopsida > Lamiales > Acanthaceae > Hygrophila > Hygrophila difformis. Next base: position 10,124 of record JAOANR010000322.1, on the reverse strand, counting down.
GAGATATATTATGAAATGTAGAGTTCGTTAGTAATATCCCTCGCGTTGTTTTGTAATAGAACAAAGCGAGGAAATCATGTGTATGAAAGTCAGAGGGGCAGCTGTGCCAGCTACATATATCCACATTATTTTACCACGTTTGTTACTAATGTTTCCCTTGTTTTGTCCTCAGATTCATACTTCACTAATATACACACTCATCTTTCAAGGAAGACTAGATTGGATCAACCTTTCTAACTTAGTCCAATTTGTTGATTATTGTATGTAGATCACTCAGGTTAATAAAATCACAAAGTCTTCAAACTATTTATCCAGTAATGACATCAATCAATCAAAATATTCTCAGCTTTCAGCAGTTGTGAAGAGCGGTTCTGCATGCAATTGAGATCTATGAAAGTTATTGTTTCTGTCATCAGCCACTTAGACTTAGTCTTCTACTTCTTATACAAGACTTTATTCCTTCTGAGTTTCAAGTTCTGGTTATCAATTTATCACTTCTATCATGCAAATTTATCCTACATAATGATTTAAGTCCTAGCCTGAATAGCATTAACTCTACCCTAAGGGCATGAAATCCCTAGTTAAGAAAAAGTTTCTGTAATACCCGTTAATTTTAGGATATAAAATAAGAATTTAATCCGATGAGAAAAGAGGTCTTGTTTCCGAGAACCCGTAAAATCGAAAATGCACAGAAGTCGAAAGAAAACCCAAGACCGACGGACCTAAGATTACAAACATGAAATCAATTTAAGTTGGAGTAAAATTAGGGTAGGAATCACAATCCGAAAAGATCCCGGAAAGTCGAGCCGAAAACACGAAAGGATAGAAACCCGAAAGAGAGGAGGAAAAGACCCGACGGATCGGATCGCACGGACCCGCCCGGACCGAGGTCTAGGCGGAGGCCGCGCGCTGGACGCGCGGTGTTTGGCCTACTAGCGCGCCACCACCACGTGGCACCACTGAATCCGGCCATTCACGCGTTTTCGGCAATTTCTTGCCATAATTCGACCCCCTCGACTATGGAAAGTAGATTTTGGACGGGGGAAGGAGTATTAGGACGACCTAGGGTTAACTCCCACCCCATTTGTCAGCCTCCAAACCTCCTCTACTCTCTCAAACTCTCCCAAAGCCAAAACACCCTTCCAACGAACTTCCGACGAACTTCCTGCGGCTCCCGGCAACCAACGACGACCTGTAGGAACGTGTAGATCAAGGTTTACATCCCTTAGATCATTGGTAAGGAGTACTCGGATTCCTTTTCTCATTTTTATCTCCAATCCTTAATCTAACTTTCGAATATTGGACTCGTAAACACGTTCGTGACCGAAGGAGGAAGAGAACGTGGGCAAGGATCCGTTCGTAGTAGCGTTGGACGAGCCGAGCGAGCCTAGGATGACTCAAGAACACCATTACTGTAAGTTGATGCCTTTCATATCAATACGGGTGGCTTAGGGGTGTCCGATTTAGTCACGTTGTAACAAAACGTAAAAAAACCGAACCTAAAAACCCTATCTTGCGCAATTTCTGAAATCCGACTAAACTCATATTTGGAGAATCCAATCCGAGAAACTCAAAACTAGACTTTTGTTCCTAACACATTAGTTTAGGTTGTGTAAAAATTTCAGCCATTTTCATCAACGTTTGCTACCCCAAAACGATCCGAACATAAACTACCTTGAAAAACGTTTTCAAAAAACTGACAGTGTTGATGTCCGAACTTGATGAACCCGTTTCTATATTTTCTAGTCCGATTTGATCTTTGCAATCTAAATGAAAGTTGTAAATAATTATGTCTAGTATGTGCATATGAAATTTCAGAATTTTTGGAGTCCATTTGATATGTCAAAACACCGATTTTCTAAACTGTGGTAATCCTGAATCCTGACAGTGTACATGTTGTGCAATAAACTCGATTTTTGACATGTTTCCTCAACTTATTTTGAAATTGTTAAAACACGAAAGTTGTTTGTTAGGGTGTTTTTGATATACCGTGAAAATTTCAGAATTTCTAGACTTGAAACAAATTTTTAAATTAAAAAGGCGTAAACTGTGACGCCAAATGATTTTAAATCGAAGAGATTTTGAAATTTCGAAACAAACGGTCGAGACCTTGAAATACGATACATCTATACTTTTGAAAAATCCCGTTACACTAAATTGAAACATATGAGATACTTTGCGGAGGGTGAGTGCTCTGCAGGGTGCCCCTTTAGCCTTTCTCTTTGGGCCTATAATGGACGAGAGAAATTAGATGAGATATTACGCCAAACTGCGGGAGATACATGGCCTACACCCTCGGGATTATCCGTATGGACTTCCCCGAGGCTTCGGAGTGTTTGGTGTATGGCAGATACGGCTGCGGCCGCCGGATGACCGGCTACACTTGACGAGATTGCGATGCAATCGTGGGATACTTGGAAATACTTGAGATACTTGAAATACGAAACGGCCGCGGCCGCCGGATGACCGGCTACACTAAATATTGAGAAACGGGACGTAACGGGAAAAAATTAAAAGATTTAATACTTTTTATGTATTTATTTATTTATTCTTGTCTTTAAATTTTGCATTTAAATTTATGTCTTAAATTTTATAACATGTTAAATTATTATTTATGAATTTAATGCATGTTCAAGTATACGATTAAATTAATTATTTTTAAATTGGTAAATGGAATATTTTTGTATGCATGCCTTGGAGTAAAACTTAATTATTTAATTAAACCCCTTTATTGCTATGTTAGGATCGACTTACTCAGTATTTTATATACTGATAAAATTGTTGTTTTCTTTTCTTTCAGAGTACGGAGATAATGCATAGCATGTGCATTGGGGGATGCAATATTTAAACATTAAGTTTGTCGTTTTTATGATACTTCATATCGGGCATGTAAAACCCGAGTTTTGGCCATGTTGGCCCACTTTACATTTTCCGCTGCGACATATTATTATTACTACTATATGTGTGGATGATACTTATTATTATTTTTAATTAAATTCCGGACTTGTTTTTAAATCTCTTTGCAATACCCATAGCCTTGCATCTCTTTAGCAAGCTCGGAGAATCCGTGTCTCGCTAGGGAGGTGTGGCGGTGACATCCCGGCCTGGGTTATCAAATCCGGGGTGTTACAGTTTCACAAATTCAAGAGAACAATCAAAAATCTAGTCAAGAAAACAGTGAATGAAATACAGAAAGAATATATATAAGAGAGAGTTTTGGTTGCTTCCCTTTAATTGGAGAGAGATGTCGGCACTTTCTTGCTTTATGCAGTCCCAAACGGATTTGCATCATCATTTGTATCTTTAGGTGGTGCAGAAGGGGGCTTCTTCAAGTCTGAGACTAGGTTGGCAAGAATATCAACTAATCTTGTACTGTTTTGCTGCTCTTGCCTCCTTAGTTCCATCTCCCTTTCTCTTTCCGGTCTCCTCTCTTCCAGTTCTTCTTTCCTTAATCTCTCAAACCTGTCCATTTCCTTATTTCTCATTCTTTCCTGCCTATCCCATTCTTCATTTCTGATTTTCTCTTGTCTTTCCATCTCCTCCTTTCTGAGCTTTTCCTCAGTTTGTATCCTTGCATGTTGTAGCTCTATCCTTTTCTGCTCCATCTCTCTTTGTATTTGCTTGTGCTCTGACATAGTCTTCACTAATACTTCCAAGGATTGTGCAAAGCTCTGAATTGAAGTGCTTATATTATGATATTCATCCACAGACACCGTGTTCCTCATTAACTACCTAGGAAGTTGTGATGGTGCAGAAATTTCTTCACGCTCTTCATCCTCAGGAATAACATTTAAAGCAGGAGATGCTGCTGAAATTTTTTATCTTTTAGTTGCAGCTCTAGACTGTAATGATTTTGATCTTGAAAGAAGTTTAGCTTGTCTGCCCTTATGAGATGGTGCTTTGGATCCTGAACCTTCAGAGGTTTGTTCATCTAGGTCTGGTAGCTGGTAGCCAATTCTCCTCTTAGAGTGTGAACTGGCAGTGGAATAGGAGGATCTATTCTTATGATTGCTGTCGAAAAGGGGGCTATAGATACTCCTTTCTTTTTACATAGCCTTCTTATTAAATTTGGATATGCCAATGCTGCATCTTCTCCCACTCTTGATTTTATAACATTGAGCACATGGTGCGCTGCACTGCATTTCCCTCCTGCCTAGATCAGTGCAAATCCTTCAAAAGTTCCAGCAGATGGGCCTTGAAAGTTAGTAGTCGGCCTGAGTTATGAGTAGTAAAAAATCTAATGTTGGCAGATACTCCGGTGTCAAATTCTTCAATGGAATTTTGTTCTGATCAGTTCCTCTGTTAGTCTTCTTAGCATTAGTCAACTTATTGCCCTGAGTCTTCTTCCTCAAAAATACTTCAGATTTGACTTCTGGCTGTTCCAACAAAGATGCTTGGATTATCTTATTCAGGGTCTCTACATTCACCTGCACTGTTTTTCCTCTGATCCATGTAGTCTCGGCCTCTACATCAAAATTGGCATAGAATTCCCTGGTCAGTTCCACATAACCACATTTATGATTGTGCCTCATGAATGTGTCCCACTGATTAGTCCTTCTCCAAAAGTTAATGCACTTATGATCTAAGTATTTAGGATGAAATCCTTTGTCTGGAACTACCATCTTGGACATACCCAAATAGTTCTCCAGAGCCTCTTTCTTTCCATTAAACTTGATTTTGATTTCTTCCTTTGTAAATTCAGTCTTTTTCTCCATACTATCAGAAATTGTCAATCTCACTTTTGGGCTATTCTTTCCCCAGTAGCTCAAAGTCATTAGTTCTGGCACTTCTTTCTCATTGAAAGATCCCTCATAAGTATCTGTTCCACTTCCCTCAAATTCTTGTGCACTTTCCTTCTCTTCTCCTACATTGTCATTTCCTGAATCATTTGACAGGTTTTCTTCCTGAATTGGTTCTGCATTTTCCTATTGAGCTTCTATAATTTCTCTCTGTTGTATGCTATCTCTGCCTGACTCAGGCAACAATGAGGTGCTTGTGTCCAATCTTTCAGTAACCTCCAAACTCTGCTGATTCTGTATCTCCGTGGTTTTTCATGTTCTAGTTCATTCAGAATGAGTGGAAGCTCAACGGATTCTGTGACAATCATTCCTTGATTTGCCAAGTGTTCTGCCAATTTCTGCTTCTGATCTTCAATCCACACTGGATCTTGCATTCTGAAGTTTGCTCTCTGTGTTATCTCAGTCCTCAATGGAGATAGTATGGTCCATTGATTTTCCTGATTCTCAGCTAGTGTTTGTGCCTTGATGCTTTGAAAAACACTCTGCTCGACAAGGTATTCCTTTTGCTTCTTTTCCTTAGCATCTTCTTCATATACTACCACTTGTCTCTCTTTATTTTCTTGGTAGTCGCTCTCTGGATTTCATCTCTGTAAGCCTGAAGTGCAATTAGACTTGGTTCTACTTCCTCCCCCGAGTTCTTCTGTTGCATCACCACACATAGCTCTTGCTCAAGCTTTTCTGCATATTCAGCTACTTGTTCCTTGGTAGTGTTAGCATTTCCTCTTTCTCTGGCCAGTTTTCTAAACTTCTTAATCAATCCTTCCAGTGATGAATTCATGTTCCTTGTTGTGATTCCATGCAAATTCATATCATCATACTCTTCCAAATCTCTTATTTATTCTTCTTGAATTGTGTTCACTACTAAATCATTCACTTGATCAACAACTTCTTGGTCGGTTGGATTATCAGCGGATATTGGATTATGTTCCAATTGACTCGCTGCCCTGAGAAAATTATGAGCTTCTTCAGTGAAGTCGTGCTCCAATTTCTGATCCTTTTCTTCTGCTGATGGATCATCCAAATCCTGCTGACCCTTCAATAAGGCTTGATTTACCTGTGCCTAGTGTTCCTTAATTTGTCCCTCTAAATCCTCATTTGTATAGCCTTCAGTCTGTTGAGGTTGATCAATTAGGTTCATTTGAACTTTTGATGCAGGTTCATCTTCAACTACACATGACTTCCATCCTTCTGGATCAATGTCTCCAATTTCTAAGTCATCAAATGGTTCAAGCCCCTCATCTCCATGAGATGCTTTAACTGAATCACTGATCTTCATTTCCTCATCCCCTTTGTAAGGAACTATTGCTTGATGTTCTGCTTGAATTGGTTCGACTTTCTCCTCATCAGAACTGATATCATGTACCACAAGTTTAGATTTCTTGGCCTTCATTTTTATTCTGTATTTCTTTATTGGTTTCTCTGGCTCCTTTTCTAGCTGTTTCATCACCTCAGGAATGGGTTTTTTACTCTTTTGGGATGTTTGTTCTCTTCTTTTGTACAGAACAATTTCTTTCCTTCCTTCAGGTGGTGGCAACAGCTCTTTGTTTTTCTCTCACACTTGATCAGCTTCTGAGGTTGTTCTTTTCTAATCCATGATTTCCTTTAGTGTAAGGTCATCTTGATGTTTCCTTTTCTTAGATGTCTCACGTGTCTTATTAGTCTTCTGATTCTTCACTCTATCTTGGTCATTTTTTTCGGTGCATTTAGTGGAGTTTCTTCAGAAGAGCTAGAGCTGGGAGTTGGTAATTTCCTTTTCCTGGTAAGTACTATCTTCTTACCCTTACTTTTCTCAGCTTGTTGAGCTTGAGCAGCTTCTCTATCCCTTTTCATCATTTTATTTTTCAAGTACTGATCAGTGAAATCTTATAGTCCTTTATCAACTTCATCATTCCCTTCTCCCAAATTCTTTATAACCAAGTCATGGTTTCGCTGCCTTTCAATTCTCTCTTCCTCATCTAGACTTCTTCATCTGAAAATTCTTTCCTTACATGAAAATTTTTGCCTAATCCTTTGAGCATAGTATTCAACCCTTTTCTGTCAAAGTGCTTATCATTCCATGAATCCCCATCATCCATGATCAGCTGTTGAATTCTCCCCTGTGTCAGTATAGGCCCTGTGCTCTTTGTATGCAGTCTCCCTCCACATCTTATCATATCTCATGTACCTCTGAATATATTCCTTCTTCCTCTCCTGCACAAATCCGTGAACTTCTTTTAGAAGAGGTGGAGGAAGTCTCTTCATGATTTCATGAGGCCTGTCTGTGATGAGAATGTCAGCATCTCCTTCTGTTATCTCAGGGGCTGAAATCTTCATGTAATAAGTAATTGGCTCATGTCCTTCATTTACAACTGATTCCCTGAATATATTCCTAACAATGACCTGAGGGGTTTGTTTTGCATCTGATCTCTGCTTTCTATTTTTCCCAGTGCGTTCAGCCTCTCTTTCCTGAGCATCCTTGATCCATGCTTGTTGTTCAGGCATCGGATCAGCATAACTCTCCTATGGAAATTTTTCATCTGGTTTCCTCTCCAGTCCTGGTTTAAGAAGCCTCTTGTTAAGATTTATGCCCTTGTTCCATTCATTCATATTCCTTATCCAGCTATTTCTAGCATTCTGAATTGTCTGAAGAAACTTAGGCCATTCAATTTTTCCTTGTTAGCCTTTTTAAAATGGGGCTCAAGGTCACTCCTGAGATTTATTCTTGCATCTATAATCCTGTCTCTTGCCAAATTCATCAAGAAATCTTGCTCAGCTGGTCCTTTCTTTTTCAGGAATGCAGGAGGCATCCATATAGGAAGTGCTTGTTATGGATCATAAGCTTGGGCATTTCTGATTTCAATCAGCTTGCAGAAATGCTTGGTGAGTCTTTTTGTGTATTTAGGCAATGGTTAAGGGTCAAAATATTCCATCTCCAGTTCTGCATGATCCTTAGGATTTATAATCCTGTAGCTTCTTGATTCCATTCTACTATGGACTTCTTCTCTCTTTCTATAAGCCTTTCTAATTTAACTTCTATGGGATAATCTTTCTCATTCTTAAGAAACACCAATTGTTTTTTTTCCAGAAGTAAAGCATTTTATTCCAGAATGCTTCCTCCAAGTCAATTAGAAGTGACTCCCTCTCCTTCCTCCAAGTCAATTAGAAGTGACTCCCTCTCTTTCTGAGGTATGTGTTGAATCATTGATGGCATGATGCGGAAAGCTGGTGCTGAAAATTCTTTCTTCCCCCATCCATAGCCTTTCTAAATTTGCCCAATGAGTGTCTCAGTGTGCCTTTTGTTCCAGAATGCCCTATCTTTCTTGTTCGATTCAACACCTCGGGTTTGAAGTTCTTCGAATGTTAATTTGTGAATCCTTTAGAGACAAGAAATACAGATTTAATCATGATTACCATCCTCACATTTAGAGCTTAACTCTAGATGTGGGGCTATGATTAGAAGCTAAATTTAAATCTCTCTTTCATTAGTTAGCATTTAACATTTTCATACCATCTTCACGTTTAGAGATTTACTCTAAATGTGAAGCTGGTGACATTGGTTGTAATTTGCTGGAAGAGAAATGCAATGCTAAGAGAATCAAACAGCTAATGTTAAATCAAAACAAAACACAAGTACTGTCAACATAACAGAGTCATTTGGGAAGAAGGTTCTGCAATAGTACTTTAAGAATTCAAAAACAGATTGTCTTATGATCTAAAATTAATTCTCGTCCTCTTCTTCTTCTGCTTCAGACCATTGATCTTCATCAGTCAGAACAATGCCTTCATCACCAAGCGCTCTTCTGAATTGTTTCACAACAACAGATAACTCGCAAGGGATGTAGTTTGGCCTCCATCTGAGGTTAGCGGGAAGAATAATCTGGTAATCATCCCTCTAATGCCTTGAGTAGTTTGGGCAGTATTTCCTTTCTTCTTGCCCGTGAAAAGGATTAGGAATGTTTCTACAATAAAGCAGCCAATCAAAAACTTGAAATTTCAAGAGGACTAGATCTAGACGATCCTGGGTAACAGACTTCATGAGCTTAATTCCTTCTTCGTTAAACTCTTTTTAATGTTTACACGAGTAAAAGAGTTCTCATGAAGATGGAAGGCTCATGATCATCACCTAGCCTGGCTTAATAATTTCATAAGCTCTCTTTTCATCCTAATCAACAGCAAATGCACGAAGCGCAGATTCTAGGTTGAACATATAATTGTTCGCCTCTTGGCATTTGATGATATAATTTCTCTGAAAAGATCTCTCACGTTCCCTCTTCTCAGTTTGGACATTACCTCACCGAGCAATTCAATAGGTAAGTCAAGAAGCTGTGTTCCCACCAGCTGGGGTATCCTATTATTTCTGTTTCGAAGGAAGTGGGAATTTAGAAAGAAAGAAATGCTGAAATTCAATTTCTTTAAAAATGTGAAATTGATGATCATTTGAATTTGAGGACAATTTCAAAAGAGCAAAAGAATGTATATTATCATTGAGCAAAACAACATTACAGATTACAAGAGAAGCAAAACACTTATCAACACTGCCTTGAATAGCCAATTACTAAAGCCAGAAAATTTGAAATTTTATACTGGAATATCTTCAATAAAGGACTATTCTTCTTCTTCTTCTTCCTCGTCTGAAAAATCATCAGGGGGGTTGTCATCATGAAGTACTTCCCTTGCCATGAGTCTAAACTCTGCTACAAATCTAGTTGCATCACAACATATACACGGGACTTGATCTGCACCATATTTAAAATATGGTAGCCCATGGACAACTTCCCAATTATGTTCAGTGTATTTACAAAAGTATCTCCTACTTTGCCCTTGAAAGGGATTCGGAATTTCCTTCCATTCAGAAATTAGAGTGAGAAAGCTGTATTTGAGATCATAACTAGCAGTTCTATCGTTGAATAGTGGGGCAAGCAAAAATTGTAACGCCCCGAAAATTCAAACCTGATTTTCGCAAGCATTACCGCCGTACTAACCATCCCAAGCTAGTGGCCAGCTAACTTAGAATAGCTACTACAAGGTTGAGTACAAACCTACAGTGATTATCTGATTAACCAATTATGAGCGGAACCTACCACAATTAAATACACATAGGCAATTAATAAGTCTACATAAATCCAATAATAGGGAACTAACATACTATTCATGCTACAAGTCTCATAATCCAAAACCAGGCACCATGTCAAATATTCCAAGTAAAAGGGCTACCAAGTCAAAACAGTAAATCACATATAGCCACAGGCCGACAGAAAGTAAATTCTAGGCTCACAGGCCTCACCTAGTAAATAGTTCAATAAAAGTCAAGTAATAGCAAACATAATATCACATAAGCATAATTGA
>JAOANR010000321.1:0-50000 GCA_030278955.1 Hygrophila difformis | reverse complement strand
GATCCGAACTGACAAGGGCAACATAGTGGTGAATGGACATAGATTGAAGGAGTACATCGGACAGTTCGATCCGGAGAAAGAAAGCCAAGCAGTGGCAGACCCGGCTTACACCTAATAAGAACAGCATTAAAAGCACAAAAAAATTTTCATTCCATATATATATATATAGTATGTTATTATAGTATATTATATTATTTTCGTAACAAGAAAGTACCCAAAAAAATCAATTAAACATTTAGAGTACTAAGACTCTAAATGTGAGGATGTTGATATTTGGAGAAAATCTAATGCGTTTTATTCATCTGTCTTGCAGAAAGTTCGGAACCATCAGAAAAGAGGAGCAGAAAAGTAACACAGAGAACCAGGTTCTTGATTGGATTAATTCCATGAATTTAAGAAAATATTTCCGGAATTTGAAGCAATTTAAATCTGGAATAATATTTCCAAACAAATGGAATTAACCCAACCTAATTTGTGCAAGTGGATCCTTCTTTAATTTCAGCCCAGTATTTTGAATTTATTTGGACTGAATTTATTCAGGTCCAAATCAAATAAAGTGGATTCAGGCCCAATACCACACTCGGGCCCAGACCACGAAAAATTTGAAAATTCAAAATTTCGTGTCGCGAAGCAACCACTGTGTCGCGAGGCAATGCTCCGCGACCAGGCCTGGTCCCGCAACATAATCGCATTTATCTCTAACTCCTTCTGATGCTGTCGCGGAACCCCTGTCGCGGGCCATGGCCTCGCGACCGGCCTTCTATTCCGCGACACCTTTCTCCGTTGACTTCTTCCTTTACAGAACTCGGTCGCGATACCCCTGTCGCGAGGCACTACCTCGCGACCGGACTCCAATTCCGCGACATGTCTAATGTCGCTAGGCCCTGGTCGAGGAACCTTGTTCCGCGACACGGTCTGGGGTTCCGCGACCAGCTTTTTCAGTATTTATACCCCCCCCCCCCTCCTCACCTCCTTTCCCTGCACTCTCCTCATTTTCACTCATCTCTCCAACTTCTCCTGTTCACTCTCCTCTCTCCCGAACGAACACCACCGTGTTCTTCGCACTCAACCATCCGTTTTCAAGGGGAAACTATGGACAAATTTTATAGGATCCTTCCAAACTTGGGACCCTTACCCCGACCTGAACCAAGGAGGGCAGGGTAGAATCCCATTTTTCCTCTTGTTCATGGCTCTTTCCATTTTCCTTGTTCTTTTACCTTTACTTGGTTTTGAGAAGAACATAATGTGGCTTGTGTGCCTTTCTTTTTTCTGTTTTGATTTTTGGTTGCTCCCGGTTTTGAGTGATTGCTTTAAAACCTCTTTGAAACCCTTAAAAACCTGTTTGAGAAACTGTTTAAAAAAAAAAAAAAAAAAACTGTTAAGGGTTAAATTTTAAGTTTGAAGTTTGAAACTGGAAAAGAAGAACTGATGAATGTTAGGGTGTTGTTTCGAACACCATGATGTTATTGTGTTTTTTCTATCTTGAGTTTTTGAACAAAAAAGTAGGGTTAAATGCTTGATGCTCTTTTTCAAACTTTGTTTTTGATCTTGATATAAATGCTTCTGCAGTGTTATCTTGGAAGCATTAAAGTGGAAGATCTTTTTGGCATATTTGCTTTCCACATGTTACAATCTTGTGGGAATAAATGTTTGTTCGTTTATGGAAACATAGTATAAACACCCAATTAGGAGACTTCCACTTTTTAATAAAAGCAACCTTTTGGAAAAAGACAAAAAATAGTTAATAGATTCATTATTTGACTTGTGTTTTTGTTCCCAATGGAACTATAGTGTGAGTAAATAGCAGTATTTTTGTCACTCAACTGCTATTCTTTTCAAAAATCCAAATGGGACCACTCACACCCCACTTTCTTAATTAAAAATAGTCAACTCTTTAAAAATTAAAAATAGTGTTTGCAAAATTCTTGGGGATGTTTCAACTATCCAAAACAGTCCAAACGATCCAGAAATAGCAAATCCATTGCGCCACGCCTCCACTGCACACTCCAAAATTCGAGCATTTCGCCCCCATCCATTCGTCTCATTTTATTTTCAACATGTTTCTCAAACTTGTTTAATAATATTAGAAAATCGAACTTTTGGGCCCGATGGCCCATTAAAAATATATAGGGGCCCAATGACCCCTATCTCTTCATAAAAATTTATTTTACCTATGCTTTAAATTGAAATTCAAGCCAGAAACTTAATAATATCACATTTAGAGCAAAACTCTAAATGTGAGGATGTTGGTTTCCAAACTTGAATAATTTCTGAGGAAATTATAAAATTGGATTCATCACTTCTTATCTTTTCAGGGGCAATCTTCAAATCCCGGACCCAGTGTCCGAAGGAACCCAGCTGCTGGACCTGCCGGAGGAGCTCCTAGGTGAAATCCTCTCCCGAATAGGAGAGGATGAAATCAGGGAAGTGTTCACTGCACAAGAGACATGCAAAAAGCTCAGAGACGCAGGAAATCTCGCCATCGTGTACAAGCGATGCGAGTTGGACACTTCTAAGGTGAGGCAGTGGCAAGGGAGGATCCGGTGGCAGAAAGAGAGATTTCTGCACACAAGCATGGAGGCTGGAAACTTCAACCTTCAAATCGTCCCAGCACTCCTAGCATTTGCAGAAGGGGATGAGGAACAAGCCTGTGAACTACTGCGGCCAGGCATCGAGGACAATCACAAAGCGTCAATCTTCACCCAAGGACTGATGCTTATGAGCAAGTTAGATGAAGGCCAGGTCAATCAGGGGATCACAATGATAGAGAGGATGGTGACCGATAGATCGGTCCTGAACTACACATCCACCAACACTCTCTCATGGATGGCAGACGATCCGGACACTCCCTACCTATTTGCAGACCAACCACCCCGGGTCCACTGCACAAGAATGCATGAACCCCTGAGAGACCACAATGGCTGGTGTCTGCGATGTAACTTGACAAGTTTTGTCCACTGGAGCAGATACATGTTCTGAGAGAGGGAAAGTATAGGAAGAATGAATCCTAATATGCTGTATCTTACTTAAGCTCTAGTGTAGGCATCATATAAGGGATTTCTTCTTTTGTATGCAGGTTTGTACTAACTGTATAAGAATCTCTTATAAATGATTAATTTATCGCTTTCCACGAACGGAACTCAAACTTTCGAGATCCACAAACAATTTTTATTCGCTTTCTTCTTGAAAAGATGTCTGACAGTCCGAGATGAATAAGTGACTGTCAGGCCAAAAATATGCTGTTGACATACTCCATATGTCAGCAGTGCCTCTTTACTGCTTTAAATTAAATAACCAGCAAAAGTATGCATAAACCTGCTCTAAATTCACATGTTGAATTTAGGCTTGTGATTAAATCTTCAGACTTCTACATTGGGATAATATAATTGAGAACATGCATGACATGAATTCCTAAGGTTTTGAGCTATAAAAATTTAATGATGCAATCATCTTTTTGGGTAATAAATCTTCATGTTAAAAATTTTGATTGAGTAGATTGTTAGAGTTAAGCTTTGATTAAATTTTAGAATACTGTATGACATGAATCAATCCAACCTTGTAAGATTTGAGCCATGAGTCACTTTTACTCATTTAATTCTTTGATGTGTGAATCAATTTGATTAAAGGAAACTAGAACTTGCAATTGGGACCGATTCAAGACCATGCCATACTCCCGAAATCGAGCATATGATCGAGGCACTTAGAAAACCAAAATTTTGGCCTTCTTTTGAAATCCATACCCAAAAACATCTTCCCTTTACGATCAACCAATTTGAGCCTATAAGCCTAATTTTTCTTAGAAACCCACTATATTTTCCTAGCCTTCAAAAAGACCAAAATATTCAACCCAAGTGTGCAAGGATAAATTTTATCAAGGCATTAGATTTGTGATCATCAAAAATGTATTAATCGGTATTCAATAAACCGATTCAAAAAAAAATGTTGAGTTCTTGTCAACACAAATAAATTGCAAATGACAAAGCAAATTAGACTTAGTCTAATGTCATGCAAAAGAAAAGAGAAAGAAAGAGAGAAGAAATAATGATGATCATAAATTTTAAATAAAAATATGCCAAGTTATGATAGAATAAATTCTTGCCATTTCTTAGCCCAATAATTTCCCTTTCCTACCGAACGTAACAACCGTATGCCCCGTTACAACCCTTAAATAAGACCTCGGGATCTCGATTTGAGGAAATGAGCCGGTGGCGAGTTGGTCTGATTGCAAGCTTATGGGACAATTTAATTAAATTTGATTTTGAGCGTTCAATGATCAAACCCCTTTTGGGAGTGAGTGAATTTTCCGATTCTCTTATATGTGAGGCTCTATTTTATGAATTATGTTCGTGTCATACCTTAATTCTAATTTTTAATCTTTGCATCTTTCAAACATGATATTCATGAAGGATTGACAATAATGCTTGATTTGTAGGCCCGATGTAGTGAGCAAGTATCATTTCATTAAACACTGCAATCAAGGGAATTTAATACTTGTAGTTTTTTATTGTCTTATCCCAATCCAAAAAGAATGTGATTTATGAAGCCACGAAAATGAATTGAATATGCAGAGCCCGTGTTCTTTAGAACATTGACTCTGACTGCTCGGGGACGATCAGTATTAAATGTGAGGATGTTGATAATGGCCAGAAATGACCATTATTTTCAATCCATTTCCGTGTCTAAAACGGGCATTTGATCGCATTCCGGTCTTATATTAAATAAGAAAGCAGTTGAATTGGACTGATTTATGCATAATTGTAAAAATATTGAGCTGGTATGAAAAATGCATAAATATGTAATTTTATTACACATTTATGTTAGAAAAATCCAAAAACATGAGAAAAAGAAAAGAAAAGGAAAAAGGAATACAAAAGATGGGAAAAGATAGAAAAAGCCCACAAAAAGAACAATTTCGGCCCATCTGGCCCATTCAGCCCAGTCCTGGAACACCCGGTCGCGGAAGCTCCTGGGTCGCGGTTCATGGCCTAGCGACACAGGAGGGTTTAGCGACACAGCATGCAGCATGAAAAAGAGACCAGTCCAGGCTGTGTCGCTAGGTCCGACTCGCGGAACATGGTTTAGCGACACATGCCTGATTAGCGACACAGACGCACCAATAGAGACCCAAGACCCAGTCGAGAAGCCTTACCACATGCAGTGATGTTCCGCGACAGACTTCCAGTTCCGCGACACAGTGTGATGTGTGTGATGTCTTGAGACACAGTGGGCCTCAGATCAAGCCCATGGACCTAGGGTTCCACTTCTATAAATATGAGGTGACCCCCATGAGCTCAGTGGTTGGAAAAATTAGAATTCATCCTCTTGAAGGCAAGATCAGCGCCCAGTTCTTAGGTAGTGTAGATTAGTTTTTAATTTTTTCTGTATTATTTAATTATGTCCATAGTTTAGCTTAGTGTAGTGTTTTGTTTACTGTTTTCCACTGTTCCAGTGGTTAGGTAGCCAGTTTTCACCATGCTTTTCCATCTAAACTCTGTTTTTAGGGTTTTGTAATACCCAAATGATGGGTATTAACAAACCCATTTAATAATATGGGAAAATATTCTCATTACGTGTCCCAAATCATGAAATGGATCTCACACCCCATGGATTTAATGCTTTCATTTTCATTTAGGAGTCATTTGACCCCCATTTCCCTTTATTATGCTTATTGTCATTATTTTTATGGATGATGTTATGTATGTGTGTGGTCAAACCCTAGATTAGGATAGTGCTTATTTTTTTAAATACTGTTCCAGTTTAGTTTATTTCTGTTCTAGCATGTTCTTGCATATCTCCATTGTTGTTTGGTTGTTTTTAGCTTAGAATAGCTTTTTAATCCGAAATAGGGTGAGATCACGCTGTTTGCATGTCACTGTTCAATTCTGCTTTTACTGACTTGTGTCCTGAACCATCTATGTCGCTAACCGACTCCTGTCGCTAGGCCACGTCTAGCGACAGGGAGGCTGTTCCGCGACATGGATGTTTAGGGATACTCGTCTTAAAATTTTGAAAACCCTCGGTCGCAAGGCACTCCTGTCACGGACCCACGGTCCGCGACACAAACCCTGCTTAGCGACCAGGGACACCCCTGTCGCGGAACACCCCTGTCGCGGACCCACGGTCCGCGACACAAACCCTGCTTAGCGACACAAACCCTGTCGCGGAACACCCCTGTCGCGGACCCACGGTCCGCGACACACTTTTTATTCCGAGACAGGAAATTATGCCTTGTAAATATTTTGAAAACCCAGTCGCTAAACATCCTGTCGCGGAGCCACGCCTCGCGACACAGTTTCCAGATTAGCGACTGTGAGCCAAATACTTTGAAATTTTCAGAAAATCTTGTGTCGCTAAACTCCTGTCGCGGACCCACGGTCCGCGACACAACCCCTGCTTAGCGACACAAGGTGATATTCTGTCAAATTTCTGAAAACCTGTCGAGGTACCCATGTCGCGGGTCTAGGCTCATGACACAATTTATGGTATTTCGACAGAATCCTCTCTTCTATTTTGTCTCAAAACTTCTGATTTCTTGACCCCTATTATATTGCAAACACTCACATCTTAATCCCACGGATTAAGATGTAATATCCCAGAATTGGAATATAAGGCGTTATGCTGCCAAAATTTTGATTCTCCATTTCCCATCATTTAATTAATTGAACCCTCTAGTCAGTAATGATTGATGATTGTAATTAGCAATGGTTAAATCACTAATTGTTATGATTAAAGGATCTTTGTTCAATTGTCATTAAAACATTTTTCTATAAACAAAACCATGATGCCTTAAACAGATAATCCGGACTGTAATTAATTATGGTAGGAGGGATTATTTAAGCCATCAAATATGGATTGATTCCATAACCTTGCATGAGAAACCAATGTCTCTCATACAAGTTCTTCTCTTTATTTTATTTTATTTTATTTTATTTTATTTTATTTTGTCTTTTGCGTATTGTGTGTAACAATTAGTAAAGAATACATCAGACTAATGTTGGCGGGTATTCCCTCACGGATAACTAGCTCGTATTCTGGGTATTAGTTACTAAGTGTTATTTTGCATGGTCTGGACGGCAGCCAGTGGAAGCCTTGGCGGTTCGTCCATCCGGGATTATAATAGCTGCTCAGCTGACTCCTATCCAGATACAGTTTTATTTTCCTCATCTTAATTTCCAAACCCAAATTCTAATCTGGAGTGTGAATCAGTCAACATCTGTCAATGCTGACTAATGATCATTACAGAAAAGAAGCATGTAGGTTTTTATCTGAATTCACGGACAGTGGAGGCCAAACTGGCATTGACACTGCCATTGTAGGGTCTAAGCTGTCTAAATTCGCTCCATCCGAGTAATTGGGAAATTGAACAGTAGATGTTTACAGTCCACCCGATTATTCTGTCATTTCTTTGGTCTTCTGACCACTTCATGTTTGTGTTTCACCTTCTGTCTAGACCCGTCAGTATATTTTGGGTCAATTAATTTTACACTTCATTATATCCGTATGCATGCTACTATTATGTAATTAACGTGGTCTATAATATTTTGGGATCCTTCCCTTGGACAATAGGAGTCTATATTTGTAAACAGATATTGCGCATTAAATTTCCAACAAAGATTCTTTTATAAAATCCGGATCTGAGTGAGGGATAAATTCTTCAGTTATGACTAGTTCAAATTCTGTCAAGGGTTGATTTTGGGAAATTAGAAGCAGAGTCAGCGATTAGGTCTCATCTAGACTGAAAGGATCTGTGTTTTAATTGAGAGTCTAGTACCTGTTTAGGGAATTGTTTTCAGATTCATTATTTTCCAAAATTGCTGTTTGTTGGGAATATGAGATTAAATATTACACCGAGATGGGGTCCACTTGGACTCAAATACAGTGTAGTAAATAATCTTAGAGGAACAACACCCAGGCCTTGGTTATTTTCTAAGATAGGGTTGAGTTTTCTTTCAACTGCTATCCTCTTCTGCCAAAGCCTATTTTTGAGTCCTGAGTGAGTGCATCCGGAATGAACTAATTTATTAGTTCATTTCATTAGTTTGTATCTCATAACCACCCGGAAGGAAGTGAACACACGAGTAGTTCACCGAGAGCCGGGAATTCTTGATCCATACTCCTTCATTCTGATGGGGAGCTGTCTTTTACTACCAGGGTCAGACCTTCAAAACCTCCGAGCGATAGGATTTTAAATGCTTTCTTTAATGCTTTCTTTTAAATGCTTTCGTTAGAGGTCACTCGGTTGTGTTGAGAGTTGTGTAACTGCTACTAGGATTCACAGTTAAGGGATAATTCAGACTTTATTAGAATCTTTGGGTGTGACATGGGAGAATGATGGTAGTACTTGGCATTTCAATTAATGATCTGTCAGGTGTTGCTTATCCACCACAGATGAAATAACATACCCTGGCCGGGGCAGTTACAAATCGGTGGTATCTTAGAAATTGCGGTCTTAAGAACATGTAAACTCATGCTGTAAGTACCTGTCTGTTAAAGGGAACGTAGTACTGAGAGCATGAGAATTAGCTATCTGACAGGATTATCCCAAGCAAAGATCTGTGTATAAAAATGGAAGTTTAATATTGCCTTATCTAAATCTTGTCCAATTTTTATTCTTTTCTTCCTACCCCTTCTGTCCACACTGTGAATCAGCTTCATAGCTAGCATAGTGTAAAATTTTCATTGCTTTTACAGATAGTAAGTACCGCATTCTTAGAATAACTTTACCCGTTTTTTAGAATAGAATTAATGTGCTTTGTAGAATAGATTTAAGTGCTTTTGTAATCTAGTTTAAATCCAGTCAGTAGCTGATTAATCACTTTTCAAACCAATTGGAGCAATACGAGTGGAAAATCTAGTAAAACGACGTGGGCCCTGCTTCCATCGCACATCCTCCAGTGAACGATCCGGTCTTACTATAAATTACTGCAATTTTTGAAACCGTGCGCTTTCGGGCCACAGTTTCTTAACACGGGTAATAAAAACGTGAATATATCCCTAATCCCAACTCCATCCTCATAAAGTGGTTTTCATTAAATAAAATTGAACACCAGGATTATGATTTTTCAGAAAATACTCATGTAGTGGGAACTTGTCAAAAGTTTCATGGCAAGGATCTTCAAGGCACGAAATTGTCAAAAATTTCATGCCGGGGAGGTCCATAACGCCGTTTGAACTCAAAGTTTCCCCTCATGAGTAATAAAAAGTGAAATATATCCTTAAACCCATTCCCATGAATCATAACTCTTTTCATTTAATAAATTTAACCTGGGATATTTTAAAAATACTCGTGTGACGAAATTGTCAAAAGTTTCATTTCCCTGTAAAGTTAATTAAACCTTGAAAAGTGATAGCATGGAACACAAAAGTTGCTCGAGTTTAATTCAATCACAAAAGTAGCTAGGCCATATGAACAATAACTTTGTTTGATCACTCGAAGTGGAAAATTTTTGCAATGCAAGCGCTGGATATGGTATATGTGGCTCACATGTGTAGAACCTTCAAGTGAAACCCTTGCCCTTGGAAAATGACAAGTTCCCAGCTAAAAATGAACCACCTCTTTCGAATACTTTAATGGGATTATGCGCTTCAGCAGGCCACCTATCAACAGTAGAATCTGTTGTGGCAACCCATATACCATTGTCATATAATGCCATATGTCTAACCAACAACAATATACTATCTCAGAAATTAAGTTTGTAAATATCTACGGGCATAAATAGAGATCTCGTCAATTACTACCTCAATAATTGCATTTGACACCAATGTTTGAACTGGTGAGTCACCTCTTCTATCACCACATGTTATCTTATTCTCCAATAAAGTTGAATGCCCAGACAAAATGAGTGTCAAAGGACTGCTGAAAAGAATTATATAGTAATATTCAGAATCAAATGGCGCAAATTAAATCCTGTTGTGACTAAAATACAAGCAACAAAACAAACAACACAGTAAGAGGGTAACCTAAATACACAAATTGAATCCAAAATAGGGGGAAAAATCAACCCAACCCTAACATACCTCTGGCCACTTTTCTCGGGCCAATCGCCAAAATTTACTCCCAACCCAAATTGAAACCAGTGTTTCGTAGAGTGGTGGTGGCGCGGACGAGAGGCATCGGGGCAGAGGGAGAGTAACAGAGAAGGAGGAGCGAGCGAGCGAGCAAGGAAAGAGGAGCGACCACGCGAGCTGGGCAGCAGCATCACAGGGAAGATTGCACAGATCCTTAGAATGACATTGGGATGCACAATAAAAAAGAAATAGACATGATAATTTCTGTTAGATAATAGGATGGGGGAATTCGCGATTGGTACCCTAGCACGGCCAGGAATCGCGGATGGCGATTCCCTAGGTGGCTGTCTACATCCGAGGCAGCGGCGATAGCGCAGCCCTTCTTTGCAACCCGGCGGTGGCGGTGGTTCCACTGAAACAAATGCGACGGGGAGGGGCGGATGTGCACAGCCGTAGATGCTCTACACAGCGGGGAGGATGGAGAACAAGCGGGCGACCTCCGAACGCCGGAACAAGGTATGAAAAGAAGCAGACGACACAAATCTAGGTTTGTGAGTGTAGGCTGAAGGGGAGTTGGGGACGAGAGTCAAGACGGGCATCAATTCGAGGCGGATGAACGGCGCGAATAGGGGGAGGCTCCAATTTCATGCGCGGTTGCTGCTATGAACGGAAGAACAAAATATGATTTGGGGAAGAAATAGAATCCATGGGCACGCGGGTCGGGCAAATGGATCCGCTACTGTTACTAGGGGTGGGCAAAAAATTCGAACCGAACTGTTGAACCGTTGATCCGAATCGAATCCGAATTGAATTTTCGGTTAACCGGGGCATTCGGTTCGAATACAAATACCCCAGCACAAGTATTTGCTCGGTTCGGTTCGGTTACGGTTTTTAGGATTTTTTACCCCGGTTAACCGAACCGAACCGTATATTATAATTAAATATAATTTTAAAATATTGTACATATATTCATATATTATTTTTAAAAATAAAATTTAAAATTCTTTAACCCTAATCCTACTGCGCCGTCTTCAACTCTTCATTCCATTTTATTCAGTATTCCCCGTCTTCAATCCATTCTAGCGCCGCCCCATCTTCAGTTCACTCTTCAGTTTCCACGCCGAGCACCGCCCTTCCTTCCTCGCAATCCATCAAGCAGCCGGCGACGAGGCAGCAACGGCGCCGCTCCACCCCATCTTCAGCCTTCAGTTTCCACACCGAGCACCACCCTTCCTTCCCCGCAAATCGCAATCCATCTAGCAGCCGGCGACGAGGCAGCAACGGCGCCGCTTCACCCATCTTCACCCTTCAGTTTCCACGCCGAGCTAAGCACTGCATTGCCCTTTCCTCGCAATCCATCCAGTAGCCGGCTGGACGAGGTATTAATTTTGTTCCTTCGTATGTTCCTGCCCTTCATATGTTCCCACGACGAGCTAGCGCC
The DNA here is from genome assembly GCA_030278955.1 of Hygrophila difformis. Taxonomy (NCBI): domain Eukaryota; kingdom Viridiplantae; phylum Streptophyta; class Magnoliopsida; order Lamiales; family Acanthaceae; genus Hygrophila; species Hygrophila difformis. Next base: position 38,551 of record JAOANR010000321.1, on the reverse strand, counting down.
GCCCCATCTTCAGTTCTTCACCCTTCATATGTTCCTGCCCTTTATTGGTATTAATTTTGTTTTTGGTTTTAAATCTGCCATTGAAAATTCCTATTTGGTGAGCTTTCAAAATTGGAATTCATTGCTAAATCTGTTTGTCAATCCCTGTACATTGTCTTTTATTCATTGAAGTTTTATTCCTTATTGTGAAATAAAGATTGCATTTTGTAAACTGGAATATGAAATTTGAATCTCAAAGTTATTGATTTTTTGAATGTGTAGTAAACTACTTATCTGTAACAGTGCCTATAGTTATTTTGTTCCAGTGAAATTCAAGCTTGAGGGTACTTTTCATTTGTATTACTGATTTCAGCTCTATTAGAAAGACTAGATTGACTCCTGCAATTCCCAAACTAGTGTGGTAATGATAAGCCGCTGGCTTTGAGGAAGCAGGTTAGCAGATCCGTTGAGGCTGCTATGATAAGGTTGGGTACTGCTAGGACTTTGGTCTTTGGTATTTGGTAAAGTTTTTAGTTGCTTAAATAGTTTGGTGGCTGGTTAGTAATTACATTGTTAGATGGTTGTTTGCCTTTGTTGTTATATGATTTGGTATGTAATCTGTAAGGGATTTTGTTTGAAGGCAATAAGAAATTTATCCTCAAAAAAAAAAGAAAGACTAGATTGAAACGGGAATTGACTTCTAACTGGGAATTTGTCTTATTACTGATTTCATTTGTTTATTACTGATTCAAGCATATTACTGATTTCATTTATTTTTACTGATTTCATTTGTTCCATTGTCCCATGCCCTATGTCGTTGACTTCTAACTCGGAATTTGTCTCATGTTCCTCAGCTTACTATGGGCCCGTTTGGATTGGCTTTTGAAAAAAGCAGAAGCCAAAAGCAGAAGCAGAAGTAAAAGCCAAAAGCAGAAGCAGGTAACTTTTGTGTTTGGATGGAATGTTTGAAAAGCAGCTTTTTTTCAAAAGTGTTTTTGGATATGTAAAAGTGAAAAGTGCTTTTGAAATGTGTAAATTACCAAAAAGGATATGCTATTTATATATAATAGTATATATTTATAGTGTAATTAAAATAAATTAATAGGGGCATTTATGACTCTGCACACATTACTAGGTGCTTTTGGCTTCTGCTTTTCGGAGAAGCACCCCCGGGGCTGCTTCTCCCAGAAGTACTTTTGCAGCTTTTCGAGGTGCTTTTGCTTTTTCCCAAAAGCCAAAACAAACACTCATTTTCCTTCAAAAGTGCTTTTGACAGAAGCAAAAGCCAAAAGCACTTCAAAATAAGGGCCCGTTTGGATTGGCTTTTAGAAAAAGCAGAAGCCAAAAGCAGAAGCAGAAGTAAAAGCCAAAAGCAGAAGCAGGTAACTTCTGTGTTTGGATGAAATGTTTGAAAAGCAGTTTTTTTTCAAAAGTGTGTTTGGATATGTAAAAGTGAAAAGTGCTTTTGGAATGTGTAAATTACAAAAAAGGATATGCTATTTATATATAATAGTATATATTTATAGTGTAATTAAAATAAAATAATGGGGGCATTTATGACTCTGCACACATTACTAGGTGCTTTTGGCTTCTGCTTTTCGGAGAAGCACCCCCTGGGCTGCTTCTCCCAGAAGCACTTTTGCAGCTTTTCGAGGTGCTTTTGCTTTTTCCCAAAAGCCAAAACAAACACTCATTTTCCTTCAAAAGTGCTTTTGGCACAAGCAAAAGCCAAAAGCACTTCAAAATAAGCCATTCCAAACGGCCCCTAAGCCATTCCTAATGGAATCTGTCCTCAGCTTGCTATGTTCCATTGTTCCATTAATCTTATTAATTACTATAATTATTTTTGGCTGCTGAGATGTGTTTATTTTGTTTAGATGTGTTGTTCATGGGTATATCTTTTTGTTGGATTTTGCAGATATTATTGTTTTGGTTGGAGACAAGAATCAAAGAAGATGGCTGTTTTGTTTGGTTTGAGAATTGAGACAATTATTTTGTTGGATCTTTCATATTATATCTAAGTAGATGCATGGCTGCTTTCTTCTTTTTCTTTTGGTTGCAGTATTTATCAATTATCAATGACATTTGACTTTGGATATTTATGTTCTAAAATTATTTTTGAAATTTTAAGATTCGATTTGGTTCGGTTCGGTTCGGTTAATATTATTTGCAAATAGGAGATTATCTTTTCGGTTAACCGCCATTTCGATATTCGGAGATCAAATTTATCATAGGATGACTCGGTTCGATTCGGTTCGAGTAACCCGCGAATACCATGATTTTTTTCGGTTAACCGAAATGTCGGTTAACCGAAGATGTTCGGTTCGGTTTCGGTTAACATTTTTGAATATTTGCTCGGTTCGGTTCGGTTAGCAAATACCTGGAAAATCCCGGTTATTCGAACTGTGCCCACCCCTAACTGTTACACTGTAGCAAGCAAAATTACTGTTGTACTGTAGGTCCTTGGTTGGCATATATATATTATAGATATTTGAAGTTACTTTTCATTTAGAAATAATAAGTGAAAACTAAATTACTTTATCTTTTACACTAGTATACATACAATATTCAGATTCATTTACGCAATTAAAGTCAATAGATTTAGTTTTATCTTCTAACCTATTTTATACTTCCTCCTTTTTCAAACATGTAACACTCATGTTTTTCACGCACTCCAATGCACATATTTAACACATAATATCTTAAATTGTATAAAAATAAAAATTATAAAAATTTGATATTCTAAAACTACACGATTAGACGAATCCAACACGATCTCACTTGACTGTGTTTTATCTTATATAACTGTGTTAAAAAATTGAATCAAACATATTCAATTAATAGTAGTAACTATTCACATGTTACAATTATAACAAAACGGAGGGAGTATATAATAACTTAATTCATTAACATTAAGTGATAGAATTGGGTTATTAAACATGTGTTTAACAATTATTTTTATGTACTTTTTGAGGTATATATCTGCTCATGAAGATTACACGATGCCTAGCTAATAGCTTTATTACTTTTACAGGGTGAAGATTATGATGATGATGAAGATGAGTACAATATGGCTGATGACAATGCTGGTATTTTGTCATGTTCATGTTTCTTATTATATTTGTCATTTTACACTTTATGTTTACTTAAAGAATCGTGAATTTTGTTCTTTAATATGAACTATATCCATCCTACATTTTGTCATTCCTATCATAATTTTTGTTGATGTTGCAGATGAACCCTTTTTCTGAGTTACAATGGTGGATTGTTTCCAATCGGGAATAGGAGGGGAGGCACTCATGCACATTGCACAGTGACAAATCCAAATAAGGGAACGGCAGTTATGTAGGTAGGTACGCGTAAATCTCACCAATGTATAGTATGCCTTTTCACAGAATGAGCAATAATCCATTGTGATGGTCTTGCTCTTGTGGGACAATATGTGTATTCTTGATTCCCCATACAATTCATATATCATCACAAGCCATGATTAGATGGCAACACCCAACATCTCTTTTTTGTTTCTTACCAAGTAACTGTATTATGTCCTATAAATTGGTATTCAATTTCCATTTTGTTCCTACAAAGTTTAACCATATGGATCTTATGGTAGTAATAAACAAGAAGAAGAATAAACTAGAATCGTTACTAATTTTTTTGTTGAAGTGACATTTTTAAATTACTTATAGATACCAAGGATTTGAGGACTTTGGGTGGTAAGCTCCGTCTATTCTCAGAGTATATAGCCTTTAAAATATGGGGATGGGTTTCTCTTGGTACGAAGGAGGTGTTCGAGAGGCAACAGGAGGATGAACAGATTATGAGATAATACGCTAGCGGATATATTAGCTTTCAAATGACAATTCGAAGTTATATACATAAGTAGTATTGCTTTAATATACTTCCTCCGTAATATATTAATTTTAACATTTGCGTGGTAAACACTACTCATTGAGTAATTTTGATTCGACTTTTATTTTAATATAATTACATAAGATAAAACATAGGGTCTATTTTGCACGTCGATCTGTTGTTGCGGGCTGTAGCTGCGAGGTGCAGCTGTAGCTGGAGCTGTAGTTATCAGTTTTTGCATAAGTATTCGGTACAAGTAGTTGTAGTTGTCAAAAATTATAATTTAAAAAAAATAAATTTGGAAAGTAGCTTCTAAAAGCTCCCAAAAGCTCCCAAAATCTAGTATATAGAACGGGGCTTTTATTTTGAAATAAAAGCAAAAGCTCCCAAAAGCTGCGTGCAGAACATACCAATAATCAAGTGAGGTGTTAGTTTCGTCTAATTACATTACATAGCTTTATAATATTGAAGTTTTACATATTTTCTTTTATAAAATTTGAGATATTACTCTTTAAAAATATATTGGATTATGTGAAATCTTTAAATGTTAGAGTTTTTAGATTACGGAGGTAGTACATACATACGTAAACCCACATCGATGATTTAAGAGAATTAATTAAATACTATATTATAATAATAACATTTATAATAGTAATAAACCGGGTGTGCAAGGCGTTGATCCGTGACCAAGGTTTCCCCTTACAAAAGTTGTGTTTCGAATGTGATTCTAGGAATGTCGTTGGATGGATTTCCAACCCGGACGGTACCATGGAGGCTTAAGGGACTGATGTGGCCAATCTTGGAGGTGATTAATCATGCAGGACATGTAAGCATACAACACACCTTGAGGGAACAAAATGATGAAGCTGATCAATGGGCTAAAAGAGGGGCGAATGGAGAAGGATTGGTTGAGGTGTGGATATGAGCTGCTGATCGAACTACTTTGTTATTTATGCATTTGTCTGCTGCTTTTCATCTGTCGCCATTTCATAGGTTTTGCATGTGGCTTTTTGTAACTTTTGGTGCAGACTTTGAAAGCAAATAAATATTTCCCTTCAAAAAACAAAAAAAAAAAAAAAAAAAAAAAAAAAAAAAACATTTATAATAGTAATTAATAGGAGTAAAATATTGAGAGTTTGTATATAGTTTATGGGAGCTTTTGCTTTAATTTGTTTCTCTACTAAAATAAAAAGCACATATTGGGGAGGATGATTTATGAAGTTACAAGTCAATCATCTTATTATTACAGTTTTAGAAAGGTATTTTTGACATGAACAACAACGCTGCAAATCTGATGCTCCTATATGGTCCATGTAGTAATATCTGAACAGCATTGAACATCTTGGTACGTATCTGCGCATGAAGGTTACATTATATAGTTCGCTCAATTTGAAATTAAATTAGGGTGCTGAGCATGTTATATACACACAATATTTTACTTCAAACACACAAGATAGGGGCATATTTAGGGTACACAATAAACATTTACCCATTCTACCCTTTCAACCAAAAAATAGAAGTGCAGTCCAGGAGTTTAGGGTACCGGCCACGCAATTCGGTTACGATACAACCTCTTCAAGAGCCTTTAGGTGCAGACATCACAAAAAAGACATCTGGCATCACAAAACATATTTCTGAACATCACATTTTTGGTATCACACAACACATCTCTCCCAACACACAAAATACACCATTTCATACATCACACAACACAACTCACACATCACACACATGGTGGCTGCATATGCAGCCACCTTCACACTAACCCCTTCCCCGGCCACGTGTGGCCGTTCAATTTTTTTTTTTTGTTTTGCGTACTGCCATAATTTGTTAAGGGGAGATAAAGACAAGATTGTTAGTCTACCTTAAATATTATATCCACACACAAAATGTATAAGCATGATATGAAGTGGATAACAGATATCTCCAAGAAATAATAAAGAATTAACAATGGTATAAAGATCCCATAACTCATTTGTCTATAAAGAAATTCTAGAAGTAAAATGATTTACACGAACTTACTTAACAGAAACATTGTAAAAACTAAGAAATCCTACAGTGAACGAACGACTATACACAACCGTTCACTCTTTATGAGGGTTGGCCAATGATGGCCGACTCTTCCTCATGGGAAACGGTCATTGTTGGCCGTTTCAACTAAAAAAAAAAAAATTCTAACGACCACCCATGGCCGATCCTTACTTGTGTCGAACGGCCATGGGAGGTCGACCAAAATATTGCTCATCAGCCATTATCGGTCGTTTCTGTTTATACACAAAACTAAAATTTCAATCGGAGAAGGAAAAAAAAAATGCAAAAAAACTTACATTTTTAACAACGATCTCTTGGTATTGATCTTCATCCATCATATAAATTATCTATCATGAATCAAGAAAGAATGAGAAAAGACGAGAAGAAAATTGGAAGCTTTTTTTATGGAGGTAGAGTTTGGGTTTCAATTGGGTAGAGGAGAAGATAACAATTGAGTGCCGCTAAGATAGTCAATCGTGTCCATAACATTACATTTTGTATTATGTGCCTCTAACAAGACATATGTGCCCTAACATGGTTCTATTAGTTAATAAGGGAATTGAAGACATTTTAAATCACAATTGAGTGCCCTCAACATTATCAGTGTGTATATATCCGCCACCATTAAATTATTGTTGTTTAGTTTTTGATGGGCGTTGGGGTACTGTGATGAATTCCTCTTGACTTATTGTGTCTCATAATAGTTGTTGATATTTGGTATTCATGGTCAAGATTAAATTGAAAGTTAGCAAATTCATAATTTTTAACCAAAAAAGGAAGCAGCACCACGTTTTGTTTGTTTGTTTTTTTTTTTTTTTTTTCTGTATTTGTGAGCGTTATCTATACACAATGGACACCATTAGCATCTTGTTGTATTCATCGCAAGTTAGTACAAAGATGCAATGGGTTGATCATGAAAATGTTTTTATTGAGCAATAGACCATAATGCATTTTAAGTTTTAACAACTAATATCAGTACATTTAAGTGACATGCAATAGTACATTTTGGCGGGCAAGTGAATGTGATATAGGTTTTTCTATTTACAACGTGAATACAAATTATAGTAAGTACTACTAGTAGAAGTATTATTTAAGGATACAAATTACTCCATCCGTCCCGTTTAATATGTCATGTTACTGTTGGGAACGGGAATTAAGGTAAAATTAATTTTTGAGTATACAATGGGGTCCGCATAATTGTTTGAGGGGAAAATATTTCTATTTATAGGAAGAAGACTGTAATGGGACATCTAAAAATAGTAAGTAGGACATTTGTAATGTGGACGGAGGGAGTATATACTATTATTGAAGACTGTAAATAAGGCAATTAAATACAGACACAATTGGACGCTTTGACAATTGTATCAGTCCAGTGGCGGACCCGGGAATTTTGACCGGTAGGGCGGAAACTTTTTTTTTTAAAACCTTGAATATACAAATTAGAAAAATAATATAACAACTTTTTGGTGAAAAATATTTAAAAATTAATAATATAAGACGATTTTTTTTTTAAATTGAGGTGGGGCCTTGGCCTGTGGGTGGGTACGCCACTCTATGAGTCTATGATCATGTTTGGATGTCAGCATATTCACAAGCATATAGTGGATTGAAACAACATATTGTCTCACAGTTCTCCCTCCGAATCTGCTATCTACAAACAAATTTTTTAGACTCCCAAACATCCCCTATATTACAAATGTTAGGTTGTGATTAGGAAGAAACGCTAGCATTTAGTGTTTAACTTCTAAAATAAATACAAAAAATAGCTTAAAAACTTATACTCCCTCTGGTGTTTTTTTTTTTTTTGCTCCATAGGAGCTTTTGCTACTGTTTACCATCACACTTTAATTTAAATTTTTACCATAGTTATACAAACTAAAATATAGCCATGTGGGATCTTGTTAGATTCGTCTCGTTTTATAAATTTTAAATATGGAACTTTTAGAATTTTTACTTGTACCAAACATGAATTATTAATGATTTAAAATTTATATTGGATTGCATTCTTGATAGGTCCGTAACAAGAATAAAAAATAGAGGTAGTATATAATAAACACTAATTTCAGTAACCGCTAAATTTTAACCTGTATACTCTAAACTCTTAACGTTCATTTTCCCAACTTTTAGCTTTTCAAAATCCAATACCTAAACTTTAATTTTAAAAACTAACACTAAACGCAATACTGGAGCTGTAAATGAGCCGAATGGAGCCAAGCTATGAGTGTTTGGCTAGTTCGTTAAGGGTTCGAGCTCTATTCGTTAAGGGGTTTGAGCCTAAAATCATGTTCGAGTTCGGCTTGTGAAAAAGTTCGTGACCTCGAGTTCGGCCCGGTTCTTTTAACTCGAACTCAACTCGTTTGAGTTTGTAAATTAGAGATCTAAGGTTACAAACCTACCACTTTTATAAAATAAATAATACGGAGTAGTTAAAAATAAAATTAGAAAATTGGAAAAATGCCCTCTTAGAAAACAATACGAATAATTTTCGAATTGTTTGCGAAAAAAGCTCGTGGTCGTTGATTAAGCAAACGAGCTGAAGTTCGTGTTCGAGTTCGGTTCGTTAAGCTTCAACAAATGAACTCAAGCTTAACAGAGCTTTGTTCGAACAGTTCAGCTCTAATTACACGATTACTCAAAAACCTAGCTCAATTTAAAACTAATTTTCACCATTAATTCTAAAATCCAAACTCTAAACTCTGATTATTTTCTAAACATAGTTGAGGTTTTCATGTTGCATAGTAACCATACCCAAATACTCTATCGATCCCATTAATTTTGTCTACCTTTCATTTTTGGATTGTCTCAATAAAAATGGCTACTTTCTATTTTAAGTAAATTAAATAAATATAAACATGATTAGAATCTTAATTGTTTCGCACATCCTATTAAAAATAATCACTTTTTACTTTATGCACAAAGTCCAATGCATTTGCTTAACCGTTAGTCCGTTACTATCTCAAAATAGATATAAGTAAAAAAAATATATAAAATATATAATCTAAAATTATACAATTATACAATCTAACAAGATCACACTTCACTAATTTTTTCTTCCAACATCATTCCGATAATATTGAGTCAAAGTTAAATAATAAATAGTGTCAAAAGTCAAATATAACCATCATAAAAAGGATTGAGAGAATAACCAAGTTTACTCACACCACTTCACTTGAAAAAAAAAAAAAAGTATATACTGCCTACGAGGTGAGGAGTTCCCTTCCTTGCCTTCTCTCAAAAATCTTTTAGTTAATTCAAAAATTGCAGTAGAAGGCCAGATTTATATGACCTGGTCAACTTCCTAATCCATTTCCTCACCTCGTCCATTTCACAATCTGGAGGTGACGAACTAAGCGAGGAGTTTCCTCGCCTCTGTCATCTCTTCTACGTCGTCACCTAGGTTTTAAAGGAAAACTGCATCCTATACTTAATCAAATGGCGTTGGTGGGAATAAAAACTTGGTCTAGTGGTCATGTTCTCTGACTTCCAACTTTATGATTGAGTATTCAAAATAGAGAAGTCCGGAAAGAAGAACTTACAATTGTTTGTTTTCCCTCTTCCTGCTCTGCAGCCGCCATTTTTTTTTATTGCGTTTAGTGTATATTTAATTCAAAACACAGGCGATGAAGATTTTATCCCTCTGGTTGCTTACTTGCCTACCGTGTTGCCACTGACGGTGAGGAATGAAATTCCCCACTCAAATCCTCGCGAATAAATAATGAAATTTAAATAAATATAAATGAAATCATCTGAGCAACAAACGACATCTATAAAGTTGCCCTGCTGACGAGTAAATTCTTTTCATTGACATCCTTCATTGCCTTCAACAACCATTCTTGTAGTGAGAAAGTATAACATTTATGGTAAGAAACATCCTTACCCAAAAAATACGTCAAATTCCCATGTTCACGTACCCTATGGAGTCACTGACACATACCTTCAATTTTATCATATGTTGCAAGCAGATTTATATCTCTCATAAGTTTCACATAACTGAAGATCCAAGTTCCAGCCACATATACATACGTCTTGTCATTATGCCTGCATATTTTTTCTCATTCTATAACACAGGAGAGTTCGCATCTGTAAGAAAATGCAAACTACAACCTCTTACATTATCATCCAACACGACCATCTTATATGTATTCCATCAGAAGCAGACATAATTACATAAAGAGGCGGCTGCTTATTGTTGAGATGAAGCACAGCGTAGAGATCCAACACAATAATTTCACACCCCTCATAATTAACAAAAGCATATGAGGAGGATTAATTCATACAAAAGTATTTTCTGAAACTAAATTGAGAAGATGGAAGTTTACATTACTGAGGTGCCTGTGTGCCCCCTCTTACTTGGTAAAGGCCCCTCAATGTCGCAATAACAGGCTGGAAATCAGACCTCATCGGTGTAACTGATGCCACGCGCAGATGCTGGGCATTACCATTCTTTGGTTTTGACAAAGTCACAGTCAGTATCTCTCCCTCCAATGCCCTGCTGGCTGCCAGAGCTGCAGAATCAACATAATGCACAATGAAATAAGAATGTCTGCAATCAAATGAATTTACGAATATTGTACTCCCTCTGGCCATTTAACTTGTTTTGTTTGATTTCTGCACATAATCCAATGCACTTTTTCAATCATTAATATCTCAAAATATATACAACAAAAAATTATGTAAAATATATATTCTAAAACTATATAATTATACAATTCTAACAAGACACAACTCGACTATTTTTCCTCAAATACTTCTATATACTTGTAATAAGATAGAGTCAAAGTTAAATAAGGAACAGTGCCAAAAAGTCAAATAAAACAGCTTAGCCGGGACGGAGGGAGTATTTGCATATTGGAATAATTTGGGCTATGGTAATTGGACCGCCAAAAAGTAATTGGACCGCTTTCTACAGACAAGACATCCTGCTCCACATAGCAGAAGAATAAACTATGACACACAGAGTAAATGAAGAATAAACTAAGAAACCGTGCCACAAGCTGTATTTCAATTCTACAATAACCAAGGACAGTTTTTGAAAGATCGTGGTAATTTTGCCGTTTTGGTATCACTATCATGCAAGCAAGAATGGTCTTAAAGAATCAAAAAATAGATGTCAACCAAATTGGGATGTTATCCAAATACTTACAGGCATAAGGTTGGGTTTTGGCAAAGTCAAAGAACTCATCCGCAGAGCAACCAAACAACACTTTCGCAGCCCTATCAAACATTATCACCACAAACACTTTGGTATTCGTAGCTATAGAAATCTGCAAGCATAGTAGCATAATAATATGTAATTAATCAATTTTCATAATCCAAACGCATAGTGACAAATCTGAAATAAAATAAATAAAGAAATAATCCTTTTTCTGTCCACAACCTACGGCTGCAAACTAATCCAGGTGGGAACGTCGGCCCATTTAGGGCACCTTAAATACGGTTTTGGAGTAGACACTAAACCCTTATAATCAGTTCCACACCCATACCCAAGACTTAATCCATCAGCTCCACACCCCAAACCCAACCTCCAGCCTCGCAGACCCAATAGGTTAACAATCTTTTAAATCGTCGGTTAGTGCTATCGTGTTTCTTTTGCTCATTTATGCAAATATTTACCAGAACACGAAAGAGGCGTTTGGAACCAGAACTAGAAGCCATGGGATTTAAACGATTGCTCATGCTGCAGTATCTACAACCACCGGCGGCATTCTCAGGAAGCGTCCTTTCGCAGATGGAGCAGACTCTGTAGCAGAGATTCCTGTGATCGACCGCGACCACTGTGCACCATATAGTCGACGGCTTGTTGATTTCCTCTAGAGGCCTCTTTCTCGCTGGCCGATTCATGGTTCGATCGAAATTCAATATTGATTCATCGCGGGAAATGGTCTGCATTTGAACTTGTGCCTCAATACTTCTCCATTATTAGCAAGATTCAGTAAGAAAAAGCTATCCACTGCAGTGGTAGCACGTACCTTCTATTATTTCCAGTGTGCAGTTCCTCAATCTTCCAAGGACTTCAATACGCACCAACGGTTGTTCCCTATACAAAAATACAATTTTTAAGAATTAAAATAATCCCTCCAACATCAACACTCTCACCTCCTCCTAATCTAACCCGAATATCCGACCTCAATCTCTTTCAGCAATCCACCAAAATCCACAAGTCCATAAAATAATATAGTAAAATTAACTTAAAAACACATTCACTTACATATAAAGACCACAAACAATGAAATATAGGTTTCATATTCATTTCTCAATTCAAGATCATTAAACATTTAAACAAACAAAACATTTCTTCCAATTTCTCAATTACAAACTTAAACTTAAAATCTCATCTTTAATATCAAGCTCCTAATTACCAACTCTAAATTAAAATTTATCATCCTTTCTTACTTACCAATACCAAACATTCAAGAATCTCAACGTTACTCAAAACTCTTAAGAGTACACAATCAATTCAACAACACCAACTTTAAGAATTGTCCAAAATGTCAAACAACAATTCCCTAAATATAGGACAATATTTAACAAATAATTCAATCACCCAATGTATTAAACATTTATCCAATAGGTTTTAAAAACTTCAAACAAGTACTCCATTTATTCATTTTATTCACAAATTCCTTCCATTGCTAGAATTTAATCATAAAGTCAAAACATAACATAAAATGCCCTAAATCTTCGTCATCTCTTCCAATATCATCCTTTCTAAATCGAACCTCACAACCAAACAAACACACCTGAGTCTAATAAAACTCAATTAATCCAAAACCTCAATTCAACTAACAATCACACAATTGATTTAACAAACATCGAAATTCAAGAATTACCAATTAGTTTATTCACAAATCTCAATTCCAATTACACAAGAAATTACCCGTTTCAAAAACTCCAAATTACCAGATCAAGGATCCATGGAAATCAATCCAACATACCTCAATAGTCCTAATAACCCAATATCCACATTCGGATGCAAAAACCCAACAAAAACTACATTACACTTAAACAAAGAAGCACCCTGTAACCCAAGAAATCACCATCTATCCACCTCAACCACCGCTGCCGCTGGCCATTGACACCGCCGGACCAGCCGTCTCCTCCGACACCAGAGCCACCTCCTCCGCCACCAGTGACCAGCAGCAGGCCACAAGGCCACCACCGCGACGCACCGTGCATTGCCTACCCTCACCACAGCGCTACCGCACGCTGTGGTGTCACCACCAGCCGGAGGCGGCGCCTCCGCCCTCGCCATGGCCAGGGATATCGGCACTGGCTCTTGCCATTGCCGCAGCGACGGCGGCCCAACCCCCGCAGCCCACTCAAACTCCGGCAAAGAAAGGTAAGAGGGAACGGAAAGGGTAAAAAAAATGGAGGAAAGGAAATGCAAACTCATCTTTACCTTGAAGATGAAGTCCACTCCTTCAAGCTCCACAATGGAGGTCTTCTTCTTCCTCTCCAAGCCGTGAGTTGGCCCTCCCAAAAATCCCTATTCTTATTGGCTTCTTGCACAACGACGGGAATGAATGCGAGAAGGAAATGTCCAATTCCAATTCATGATGGAATTTAGTAGGTGGGCTTGAATGCGGTTCGGGTCATGTCCAGCCCATAAGTTGTGGGCTTTGGTAGGTAGGTCCTAGACTTCTAGAATTGTAAATTGATTACTACTCCCTCCATCCCAGGTAATACTACCTCCGTTCTTTTTTATTTGCACGTTTTGACTTTTGTTATTGTTCATTGAGTAGCTTTGACTCGACTTTTTAATACAATTATATTATATAATATAAAATATAGTCAAGTGAGATCTTGTTGGATTCGTCTAATCGCATAGATTTAGCATATCAAATTTTCATAATTTTTACTTGTATGGAATTTGAGTTATTACGGATTAAAAATGTGCATTGGATTGCGTGAAATGTGGGTATGTTGCATTTATTTAGGAACGGAGGAAGTATGTCATATTTGACTTTTTGGCAATGTTAATTGTTCAATTTTGACTCAATATTATTATAAGTATATATTTGGAAAAAATAGTTGAGTTGGGTCTTGTTAGAATCGTATGATCATATTGTTTTATAATATATATTTTATATAATTTTTCGGTGTACATATTTTGAGACAGAGGGAGTACTTTTTATTCGAGCAATTCGATTTCGAATTAGTCGAAATTTTAATATTTGAATAATATTTGATTCGATTTGATATTTAATTTTTTATATTAAATTATATATAAGTTAATTTTATTAAATAATTTAAAATTTATGTTTAATGACTATATTTATTAATTAACATAAATATATTTGTATATGATACTTGCTCCGTTCCTTTCTATTTGACACAGTAGAAGTTATGTTATTGTTCATTGAGTAACTTTGATTCGACTTTTTAATACAATTATATAGGACAAAAATTAGTCAATTGAGATCTTGTTAGATTCGTCTAATCGCATAGATTTAGAATATCAAAGTTTCATAATTTTTACTTGTACGCAATTTGAGTTATTGAAAATTGAAAATGTATATTGAATTGCGTGATATGTGGGTCCGTGGCAATTAAAAATGAATGGAGGTAGTATTAAAATATTAGATTTCATCTATAAATTTAACTAAATATTCGTGTTTAACAAATAAAAATTAGTGCAATAAAGGAATTAAGACTTGGCATACTAGTAAGAGTTCAATGGGAGAAACCGAAAGAAGTTTGGATCAAGGTTAATTGTGAAGGGGTCGGAGCATTTTGGGTGCTTCCTTCCTTCTTAGAGATTCAGATGGCAATTGGATAGGCGGTGTCGCGGCCAGAGGGAACAGAATGCATGCCACTTTGGCTAAGAGTTGGAGCATATTTTTGTGTTTACTGCTTGCATGCATGGGATAAATGGTACCGAAAGTTATTAGTTGAAGTGGACAACAAAGAGGCAGTAGACATATATATAGTTCAAATAAGAGACATGATCAACTGGAATTTGGAGATTTGGAGAGAGCAACAAGGCAGCAGACAAACTCTTGCATACCGTCTCCCCATTGTACAGTGCTGAGCACCTATTTAGACACCCGATAGCATATTAGATATTTTACAAGAAGACAAAATTGGAATGTACTATTCTCAACCGTTCTTTTAATAAATAGGCATCGACCCTCCATTACCCCGGAAAAAATAGTTAAAAATTAATTTTATTAGGTATTAAATTACCTTATAGGATAGTTCGATTCGATTTGATTGGGTTCAATTACATTTTGATAAAAAAAGTTAATTTTATTAGATACTTCCTCCGTTTTTTAAAAATTATAACATTCCTGCGTGTCACGTTATCCAACGCACATTTTTAACGCTTCATATCTCAAATTGTGTAAAAGTAAAAATTATAAAAACTTGATATTCTAAAACTACGTGATTAGACGAATCTAACAAGATCCCACTTGACTATGTTTTATCTTTTATAACTGTGTTAAAAATTTGAATCAAAGTTACTCAGTGAATAGTAACAACTATGCAAATGTTACTATTATTTCCAAACGGAGGGAGTATTAAATTAACTTGGGCCAAGTAATGGGTATAATTTTGGATACTCTTGATCTCTCCCTTAGTTAGTTAATGAGCTCATACCTATTTAATTGGTCTTCCTCCACTTATTTATTCATCAACAATTTAAATAAAATTGAGCCCACTTTATTTAACTAAACATAAATAATATAATTATGTACTCCTAGTATTAATTGTCCGAGATGTTTCATTATTTCCAATTTCAGAGGACATGGTAGAAGTGTTTAACACCGTGCCATAGACCGACACCGATCCTTGTAAGATTGCAATAAATGGGTTCAAATGGCAACAGGGAAAGTTGGCGGCAACTAGCAACAAACAAGAACACAAAACAAAAGGATAAGGAAGCCTATAATAAAGGAGACCCAAATTTACATAGGAGATTGAATCATTTTCAATACAAGAGGTTTCCTTCAAGTGCATTGTTACGTTTCATGGAGTCCATGGAGCTAGCTTAATTCTCCAAGGTAATTCACAAAAGATTGAGAGCACAATATGCTCTCGGTGAATTTTGATGTCAAAGTGAAATTGGTCAATTGCTCAAAAGTGTTTACAAAGGCTGCTGGTATTTATACCTCCCAATTGCTCAAAAGTGAAAAATTTTCAGGTTTATAGATTTTGTGTTATAGCCCTATTTAATTCGGCACGAACACGACCGGAAACTGAAATTTACACCCCACCGTAGTTTTTGGAGTGAACATTTTATGTTTATTGTGCAAACCTTATGGACAATGTTTTTCAGGATGATTTCTTGTGCAAACCTCATCGGAATAAGAGGTATGCAATTAATTGATTCTACAGTTTGGTTTTGTACAGAGGAGAGGAATTATGTTTTATTCATTTGACCATTATCGTAGTTGAGAAATGATTGAATTATATATATATATATATATACTAGAAATATCTCTGGTCGCGCGCTACGCCGCGCGGAATTTGGCGACTTAAGTATTGTAATGAAATGATAGCTGAAAAGAGGAAGACATCAAAGATACAAGAATAAATAACTTCACAGCTTATATATACAAAGTATAAAGACCCGAGGGAGCTAATGATTTGAATAGCGAAAGCAATCATATTGCCTGCAATATAGAGCACCATCAATATCTGTGCATTCGTTAACGCTCGCGAAAGGGTAATTTACTTATCAAGTAGAAGAAGTAACTACAAACAATGGATCCATTCTAGTAAAATGTAGCAAAAATACAGTAACTATAAAATCCCAATGAGCATTCTCCATTAATAACTTATTTCCAAATCTGCCAAGCCCTCCATTTGTCCCATTGTATACACGCATATGTAGTAGATCTAACCTACTATATTCATTAGGAGACAGATTCATCCATATACGCAGATCAATTTCATTGCATCAAACCGTGACACAAAAATCAGATATTTAAGTGCAAAAGTACATGATCAGTGATGTAGCCTGTTACCTTATTGCCTTTCATTATGGGTGTGCTTCATGAAGAAAATTCCTGCAACAGCTGGCCATGAAGTTTCATAGCAAACAGAGTTCTTGCCATTTTTTAATTGCATCCCACACTGCACCGAAAGTATTCATCAAGAAATGGCTGCGTCACTGGAAAGTAGAGGTGAGTGACTCAGTTGCACACCATGGAAGATGCAGAGACAGTAAACTTGTGCCTGCATTTTAAATTTTGAATATCTGCATAGATAAGAGATTAGTGAGTTACCACTTCATATTTAGTTAAAATCTCAGCGCCATCTCTTGTGATGAGAATGGTATGCTCCAACTGGGCCGCAGGCCGGCCATCTGTAGTTAGAGTTGTCCAATTGGCTTCCCAAGTTATGCAATCCGTAGTTCCCAAAGGGAGAATTGGTTCTGTGAATATGGATAATGAGCTTATTTTTTCAAATATCTAGAAAAGCATCCAATGTATTCATTCATGCAGAGCACAAGCGGAACAATCAAAGAAACTAATTCAGGCATATAATAAAATATGTAAGAGCATGTTTACACAATGCGTCACTCACCGATGGTAAATGTCTGCCCTTCAACCATGTGTCCAGGTTTGTCATTACCTATCAAGAAATTCAGTACCTGATTACTTTCCAAGTTTCTCAGAGATGGTCATGATAGATGAAGAGAACAATTTGGCTCATTTAAAAGGTTCTTAAAACAGATCCATAGCTGAATGAATCAGATGGAGAAGTTGCCTACGGTGAGATATATGAGCGGTTCAGAGTGGAAAACAGTCCCAATGCCATGTCCAACAAAATGGTCTACAACTCCAAAGCCCAATTTTTCGGCATGTTCACTGAGATGATAACAGAATGTGGACAGGACAGAAAAACCAGTAAAAGTCCTTTTCTAATTTTAATCCATATATTTCATTCCCTGATTTGACTTTCTTAGTTCATGCAACTATATATTGGGTGACATTGAGTGGAAAAAATACCTGATCCTTTTTCCAATTTTCCTGAAGAAGGCGCCATCTTTGCAAGCAGCAAAACCTCTATACATGCATTCTTCTGTGACCTACCAGGTGACATTGAATGGAAACTATTAATCGATCATACACAGAATTAACGATGTAGTTCATCACATGAAATTTAGTTAGAGTGATATATGCCATAAATGTGTCCAACAAAAATCAAGCAGTACCTTTACAAGTCGTTGTGTTGCACTATTCACATTGCCACAAAAAAAGGTCTTGGATGTGTCTGCATGATAACCCTGAAAAGAGAAATGCATCATAAACTATTTCACATGTGCAATCTCCCAGGAAATCTCATCCCACCATTTTCTTGAATTCTTTAGGAAATAAAACATGAAAGAAAAGTAGGTTCCACAAAATTTTGAGCAAAGAAATGAGAATATAAATGAATAGCCTTATGTTCTTTAAGCACACCAGCTTCAAGTAATAGGTTCTGAAATGACATAGAACAAGCATACCACATAAAATATTACTACTACAGTACTACTACACAGACACACATCTAAAAAAATTGAGCAACCACAACTCACATTGAGATAGACGGTTGCATCAATGTTTATTATATCACCATCTACAAAATCACCATTAATTCTCATATCTTTAGTCATGAATTCACATGTCAGTATTAGATTCAGCAACTTCACAACCTCTTTTCCAAGTACACCATATTCAATTTGTATCTATGTTGTGCTAAGAAAGGTCAATTCTCAGACATGGAGAACTGAAACATAATATTTTTTTAAAAAAAAAAACAGTTCCTCAAATAAAAGTTCAATCTAAAATTACAATCTAGAAAATTATTACAAATTGAGATGACAACATATCTAGTTGTAATAGGACTATATTTTAGGGGTGGAGAAAGTCTATGGATTTAACCTGTTAAGAATAAACATAGAAATCTTGATCCAGCCCAAACCTAGATAACATAGTCAAGCACTCAAGCGACTGAAACTTGATATACAGAGTTTTAAAACCAAGAATTAGAATAAATCCAAAACTACTCCTGAATCATATCTAAAACCCTATATTCGTAAAACCAAGAATCATAACAAATGCATAAATACTTCCTAATCATATCATAAAACTTAGATTCTTGATTGTGAAAAGGTTACACATATCAGTCTGATACAAATTTGACAGCAGAACTATGAATCGAACACATTCCCAACTCAAATTCATTAAAGTCATTTGCACAGTGATTGATTTCAAGGAAGGAATAGTACCTATGCCAAGCTTCAGTGGCCAATTTCGCTTATTACTTGAAACAGAGAAACATATGAAAACAGATTCAGAGGATATATTCCCAACTCAAATTCATTAAAGTCATTTGCACAGTGATTGATTTCAAGGAAGGAATAGTACCTATGCCGAGCTTCAGTCGCCAACTTCGCTTATTACCTGAAGCAGAGAAACATGTGAAAACAGATTCAGAGGATACATAATTAGGAATGGAATTGGCCACTTTATTGAATTTTAATAGTCCAAATAACAGAGTTAGCAAAAGTGTTTCAATCCCAACTAATTTTTAGTCCAACAATATTGGCCCAAAACCTAAATCTAAACCTAACCCTAACCCTAAATCTAGCAGCCTCCTGCCCACCGCAGCCGCCGCCGGCGGCGGCCGCCGCCTCCGCCACAACACCATCATTCCACCCCGGAAATCCCAATCGCCACCGCCCGCAGCCCTCCGGCACCGCGCCAACACCACCACCATCGATTCGACGCACCACCACCATTTTATTCTCCTCAACATCTCCATAAACCATCAGAGAAACCCAAAATCAATTTAAGCAAAAAAAATAAATTAATACAGAGAACGAGGGAGATAGAGACGAGAGAAACGAGAGAGGGGGGAGACAGCCGCGTCCCGTCGCCACACCTGCGTCGCGCCGCTGGCTTGTCGCAACCGACACCTTCGCGGCCCATCTTGTCACGGGTTGCGCGCTGCAATGTCTCCAAGGGAGACTTGAAAACCTGCGAGATTGGACATGGGAGGGGCGAGCATAATAGAGAAGAAAAAATAATAATAATAATAATAATAATAAATGGGGTGTAGAAGTGGGTAAGAAGAAAGAAAGAAAAGAAAAACAATATGAGGCACTGATGGAGATGGGAGGAATTGAGCAAAAGGAAGCGCAGACGGAGCGGAAGAAAGAAGAAAGAATGGGCGAATTAAGGAATGTGAAGGAACCAAGGACAAAATAGGAATTACACATTGGGTAATTACTGTTCATAAGAAAAGTTTCACATATATATATTAGAGATATATACTCCCTCTGTCCCATTCCAAATGTCCTACTTACTATTTTTGGATGTCCCATTACAAATGTCTTCTTTCTATAAATAGAAATAATTTTCCCCTCCAACAACTATGTGGACCCCACCATATACTCACAAACCAACTCTACCTTAATTCCCGTGCCCAACAGTAACAAGACACTTGGAGTGGGATGGAGGGAGTAATTATTTATCCGCCCATTGCTTACAACTTATTAAAATTATTTTTATGATTTGCCATTTGTACGTCTCTGCCTGGTGAAACTTTTGACCAATTTTCCACACGAGTATTTTCAAAAATAGATTATGTAACACCCGAGAAAAACAAATTCAAATTGTTTTGAACTACGTCATGACTTGATCCCTTCACAGGGTACGTAGGCAGCTTGGAAATCTAAATTCTAAGTTCAGTCACAAAATAGATTACAAAATAAATCACAAAATAAATCACAAAATAAATCACAAGATAAATCACAAAAACGTTAGGAGGAATCGGAACTAATTTAACTAGACTAATTATGGCACGGAAATGTTACGAGCATTAAACCCGAACTCGTAACAAATTTAAGGTAAAGATTTCGAACCGGAAACGACCCGAGGAGTCGAGCCAACACGTAGAGGATAGAAAACCGATAGAGAAAAGAAGAAAAGACCAGACGGACCACGCGGACCGCCGAACCGGCCGGTCCGGCCGCCACGCGCTCGCCGCGCGCCGCCGCGCGGCCACCGCGCGGCATGAGATGACGCGTCCCAGGACTGCTCGCGCGTACTCCGCGCGGACAAAGCTCTATGTGCGCGCCACCACCGCGCCAGATGTGCAGGAGGTGTAAACTTTCCTTCTATGGCGATTTTCTTGCCAAAAATCCGTCCCCTATCGAGGGCAAGCGGATCAAGGCCTTTGGGAAAGGCTTAAGGGCGGATTAGGGCGCCCCCAATCCCATTTGGACAGAAAACAAAAGTTCCACCCTCTCAAATTCTCCCCTCTAAGCCAAAACTCCTTCGACTTCACTTTCCGGCGAGGATTCCGGCAAAGACGGGACGATCGGAGCGTGGCATCTGCCTTCTAAGACTTTGGTGAGTCGTACTACAGTTTTGAGTTCGTCCTTAGACCCCAAATACTCGAAATCTAACACTCTATTTCTCGTTACAATTTCTCGTCGGGGGGCGAACAAGAAGAGATCGGAGAAGTTGGCCGTTCGTCGCGACCTTAGGACGCCCGGAAATCCTTTACAGCGACCCTACCCCCTAACTAGGTAAGTTAAGACCTTACTTTTCAATTTTTGTGGTTTATTGTCTTTTAAAACTTAAGATCTAGACACGTAACTAAAATCGGTTTTCAAAAACCCTATTTTCATCCAATTTTAGAAACTCGCCTAAAACCGACCTTCGGGAATTCAAACCGAAAACTTTTCAACATAGATTTTGTTCATAAGACTCTAATCTACCTTGTGTCCAAATTTCAGCCATTGACATAAAGATTTGATATCCCAAATAGCACCGTAAAATTTCTGTGATAAAACCGAACGTTTGAATTCTGGACAGATTTATTGACTCGACTTGATGCATATTTTTCACCCATTTTTAGATCGATTCAACTTTGCATTTCTAAACAAAAGTTGTAGATAATTGTGTCTAAATTATACATATAAAATTTCATGAATTTTGGAGTTCATTTGTTATGTCAAAACGAACAATTTTAGAACCTGTTCTAAAACAACTTTTGAATCCGCGCGTATGCAGCATTTTGTGTCGACTTTTGAACATCTAAAATTCATTATTTCCAAAATCTTAAAACATGAAAGTTGTTCATTAAGGTGTTATGTACATCCTGTAAAAATTTCAGACCGAATGGACTTGAAATGAATTTTTAATCGGCGTCGCACGTAACTGTGTCGGAATCAGTCTTTTGGACAGAAATCTTCTTCTGCAAAGAACTCGAAATTTGACTCACTTCGAAAACTTATTTCTGAAAACTTAAAACATGAAAGTTGTTCGTATGTGTGTTCTTGAGCTACTGTGTAAATTTCAGAATTTTTGGTTTAAAGATGAATTTTTAATTAAGAGAGGCGTAAACTGTGTCGAATCGGATTTTTCGAACTTGAGAAAACTCGAACTACGAAACGCGATATCGAATATTTTGTAACATTGAAATATGTATTTCGAAAAATCCCGTTCACTAGGCTGAGCCGATCTTCATGCTATCATTATTTTTGAGACTGCCTCGTCAGTGGTCTCCTTACTATTTGAGATTGCCTCGTTAGTGATCTCGCGCGCTGTGTTATTTGGATCGCCTCGTTAGTGGTCATACTATCTTTGAGACTGCCTCGTTAGTGGTCTCCTATTTATTTGGACTGCCTCATTAGTGGTCCTACGATTTGAGATTGCCTCGTTAGTGATCTCCCCAGTATGGTGTCCTCTTCTTAGTTTGCGGGATAAAAATATAAAAGACTTGTGTGAGTGTTTAATTATGCTTAAATTTTACTTATCATGTTTTTAAATTATGCTTCTAAAATTACGTTCTTAAATAATGCTTTTAAATTACGCTTTTAAATTAATTCCTTTAATTATGTATTCTCGTCTTGAATAAATTAATCTTGTTCTTCCGCTGCGAGTAAACTATGAATTTTAAATTAATGCATGAAAAGTGCAATTTTAATTAACGCATGTAAACCCTTAAATTGTTTAGTTAGGGATTAACTTACTCGGTATATTTTTATACTGATAAACAGTTGTCATTTTTCTTTTACAGAGTATGTCGAGTGACGCATGCACATGCACTTGGGGGAAACATTTATGAACGTTTTTAATTACTGCATCATACTACTGTTTTACCAGGTCTGTTGAACCCGAGGTTTGGCCGTGATTACTTTCCACTGCATTTACTCTATCCCGTGCATGATGATTATTACTTTCGTATTTTGAATTAAGTGTTATTAATTTCCGGACTCAATATTGAAATGTTTTTAAATCTTTTACGTACCCATAAGCCTTGCATTTCCTTAGTGAGCTCGGGAAGCCATGTCTTGCTAGGGAGATGTGGCGGTGACATCGTGGCCTGGGTTATCAAATCCGGGATGTTACAAGTTGGTATCAGAGCCCGGAAAATTTTAAAGCTACTACTATTATTTTAAACCATTATTTTAAAACCAAGCATTATTTTTTAATTTTATTATTTTTGACTACTAGTATTATTTTTAGCCCAAAAGCTTATTTTTACGTAGCCCAATATCTTAGCCAAAGAAATATTAAATTTTTGGTCAACTATAGAGGCCCAACTTTTATTCCTACCCATGTAGTAAATTTATTTTGAACACATGGATAAATTAAATTTTAATGGGGAAGGGGACTTGCACTTGCATGTTGCATATGAAAATTTCATATAGATTTAAATTTCTGCATATCTTAACTTTGCTTGAAATATGTCTAACTCTAACCTCCCTTGTTGACATTAGATGGCCGAACCCAACGCGAACATGATCAATCTGATGATGAAACTGACCAACGCATACCTCGAGTCCCAACAGCACATCAATCACTTCAAGGCTCGAGTAGGGCAACTAGAGGGTAACGTGGCTCATTTGGGACATCTTAGGGAAGCTGACCATCATGAAATAACCCAACTCAAGGCCCAAGTCGCCGAACTCCAAACCCAAGTGGTTGCACTTCAAAACAAGGATAACGAACTGATGATGCAACTAGGACACTTAGGAGCGGAGCTGCTAAGTCTAGAGGCTGACGTCTTTCCTCCGAGCCCCGAGCCTGTTGGGACACCTACCCCGATTGACGTATCTAGCGAGGAGGACGATCCCATCGGAGAGGCCCTTACCTATTCACTCCAGACTTAGAGATCCTTGTCGATGCACTATTATTATTAGATTTCTGCTTCAAATGCTTGTAGCCCAAATAAAGGCTTCCCTTGAGTAATAAATATACAAGCACTTATTTTACACAAGTATATTTAAATTATCCCTCACGTTTATTTAAATTATTTTCCTTCAATTACCTTGTTAAAACTCAATCAAATAGAAGAACATGGTAACAATAAATAAACAACACAAATATATATATATATATATATATATCATTATTATAAGTAAACAACTAAGGGTATATCCAACCCCAAACCCTGGAAACCCTAAACCAAAAAAAAACGACAAGTAGTGAACAACCCCCAACGACAACAAACAGTACACTAAGTTCCCATAACCTCTACTAACAGGTCCCAATGGATTGATACCTATTAATACCATTCTTTTTTTAATAAAAATTTCCCTTACAAGCAGTTATTTATTTAATATATATCTATTTAAATTTTTACCCTGTATACCTTATCACATTACTTTTACCTAATTTCCTTGAAGCGGCTCAGTCCCACAACGATGCAAGTATTGTTGGGCAACCCACACACATATAGTTGCGATAAGGAGGTAACAGTGAATCCAGAACATCTCGAACCATAAACTAAGGCAGAACAATTAAACCGTGTTTCTAAACAGCAATAAACAACTAACGCAAGTCAAACACGTAACTAGGCAATAACACAACGGAAATGTAAACTATGAATCCCAGTCAGCAGAAACATCCTCATAAGGAGGAAACTAAACAAAATACGTCTTATACGAAACCTAAATGAAAATGCGAATACGAAAAAAAAAAAAAAAAAAACATCACTGATCGGGAGGCGGGAACTGCCGACGCATGTAGTCATCCATCTGTCGCACATAGGCATACATGTCGGACATAGTGGCCTGCTGCTGAGCCTGCCTCGTAGCAAATGAGTCCATACGGGGCCTGGTAGAAGTCCAATCTAGCGTCTAAGGCATCATAACGAGCCTGCCCAACTGCAAACCCGGCATCCATACCGACCCGCATCTCCTGCATCATCTGCAGCATCTGAGTCATCTCTGGCCCTGAGGCGCCACTGCAGGAGGTGGAACTACTGGAGGAGGGGGTGGCTGCTCCGGAGGTACAACTAGAATCAAGCCGCCATCTTCAGGCTGCGGGCGAAGTACAGCCCGAGGAACTCCACGACGTAAGGCGCTACGCCGGGCAGCGTAAGTAGGGATACGGTAGCAACCACCCGCTGCTAACTCGTACGGATCTGTCTCCGGTGTCGTGCGAATCCCCTGCGCCGCGCACAAGCCACAAATGAGGTGAATATGGGTAATCACCCTACTCCCTCGTCCTCTCCGCATACCCCTCAAGTTGTCCTCAATACAAGCTCCCACATTCACCCTACCGCCTTGCGCGATAATGCAAATGGTCTCATAGACGTGATCCAGGACGATATGGCTCCGGGTAATCGGCCGGACGCACCCTAACCATATCTGGGTGAGCTCTCGGCAAGGGGAGTCCATCGTCGTCAAACGCAGCTCATGATCGTGCTCGAGCTGAGGAGCCACCACGGTGCATAAGAGTCCCACGCAGGAGCAAGAACACGGCCCTCAGGCTGTGGGCGGAATGCGCCATCGTCAGGCAAACCGAAATAGACATTGATCGCGCAAGCACTGAAGTCGAGATAGCGACCATGAACCCATACACGAGATAGGTCATCACCCTCCCCAAGACCGCCAATGTTGATGATAACCTCCATAGCCAGATAACCGGAGGCAACGCCCTCGGGATGACGTGCAAGTCCAGTCCACTGCAAGTACTCCAAGACCGCACTGACCCTATCATCGCCCAAATGATCAGGATATATGCCTCTCTCGGGGACATAAGCCCTGTTTCGACGAAGCTCGTCGAAATAGAAGTCCTGGGCGGCCCTCGTCCTAAAACAAAACCTGTCATGCCGGTGAGGACGCACCTCATCAGGGAGACCCCTGAGTCTCGGGCCCCGCTGCTCCCCGTCCTCCTCGGACTCGCTCTTATCAGAATCAGGCATCACCGGAGCGGCAGTGCTAGGGCCAGCCTCATCGCGCTGAGTAGTCCGTCTCCTGGCCCTCGGAGGACACATGAGAGACGCCAAAACAACCCACAAAAAGAGCAACATCCTGCAAATTATCCAATACCAAATATAAGACTAAAATTCCACACAAAACTCAACCAGAAATACGCAAGGGACATCAGTGTTGTAATACCCGAGAATTTTGCAACATAAAATAAATAAATAAAATAAATAAGTAAATATAATAAACATGATAAATGAATAAAGAATCATAGAAGATGAGAAATGGAATTTCAATTAAAAAGGAATCAAGATTTCGAGAACCCGGGAAGCCGAAGACAATTTAATCGAATAAATGGTTACACGGAAACCCAACACCGATGGACTCAATAACTCGAGTCCAAATGTAAATTTAGATCCGAATAAAATTAAGATAGGAAATCGGAGCCCGAAGATACCCCGGAAATCCGAATCCGGGAACATAGAGGGATAGAAGTCCGAAAGAGAGGAGGAAACGCCCGACGGATCGCACGACCCGGCCCAGACTAAAGTCCAGGCCAGGGTGGCGCGGTCGTCGCGCGCTCCAAAGGAGAAGACCGCGCCAAGGGCGCGCCGGCAGAGCAGTTGCGGCGTTCCGCGATTTTCTCGCCCGATTCCGGATTTTTCGACTTTCGGTTGAACATCTCTCGATTCAAGACCCTTAGGGTCAGATCTTGGACGCCCTAGGTCTTAAATATCTATAAATAAACCCTCTTGGAAGCCCCAAACTCTTGACGAAACCCTACGAAATCTCTCTATACGTCGAAACCCTAATCCCGGAGTCGTCGGAGGCACAACACCGAGAGAAGGGACTGACTTGGACGAATTTGGGATCTTCTATCGCCTTGGTAAGAACCGATCTATTCCTCTATACATTCTTGATTCGAAAACAAATCCTAACCTCATCCTTTTTCTATTCTAAACCCCCGATCCGAATCGAGAGCGAAGAACCCGACAAACGGAGAGGATAAACGGAGGACGGGAAGCCACGCCTCCGAATCGACGATCCCGGACGCTCAACAATCTTTAAGTTAACGCTTATTTTGGTTTTGGGTTGTTAAAAGATTCGAACATATAGATCTAATGGCACCCTACCTAAAATCTGTCTACACCGGCGCAGCGCTTTTGTTGAATTTATTCGGACCCCTTAAAATGTTCAAACGAGGAAACTTAAAACACAAAAAACATTCCTAAGACACTGATCTAGGTTGTGTAAAAATTTCATAATTTTTCATCGTGTTTTGATATGCAAAACCGATCGTAAACGAGCCTGCTTTAGATTTAGATCTTGAAACGATGATAGATTCTTTATTCGAACTTGTTGGTGATTTCTACCTTAGATCTAGACCGATCTAGGCTTGGCGTTGAACATAGGAGTTGTAGATCTATACGTTATGAATACCTCCGTAAAATTTCAGGAATTTTCGTGATGATTTGATATAAGAAATCCACCCAAACCGAACTGGTTAAAATCGGATCTTGAAAACCGGACAGAACATAGATTCGAACTTGTTGACGTTTTTGACTAGAGTTCTAGGCCGAATTAGATCTTTAGCCGAACATGAAAGTTTTAGATAATTGTCTTAAGATGATCTCTGCAAAATTTCATCGAATTTGGAGTTGAATTGCTATGGTATAACTCGAAATCTTTAAACTGAGTTATATGAAATTCGGACAGAACAGTACTTCTGTGAAAATTAGTGTTTTTGACCTATTTCGGTATCTCAGATTGGAAAAGTTAAAACACGAAAGTTGTAGATCTCGACGTTTTGGAGTCAGCCGTGAAATTTTGGAATTTTTGAAATTAAATCTGATTTTAGACAATTTTTAGAGTAAACTGTGGTTGACCGAGTCAAACTTGAAATCTTGTGGAAACGGTGAAATTAACCTTTGAGGTTGAAACGGATAGAAATACTTTGAAGTACGATACACGAAACGAGAAGATTAAAATATTGCGGGTTATGACTAAGCTAGATACTGTCAATGTTCTCTGCGGCTTGGGACATAAGAGCCCAAGTGTATGTCTAGGTTGACGTAAGAGCCCTAGCGAAACACTTATCGTATGGCTAGCGGACGGATTAACTCTAATTAAAAGATCGACCATGATACCTGTGGACATAAGAGCCCAGGCGTAAGGCTGGCGGACATAAGAGCCCTAGCGGTGGTGATCTGTAAAAGAACCGAAACGAGACATCGATAAGGGAATCCAATTAAGTCCTTGATAATTTGTGTTTTTAAATTTATGGCAACTTATTTAATTACGTTGCAAGCTATATTGATGATCTTATGAATCCATGTCTTCTAAATTATGCGATTACATGAATTGATTACACATGTTTTCATTAAATTTAAATAAAGGCTTTGAAACCTCATAATCTTGTACGTGTTAACTTACTCAGCACGTAGTGCTGATCAAAACCATATTTTTTTCTTTTTCTTCCAGAGTTGAGAATTATGCATCGTCATATGCATACAAGGGAAGCTTGGGATGATATATTAGTTTGAATTTTTTTGTATTAGACTAGATCTTGCATGAACGGGCCTGTTTAACCCGTGATTAGGCCATGTTGGCCCTATATTTAAATTCCGCTGCGATACATATATGTAAATATTATTTTCCGCTTCAACTTTGATGTATTATTTTTAAATTATATATGAATGGGCTGTTTGAATATTTTAAATTCTGAGAAACCATAGCCTTGCATCTCTTTGGCGAGCTCGGAGAAACCGTGTCTTGCTAGGGAGGTGTGGCGGTGACATCCCGACCTGGGTGACCAAAAACCGGGGTGTTATAGAGTGGTATCAGAGACCAGAATATTTTAAAGCTATTTATTTGAAAGAAAATATCTGATACCAAAGTTGGTATCAGAGCCCAGAATATTTTAAAGCTATTTATTTTAAAGAAAATATCTGATACCAAAGTTGGTATCAGAGCCCGACTTATTTTTAAATTATTATTATTATTTTTAAACTATTAGACTATTATTTTTAAACCATGATTATTTTTAAATTATTAGTATAGAAGCCCAAATTATTTTTGAGCCCAAATGATAATTATTTTGACCCAATATAGAGGTCCAAGAATTTTAACTATTATGTTAAATTTTTAAAGCATTATTTCCATGGAAACGAATTTTTATTTTAAACCCATGAAAAAAAATATATATATATATATAGTGCATGAATTATTTTTGGGGGAAATCATCATCGCATGTGCATATTGCATTTCCTTTGTTTAGAGAACTTAGAATCTTGGCGAACTTTAACTTAGCATCTTGGCGAATTATAACTTAGAATCTTGGCGAAGTTTAACCTAGATCTCTTGCTACACCTATATAACTTATAGGCTTGACATAGAATTAGAAATGTTAACTAGAGACGGATCTTGCCCTCGTTCTAGATCACGTTCCTCTAAACACACGCCTAAGCGTAATAAATCTCGGCCTTAGCCATTCCTAGCCTTGTACGAATTAGAAATTTACGAAACGTCTCATTCGAGCGATCTACCTAAACCAAGATAAGCTAATCTATACACATGTAACAGAAAATGGCGCCTAGGCGGAAACCAAGGAAGGTGAGTCCAAACGGCACTGACGCTAACCTTTCCAACACGCCCAACAACAGTGGAAGTCCTCAGAACCTAGGAGAGCAAGTGCCTCAAGCGCCCAATAATATGGAAGCACGTTTAAAATCTGTAGAGGAACTCCTTGTAGCGTTGGGAAATGCCGAGGTGCATAGGACACAGACAGTACCTCCGCCAGTAGCTCGAGTCAACTACTTGGCATTAGTGAACCCCTACAACCCACCCCATTATGATGGCCAAGAGGATCCGGCCAAGTTGGAAGGTTGGATCCGTACCTTTGACAAGCTCTTGAACGTTATCAAGTGCCCTGATGAGGAGAAGATACACGTAGTGACCTACTACCTAGGAGGCGAAGCCGATGAGTGGTGGCAAAATCTCCAAGCGAATTCAGTGGACGACGAAGAAGCCTACACCTGGGAAGAACTTAAGGAAGCTTTGAGGGAAAGATTCTACCCACTGAGCACCAAGACTGCGAAGTACGAGGAATTCATCAACCTAAAGCAAGGTGCGCAAACAGTGCAAGAGTACTACAACAAATTCAAGGAGCTAGTACGATTCGCTGCGAGGATAGTACTAACCGACTCTGACAAGGCTCAGAAATTCGAGATGGGTCTGAACCTTAGTATCCGGGAGATACTTGCAGTAGGACAATTCACGAACCTGCAGACGATATATGATCGTGCCGTATCAATTGCTCGAATCCAACAATTGAAGCGTAAGGAACATGGTGAGTCGAGCAAGGACTCGCAAGGACTTGAGAAGAAGGATCGGAAAGACAACAATAACAATTCTAGGAAAGACAATGGATCCCGAAAGAAAGGAAATAAAGGTCTCAACAATGGGGGAGACGACAACCGTGGTGCGTTTATACCACGTTGTCCACGATGCAACCATGCACATCTGGTGCGCCAATGCCCGAAGCCTGGAACCTGCCGTAGGTGTGGCAAGCTTGGTCACAAGGCTAGTGGATGTCGAACGCCAGAGGAGGCGATCGAAAAGAGAGTAGATTTGGTGAACTTTCAGCAAGGAGAGAGTGACGAGGAACAAGACCAAAACCCAAACCCTCTTGAGAATAATGAATAGGCAGTTATGGGGACATAACTGAAGTCCTAAGGGGGAGGGGATGTGATACCCCGTAATAATTTATTTTTGGAGTCCGACTCGATATCATGTATCCTAAATCATAAATAAACAAATTCAACTTGTTTTGAACTACGTTATGGCTTGATCCCTTCACCGGGTACGTAGGCAGCTTAGAAGTCTTAATTCTAAGTTCAGTCACAAAATAATAAAACAAACAAAAGACTTTAGCACGAGAAAAGCCGAAACACAACTTCGAGGACGAAGTTGATTCTTAAGGAGGGTAGACTGTAATACCCGAGAATTTTGCAACATAAAATAAATAAATAAAATAAATAAGTAAATATAATAAACATGATAAATGAATAAAGAATCATAGAAGATGAGAAATGGAATTTCAATTAAAAAGGAATCAAGATTTCGAGAACCCGGGAAGCCGAAGACAATTTAATCGAATAAATGGTTACACGGAAACCCAACACCTATGAAATCAATAACTCGAGTCCAAATGTAAATTTAGATCCGAATAAAATTAAGATAGGAAATCAGAGCCCGAAGATACCCCGGAAATCCGAATCCGGGAACATAGAGGGATAGAAGTCCGAAAGAGAGGAGGAAACGCCCGACGGATCGCACGACCCGGCCCAGACCGAAGTCTAGGCCAGGGTGGCGCGGTCGCCGCGCGCTGCAAAGGAGAAGACCGCGCCAAGGGCGCGCCGGCAGAGCAGTTGCGGCGTTCCGCGATTTTCTCGCCCGATTCCGGATTTTTCGACTTTCGGTTGAACATCTCTCGACTCAAGACCCTTAGGGTCAGATCTTGGATGCCCTAGGTCTTAAATATCTATAAATAAACCCTCTTGGAAGCCCCAAACTCTTGACGAAACCCTACGAAATCTCTCTATACGTCGAAACCCTAATCCCGGAGTCGTCGGAGGCACAACACCGAGAGAAGGGACTGACTTGGACGAATTTGGGATCTTCTATCGCCTTGGTAAGATCCGATCTATTCCTCTATACATTCTTGATTCGAAAACAAATCCTAACCTCATCCTTTTTCTATTCTAAACCCCCGATCCGAATCGAGAGCGAAGAACCCGACAAACGGAGAGGATAAACGGAGGACGGGAAGCCACGCCTCTGAATCGACGATCCCAGACGCTCAACAATCTGTAAGTTAACGCTTACTTTGGTTTTGGGTTGTTAAAAGATTCGAACATATAGATCTAATGGCACCCTACCTAAAATCTGTCTACACCGGCGCAACGCTTTTGTTGAATTTATTCGGACCCCTTAAAACGTTCAAACGAGGAAACTTAAAACACGAAAAACATTCCTAAGACACTGATCTAGGTTGTGTAAAAATTTCATAATTTTTCATCGTGTTTTGATATGCGAAACCGATCGTAAACGAGCCTGCTTTAGATTTAGATCTTGAAACGATGATAGATTCTTTATTCGAACTTGTTGGTGATTTCTACCTTAGATCTAGACCGATCTAGGCTTGGCGTTGAACATAAGAGTTGTAGATCTATACGTTATGAATACCTCCGTAAAATTTCAGGAATTTTCGTGATGATTTGATATAAGAAATCCACCCAAACCGAACTGGTTAAAATCGGATCTTGAAAACCGGACAGAACATAGATTCGAACTTGTTGACGTTTTTGACTAGAGTTCTAGGCCGAATTAGATTTTTAGCCGAACATGAAAGTTGTAGATAATTGTCTTAAGATGATATCTGCAAAATTTCATCGAATTTGGAGTTGAATTGCTATGGTATAATTCGAAATCTTTAAACTGAGTTCTATGAAATTCGGACAGAACAGTACTTCTGTGAAAATTAGTGTTTTTGACCTATTTCGGTATCTCGGATCGGAAAAGTAAAACACGAAAGTTGTATCTCGACGTTTTGGAGTCAGCCGTGAAATTTTGGAATTTTTGAAATTAAATCTGATTTGAGACAATTTTTAGAGTAAACTGTGGTTGACCGAGTCAAACTTGGAATCTTGTGGAAACGGTGGAATTAACCTTTGAGGTTGAAACGGATAGAAATACTTTGAAGTACGATACACGAAACGAGAAGATTAAAATATTGCGGGTTATGACTAAGCTAGATACTGTCAATGTTCTCTGCGGCTTGGGACATAAGAGCCCAAGTGTATATCTAGGTTGACGTAAGAGCCCTAGCGAAACACTGATCTAGTATAATTTGTTCTTGGGGAATCGAACCCGCAAGAATTTAAATGCATCCTAGGGAATCGAACCCATAGGAATCAACACACGTCCTGGGGAATCGAACCCGCAGGAAAACACACCCTGGGGAATCGAACCCGCAAGGTTTGACACGGACATCCTGGGGAATCGAACCCGCAGGAAAACATACACCCTGGGGAATCGCACCCGCAAGGTTTGACACGGACATCCTGTGGAATCGAACCCGCAGGGACACAGACGCCCTTAGGGAATCGAACCCGCAAGGTCAAAACAAGTTTCACAAATTTCACACGTTTCAACATATAATTTCACTAGTCGCTGTTTTGCTCCAAAAATATTTAAAAATTCATTTTAAGCCGGATCATTCTGAAATTTACCGGTATCTCCAAAACACAGAGATGAACAAGTTTCATGTTTTACGTTTTTCAATCCGAGATACGGAAGTAAGTGAAAAATGTCAACCTTTAACAGGATATTAATCTGTCCGAAAATTCTTACATCAGTTTCAAGGTTTCAAGATCTACCATAGCAAACTAACTCCAAATTTGATGAAATTTTACAGAGAGATACCTAAGATATATACCTACAACTTTCATGTTCGGCTAAAGTTCCAAATCGGTTTAGATCTAATGTCAAAAACGTCATCAAGTTCGAACTAGAGTTCTGTCACGAATTCCAAGATCCAGATTTAATGCAGTTCGGTTTCGAGTGGATTTCATATATCAAATCATCATGCAGTAGGTAGATCTAAGCCTTAGGAATGTTTTTCGTGTTTTAAGTTTTTCCGTTTGAAGTCATTTTAAGGTTCGGAAAAATTCGACAAAACTGTTGCGCCGGTAGAAAACATACATTGACAGATTTTCGCAAGATTCGATTAAGCTTTTAGGTTTCGTGTTTTAATTATTCCCAAAACCGTGTAAGTATTAACTTACAGATTCGTAGATGTCCGGGATCGTCTATTTCGAAGGCGTGGCTTCCAGTCCACCGTTTATCCTCTCCGTTCGTCGGGTTCTTCGTTCTCGATCCGGATCGGGGGTTTAGAATAGAAAAAGGATCGAATTAGGATTTGTTTTCGAATCAAGAATGGAAAAGAATGGACAAGAATGGTTCGGATCTTACCCCGACGATCGAAGACTCCTAATTTTCGTCCAAGTCAGTCCCTTGATTCGGTTTTGTGCCTCCGACGACTCCGGAATTAGGGTTTTGTGTGTAGAGAGATTTCGTAGGGTTTCGTAAAGAGTTTGGGGCTGATTAGGATAGTTATTTATAGATGGAAAGGACCTAAAGGTCGTCCAAAGGCAGCCCTAGATGTCTTGAGTCGCAAGGTGTTCAACCGAAGTCG
This sequence comes from Hygrophila difformis, assembly GCA_030278955.1. Taxonomy (NCBI): domain Eukaryota; kingdom Viridiplantae; phylum Streptophyta; class Magnoliopsida; order Lamiales; family Acanthaceae; genus Hygrophila; species Hygrophila difformis. Next base: position 4,271 of record JAOANR010000321.1, on the reverse strand, counting down.
GAAAATCCGGATTCGGGCGAGTAAATCCCGCACGGGGCGTTTCTGCCAGTTGGCGCGGTCGTGGCGCGGTCCCTAGCAAACAACCGCGCGGCCAGCGCGCCACTCACGCCTGGACTCCGGTCCGGGCGGGTCGTGCGATCCGTCGCGCTTTTCCTTCTCTCTTTCGGACTTCTATCCCTCTATGTTCTCGGATTCGGATTTCCGGGATATCTTCGGGCCCCTATTTCCTATCGTCATTTTATTCGGGTCTAAATTTACATTTGGACTCGAGTTATTGAGTCCAGCGGTGTTGGGTTTCCTTGTAACCATTTATTCGATTAAATTGTCTTCGGCTTCCCGGGTTCTCGAAATTTTGATTCCTTTTTAATTTAAATTCCATTTCTCATTCGATTAAATTTATTTATTGATTTGCTGAATTTATTTATTATTGTATTTATTTTATTTATTGTATTTATTTATGTTGGAAAATTCTCGGGTATTATGCACCTCCGCATTTCCTAATGCTAATAGGATTCCCTCTATCGTTTTTAAACGTGCTTCCATATTATTGGGCGCTTGAGGCACTTGCTCTCCTAGGTTCTGAGGACTTTCACTGTTGTTGGGCGTGTTGGAAAGGTTAGCGTCAGTGCCGTTTGGACTCACCTTCCTTGGTTTTCTCCTAGGCACCATTTTCTGTTATAACGTGTATAGATTAGCTTATCTAGGTTTAGATAGATCGCTCGAACAAGACGTTTCGTAAATTTCAAATTTCGAATTTTCGGATTTGTTGTTTGGGAAACCAAACAAGATTTTTGGAATAAAGAGTGTTTTAATAAAACTTTATTTTTATTGTTCCACATGAGGAAATTTTCTAATTCGTACAAGAGTAGAAATGGCTAAGGCCGAGGATTGTTATGCTTAGGCGTGCGCATAGACAAATGAGATATAGAACTACGGCAAGATCAGTCTCTAGTGAGCGTTTCTAATTCGATGTCAAGCCTCTAAGTTATCTAGGTGTAGCAAGAGATATAGGTTAAACTTCACCAAGATTCTAAGTTAACTTCGCCAAGATTCTAAGTTCTTTAAATAAAGGAGATGCAATATGCAAATGAAAATGATGATTTCCCCCCAAAAATAATTCATGCACTATATATATATATTTTTTTCCCATGGGTTTTAAAATAAAAATTTGTTTCCATGGAAATAATGCTTTAAAATTTAAAATAATAGTCAAAATATTAATAGTAGCTTAAAAATAATAATGGTTTAAAAATAATAGTTTAAAAATAGCCGGGCTCTGATACCAACTTTGGTATCAGATATTTTCTTTCAAATAAATAGCTTTAAAATATTCTGGGCTCTGATACCAACTTTGGTATCAGATATTTTCTTTCAAATAAATAGCTTTAAAATATTCTGGGCTTTGATACCAACTTGAGTATCAGATATTTTCTTTCAAATAAATAGCTTTAAAATATTCTGGGCTCTGATACCAACTTGGGTATCAGATATTTTCTTTCAAATAAATAGCTTTAAAATATTCTGGGCTCTGATACCAACTTGTAACATCCCGACCTGGGTGACCAAAAACCGGGGTGTTACACCAATCGGGTAGCTGCACAATTGGAGCAGAAGCTAACATTGTTTTGAGCGTGTCAAAGGCTTGGACAAACGCTTCATTTATTTCAAAAGAATTTTCTTTACAAAGAAGGTTAGTGAGCGGCTTGGCAATTTTAGAGAAATCCTTAATGAATTTCCGGTAAAAACCGGCATGCCCTAAGAAGCTCCTAACCGATTTTATTGAGTTGGGGAGAGGGAGATTGGAAATGATGGAGACTTAGGCCGATCGACCTCGATGCCTGCACGTGAGATGCGGTGACCTAACATTATGCCCTCAGTGACCATAAAATGGCACTTTTCCCAGTTTAAAACCAAGTTAGTGTCCTCACATCTCTTTAGAATTTTAGCAAGATTGGTCAAACATTCTTCAAACGTATCTCCATATACAGAGAAGTCATCCATGAAGACTTCAATGCATTTTTCGATAAATTCAGAAAATATAGACATCATGCATCTTTGAAATGTTGCTGGTGCATTGCATAATCCAAAAGGCATGCGCCTTGGCACTATCCACAAACAGCTTCAGCATTTTGAACTTGCGTAGAACTCCCAGATTCTTGATTCAAGGCCAAGACGGCCACTTGATCCTTCAGTTTGTCCAATTCAGATTTGCCTGCCGTACCTACAGCACATAAACGGGGAAGGGGGGGATCAACATCATCAGTCAAACAGATATGTTCACACTTATCGTTTAAATTTTGGCCCAGGCCTGATCCATGGGCATATGCAACAGATGTTGTCCACCAGCGGCGTCAAGCATGTATTTCCAGGATGGGGTCAAACCGCTGTAAAATTTCCTCAATTGGTCCCAGTCATGAAAACCATGCTAGGGACACTTCCTAAGTAGATTGAAGAATCGCTCCTTGGCGTCGTACAAGGACTCTTCCGGTTTCATTTTGAACTCCGCAATTTTAGATCGGCATTCATCCACCTTAGATTCCGGAAAGTACTTCGCCAGGAAGTTTCTGATCACTTCTTCCCATGTGGACTTCTGATTGACTGGCAGCGATTTGTACCACGTTCGTGCTCCACTGGACAAAGAGAAAGGAAACAATCTCAAACGAATAGTGTTAGGAGATACATTATGATTCTTAATGGTGTCACACAATTTCAAGAAGGTTTGCAAGTGGTCATGCGGGTCTTCATGATTTGCCCCTGCAAACTGATTGCTCTGAACAAGGTTGATGAGTGCTGGCTTTAATTCAAAATTCCTGGCCAAGAATGGAGCTTGCCCAGGAATGTTCAAATATGGCTCCAGAATGGGCTGCATGTAGTCAGCAGCTGCTGCCTGTTGATTGTTCCCTGGCCCTCCTTGATAGTGCTGTGGGTAAAAGTTTTGGTTCGGATAGTAGTTTCTCGGGTCATTGAAATCATTTGGGTTGGGAGGATTCCGATGCTGATTGTATTGAGGGTTTTGGAACTGAGGATTCTGGAAATGTTGGTTGTTTGGATTATTCTGGTTGAGTGGGTTATTAAACTGGTTTTGGGGAGGAAGTGGGTTGAGATTTTGATTACCGAAGTTAGGGAGATTCCCCTCTCCTTGAATTTAATTCAATGGAGGATCATCTGTAGCATCGTCATCTCCGTCTCGATTTTCATGTAGTGACGGTGGGTTGTTGTCAATGATGACAGGGTTATCAGGAATGATGGGTGGATTGCCTGGTAACTGTGCCATGTCAGAAACTCTACTGCTTGTACTGGAAGAAGGTAGAGATTGCCTTACACGTTCCCTCTTTTCCTGCTCTTTCCTCTGCTTAGTGAGGGCTCTAATTCATCTTGCTTCTCTTTCTATTTCGAGGTTGAGTGAAAGTTCGGGTGGTGTTTCCTTTCTTCGTTGCATGTACAACTTCGTTCAATAAGGACAGTACCTACAACATCCCCAGGTTAGAATTGGTATAGAGGAATTATTTCTCAGAAATCGACATCCTCACATTTCGAGTTTTACTACTCTAAATGTGTGATTGATTTTTGGGACTAAGATGTTTTTGTTTTAAATAAAGTATGTACACTAACTATGAGTAAATCAGGAGTTCAATTCTCTTATAAAACGACGTTGCATCCTCCCCGGCAACGGCGCCATGAAACTTTTGACAATTTTCCACTTGAGTATTTTTGAAATTAAAATAGAAATAATCTTTTGATTTAGATTTATTTAATGAAACCAATTTATGAAGATGGAGTTGGGATTAAGGATATATTTATAGGTTGTCACGTTTTTATTACTCGTGGTAAGAAACTGTGGCCCGAAAGCACACGGTGTCAAAAATTGCAATAATTTGTAGGTAAGTCCGGATCGTTCACTGGAGGATGTGCGATGGAAGCAGGTCCCACGCCATTTTACAAGATTTTCAACTCGGTTACTCGATTCTTAGTGGATTCATGCTAACATCTAATTGACATAATTTAAACTACACTACAGAAGCAGATAAAATTATTCTACAAAGCTGATAACTCTAGGCTACAGAGCAATTAAATCTAGGTCTAGAAAGCGGATAAAATTATCCTATGGAAGCAGTAAAAATTATTCTAAGAAAGCTGTAAATCTATGCTATACTAGCTATGAAGCTGATTAAAATGATGACAGAAGGGACAGGGCGAAAAGAATAAAGATTGGACAAGATTCAGGTAAAGCATAATTAAACTTCCATTTTTAATACACGGATTTATGTTTG